>JAWZYV010012997.1:0-600000 GCA_038373885.1 Cheiracanthium punctorium | reverse complement strand
AAGCGCATGGCATAATGAAAACTATACATAAAAAAGTTTTATAAAAACAATTTCAATATCAAGAAACAAGGAGAAATGAGTCATTTTGCCAAATGTAATACTTTTAGGTTCGGAGAAAAGTATCTGAAAGGGAAACTAAACAGGTTGTGTAATCACACAAATTTGTAATTAGGTATTACTGAAAATTATCAATGTGATCATTTGAATACTTAAAATATTTTAATACGTGAAAAAGCATTTTATGTTATACAATGGAAGCTCAACAAAGAAAACAATGAAATGCTAAAACAATAACTCCCAATAATACATTCGATGTAAAATGTACTGAATAAGGAGAGTAATCCATTAATACTAGTTTAAAAGCATTTTGCGCTGTTTTAAATTTTACTAATGCTGAAACAAAGGAGGAATGAACGAGTTAAAAAAATAAATAAATGCAATGTTTTAAGATAAATAGGATTAAACTAAATTAATTTCAGCGTTATGCAGCGAATGCAACATTAATTTCAGCGTTAAGATTAAAATGAGACAAAAGGCTTATGTTTAAAAACAGTTCCTGTAAGTTTAATTAAGAGAATCCTAATAATCCTTTACCTATTAAGAGAAGAATAATAATGAAATAGTAGTTAACATTTCTCACTGAATTCTTGATTAGAGCTCAGACAAAATATCCCCTAAATAAGGAGATTTCAGTATGTTATATTTATTTATTTTTATTTCAATTAGCAAAAAAGAGACATCACAAAGAGCAGAATTGTATCAGTGAATATATAGCATGCATCAAGGCAAGGAAGGCAATTACAAAGTCATGAATAAAAGAAAGCAGATAGAAAACATATTATTTCATTTTAAAGGGAGGGGGAGCTGTGAAAATAACAAGGTGAGTAGAAATTAAGCAAGAATAATCTTAAAAATGGCTGAATGGAGAATGCAATTAGCAATGAAAAAGACCGCAGTACGTAATAAGTGAAAAAATATCACAGCAGTAAAAGAGTAGGAGAAACAGTAATATATATATATATATATATATATATATATATATATATATATATATATATAAACAAGAGAATAAAACACAACATTTTTTCAGCAATTCAATAGTTTTACACGTAGAATATATAATAGCAGATAACAATAATAATGAAGGGTAAACAAGGAATACAGAGGACCACAGGAACTGTTTTTAAACTGAATGAATGAAATCAGAGAACCATCACTGGCAAACATTGTCATTATGGAGAAGCTTCTACGAAATTTACATAACACAACTATTAAAATTCGAAAGAACCAAGACCTCCCCCCTCCTCCACACACAAAGTTTGAAAATCTGCCCCCCCCCCTCATCTCTCCACAAGTACACAAAACAAAAAGTAGCTTTCATACATACTGCCAGCCATGTTGACTTTATACGAAAGCGTAAAATAAATAAATAAAATAAACATTTTGATATTATTCTTATTACATCAACACAGGAACAGACACTTGGACAATAAACAAATATTAAAAATCTTGCAGTCAAAATAAGAGAAAATAAAATAACACAACACGACACATTTTCTTTTCTTCTTTTCAATTTCGGAACACAAATATCAAAACGCATACAGTTAAAGGCAATCTTCAATCAGTCTAAATTTAAAAAAAAAAAAGCAGTTTAAAAGGAAAGTTAGAAAAATATGAGTAACAAAATTATTTTATTCCATCCCATTAAAATAACGATAGCAACAGATTTATAAAACTAAGTTATAATAAAAATACACAAACACTCAAGACTGGAAATAATCAAAGGATAGAGAACGCGTTTTGACAAGGAAAAGGAAAAAGTAAAGCGCCTGAAATATTGAAATTTCGCAAGGATAAAAATTTAATCAAGGAATGCATTTCTTTACGCGGCTCAAGCTGAAAGCGGAATAAATTTGAGTTAAAAATTGAATATTTAGAAATTAAGTCAAAAGAATATCTGAACTCTCAGAAAGTAAATATATTAAAGGTCGTATATATATATATCTTTTTCTTCTAATTTATTTGAGTCAAGAAGGAGTTATGCAATTTAAACAGGGACTAAGATTTGGATTACATAATATGTAAAAGAGAACACATGCTAAAATTTTATTTTTATTTTGAAAGAATAAACAATTGCTTTTCTAATTTCCACAGGGCGGATCTGGAAACGTAATAATAAGCGTTTATAAGGTTGCAAACTCTGATTAAAGGTTCATGTATGTCTTGGCTGCTTGAGTTCATTATCGACAACTTTCAAACTGCTTTATTTTACATAAAAATTTTGGATTTATAAAAAATCTAATTACTAAAAAAGAATTAATGGTGGATAATATTACGGAAAAAAACCCGTAAAAGTTGGCATATATAAATGACAATGTGGAAGCCACACGTGCCGATTTTGAGAGCATGCGTACAGCGCCACCTATCGATTTCTCCTCATGCTTTCCTAAGTAATTATGGTTCCTAACGTTGTTGTCTACCTCCCCTCCAAGTTTGTACACGAAGTTCCAGAACACCCTGTATGTGCTGTTTGAGTTCATATCTAAACTAGTCAAAACTAGAGTGCCTGAAATGGCTGTAGTATAACTAGCCATGTTAGTTAATCCAAGCCAATTTCGACGTTACTCAAAATGTGACTAATAATGCGAACCAACTAAAGTAATACGAATTCAAAGCTATCTTTAACCATTTGTATCATAAGGAAATATGAAAAGAAAGCCTTTACAGGGCGTCTACCATATAAAGTAAGCTTGATTTCTTGACCTTTTCTTGACTTTTTCTTGACCTTTTCTTGACCATAACAAATACGAAACACTAATATCAAAAATACATTCTTGCCAGGGATGCAGAATATGTACGATCCGGCAATCTAGGATAGGGGGAAGTTTTGCTGAAAATATACAACTGATTTCGATTTTAACAATGAATTACAAAATTCTTCGAGTTATTCTTTCCCATTCCTATTTTTAAAGCGATTTTTTTTTCAACTTTTTCACCGATCAGCAGTTTGCTTTCTCTTAACTTGGACCAATTGCTATTTAGGAAACATGTATGTAGCTTGTACATTGCAAATATTTTTACACTTATGGTAATACAGAACTTATGCAAGTCAATAAACATATCATAAAATTTTGGGGAAATTTGCATATGGATTGAGGGAAATGTTGAGAGTAAAAACAGTTTCTGCACCTCTGCATCATGCTTATAGAATGAAGAAAAATTATACTTTTAAATTTAACACTATTAATATACAGGGTGATCAGCGAATAAGCCCTGATTTCAAAATTAAATATCTCTACAACAAAGATCGATAGAATTATGCGGTAAACTGTACGTTTATTAGCAAAAGTGTAAAAATGGTGCACAAAAGTTTAGAAAATTTAGTTACGAAAATCGTCAACTAAGAATTTGAATGAAATGGAAAAAGGGAGTTGAGTCGCTAATCGTGACCTAGTGCTTCATTTCTTGACCTTTTCTTGACTTTCGTGACCTTTTTTCCAACTCTTGACTTTTCCGTGACTTTCGTGACCTTTGCATGATGGTAGACACCCTGCTTTATCACCAAATTTCATCGGTATCGGACCAACAAAGTTGAGCGAATGAACATGGCTCAGTTGAGAGTAACCAAGAAATTCGAGCGTATATATACGTTCCGGTTATAATGACCAAGAAAATTGAGCGCGTATATATGCGGTTAACGAAAATGGGTTAA
The DNA here is from genome assembly GCA_038373885.1 of Cheiracanthium punctorium. NCBI lineage: Eukaryota > Metazoa > Arthropoda > Arachnida > Araneae > Cheiracanthiidae > Cheiracanthium > Cheiracanthium punctorium. Next base: position 596,288 of record JAWZYV010012997.1, on the reverse strand, counting down.
CAGAAAAACTTACTTCCTCCAGTGAATGTTTTGTGCAATGGCAAGCTTAGATGAGGGACATCTGCATACTAAAGGTGGTGGGGGGGGGGCCTCGGGCGGAGGACTTTTACCATGTTCAGTGTTCTTATTTACTCGGCCAGAGTGAAAGCATACTCCTCCAAGAATTGTTAAATAAGCATGAGTATTATGCGGGGCATATTATTTTTCTATAATTATAATATTAATTTTAAAACAGTAATAATAATAATAATAATAAAAATTCTCCTGGTATAAAATTTTAATGCCTATAACCTTTTATGTTATAATTCTTATTACAAACGTAGTTATCATTATGTGTGCGTAGATCCTTGGAAAGAGACTTTCATACAACTGAATGATTTAAAATAGCTACCTTCAGTATGCGGGGCATATTATTTTTCTATAATTATAATATTAATTTTAAAACAGTAATAATAATAATAATAATAATAAAAATTCTCCTGGTATAAAATTTTAATGCCTATAACCTTTTATGTTATAATTCTTATAACAAACGTAGTTATCATTATGTGTGTGTAGATCCTTGGAAAGAGACTTTCATACAACTGAATGATTTAAAATAGATACCTTCAGTTGACAGAAGAAGAACCAAGCAGATACTAACCCATAGATCAAACAAGAAATTCGAATTAGTAAGTGCGTAAAGTTGCGGCTTCATCATCAAAAAAGTAATGCTTCAATTAATGGAAACAAGTTTTTTAATAACAAAAAAACATTTCCTCTGAAGGTCATTGCAAACGAAGGTCAGGAAGACCTCTGCTGAAGTTACCAAGTAACATGAAATTTCACGGCTTATCCAAACAAAAGTACTGCTTCACCAAAGAAAAGTCTGCAAAGCCCAGAGAGAGTATTTGAACTTTTATTCCCCAAATTACTGTCCACCCCCATAAACATTTATTTCACTTTATACGTGGCAATTACTACAGACGGAATCCAATCTCACCCAATCTAATGAAATTTTTATCGCTAACTCCCACTTTCTTGCTAAAGATCAATAGCTTTTCCCTTTTAATTGAATAAATTCTAAATCACGCGAGTTTTCAGTTTAGCTTGAAACAGTTTGGGGAGAAAGAAGTTTAAAATTTTATTAAACGTCCGCAAATTAAACCTAGGAATAACTTTGTTACAACACTTAATGAAATTGAAAGGTTTGAGCAATATATTTTAAGATGACATTAAAGGAGAAAAATAAACTTTAGCATTATTATCCGTGAAGAGTTTTAAGGCATTTTTATTTTGAAAAAAATGGCGAAAAGGTGTTTTACATGCCTAACAGCAAACACTGATAATGAAGACACGGTTAATTAACGGATGCTTCGCATTAAAACTTATCAATAGCAAAATATCACCGCTACTCCCTCCAGTTACTGCAGTTTAAAAATGTTATCGTTAGTGCATTTAATAGTTTCCTATATTTACAACAACAACAACAACAACAAAGCTTTTGCAATTTCAAAGATTCCGTAGGCGAACTAAAAAAAAAAGCCGTAGATAATGACAAAATTTAAAAAATTGAAGTTCATGATTTACAGAATTTTTAAACACTTAGCAAATTAACTTTCAAAATTGAAATTAAAAAATGTGAGACGAAAGTTTGAAATTTTGCCATAGAAAAATAAATAAATGTATAAATACAAGCGTGAGGAAATTAATACTTGTGCTAACAATTAGGTAAAAATTTTCAGTTCTTCGAATTTGAGAGAGTTCAAAAATTTTCAATTTCACTTTTACTGAATTTTAAGATCTCAAAACAAATTAATAACGATCATCGCATCCACAATATAAGTAGCATAGAAGCTAGTAAAATACAATTAGTTCTATTTTTTAGTTAAAGTTGATGTCTGAAACAAATTTTAATTACGATTCATTTTTTTAAATGCGCAGTAAGGAACATTATATCAGGGTGTCTACCAAATTTCTGAAAGTCAATTTCCTGACTTTTTCCATACTTTTGGGAGGTCCCGGGAAAAATATTCCAGACCAATGCATTTTATTTTGAGAAATTGCCCCTTCCCTTGTCTTTATATTTGCATATTTTGTACAACTTCTTGAAATTAATTTTAACTGAAGTATACAGGATTAAGCTTCCATCAATTGAGAAACAGAAGTAGTCGCACTTTCTGATAGAATTAACTAACTGTTTTTGGAAATACGGTCCTAAGCCATAAGTTACCAAGTAAGCTAATTTGTCTTTTACCCTCCCGTCAGTGGCGTAGCTAGAAATTTTTCATGGGGGATTACGCCTACTGCAACTCATATATATGTATACGTGTGTGTGATAAGGGAGTGAAGAATACACATTTTGTATGGAAAGAAATCCTCATGGGGGGGCTGTGACCCCCCTAACCCGCCCTTGGCTACGCGACTGCCTCCCGCCACGATTGATGAGCCCCATTTTTATCTCCTTATACACATTTTTTGATGCTTTGGCGGTCCGAAAAATGCGTTGCAGTTACTTTCGGTTTCGAGTCTGACAATTAGAGAGAAAGGGTTAAAAAAAAAAAAAAGATTCTTTTGGTGAATTTTCAGGACCCATTATCCAATTTCCCGGTTTTTTCTAGACTTTCCGGACCCATTTTAAAATTTCCCGGCTTTTTCCAGACTTTCCGGAGCGGTAGACACCCTGTATATATATACAGGGGTCACTGACGACAGCTGGCTGTGCCAGCTGTCGTCAAAGAAGGGTCTCTAGATCTGTGGCAGGCGATAAACGTTTCGATCGTCCGCCATCTTGCTGGTAGTTAAGTAGAGCGATGGCAACGGCTGCCCTTTTTTCAGCATTGGGAAAGGGTTGCGCCTCAAAGGGTTAATCGATAGTTTTTAATCGTTAATCGATTTTTCTCAACACTGGCACACACGCAGAGAACAAAAGCGCATGCAATACACGCAGGGGTACGTCAAAAACAGTACGACCCTGTGAACAAAGTACGTTTACCGAGCTCATATTTAATTTCTTTGCAACTAACACTTCTCTTTTCTCACAAAACTGTAACTTTAATATCTCCCAGCCATTCTCTTGGGGAGTCGACATCAATATTATTCAATAACAGCTCCTTTGCTCTGCCCAGTGGGCAAAATTCAACTATTCACCGAAGCAACAGTCCGTATTTATTTCCGGAGAAAATCTCAAAAGCCGGAAATGAGCGGGGCCGAGGCACTTGCTCATTAGATTTTGCTAATTTCTTTCTGGAAGGAAGAAAACTTCGTTGAAATATATAGTTTGTTTAGGAAACTGAACTTTCTTTGCGGCGAAGGAAAGCAATATTTTGAATATATATCTTTATTTGGACTGCGCCTGTAGTTAAAAGACTTTGGTTCGGATCACAGAATGCATATTGATAAAGGTTAAAGTTTTTTAATAAATTTCAGAATGTTGCATAGTTATAACTAGTAAAATTAGAATACAATTTTTTGAAACATTAATAATTATTCTACGGTTTGGGTTGAAAGATAAAGCGAAAAATGTGTAATACTCTAAAAACTACTTCAGCAGTATTATTGTGCACTTTTGAGACGACTTTCGCCTCTTCAAATTTATGGCTAGGACTCAGGGGCGTAGCCACGGGGGGGTTAGGGGGGTCATAACCCCCCCCCATGAGAATTTTTTGCCATACAAAATGCATATTCTTCACTACATTATCACACACACGCATAGATATATATGAGTTGTAGTAGTCGTAACCCCCCCCCCCATGAAAAATTTCTGGCTACGCCCCTGCAAGGACTGAAAAGATTTTGTAACAGGGAACAAGGAAGGACTTAGGAACACATAAAATTGTGTGTTTAGGATCTCTTGCTGAATTCTGCAGATTTTTCTGGACCTTTTTTTGGGGGGGGGGGGAGATGCGCAAAATACATACTATGGAACGATCCTAGAGTATGCAGGGAGTCTCAGCACAAGGATTATTAACTACTAGGAGTATCAAAATAACATGTATTAGAATAACATAGGAATGCACAGTCGCAAAAGTTGTTTTCAGGTACAGCAATGAAGCTTTAGTCGAATATTTAATCATTGTTCATAAACAACGGGCTTATACTCCGGTTACGGCATCATTATAAAAATAAGGTTTTTTTAAAATTAATATTTTAGGCATCATTAAAAAAAATAAGGATTTTTAAAATGAATATTTTAGTAAAAAGCTTTTTGTAAGAGATCCATTTATCTTTTCCTAACTATAGACGATCGATTTACTATTACTTCAACACGATTTTCGTAATTATTATTAATGCGTCTGCATTCTTATCTGAGTCTGCTTCGTCTAGGTGTATCTTACCCCCTTCCTAGAAGTTTTCCCTGGTGCTGAGACACCCTGAATATAAACCACACAACCAAAAAAAAAAAAAAAAAAAACTTTTTCAGTTTTTATCTGCTTTATGTTTGCACGCTTTACCAATCACATAGATATCTCAATCAAGCGATCATCAAATGAACATTATGATCGTTTCTTTGTAGTACCACAAAGGTCGAATAAAGGTGAAATGCCCACCAAAGGGATCCATCTCCGTTTATGAACAGTAATGCCACTATTTATCTTAAAATGATGCTGCTACGTGCATACAATCTGACGCAGCAGCCGCAAGGGCGCGGGATACGATCGCATTTAGAAGCATCCATTCTAAATGGAGATTAACTAAGATATCAACGCTTAAGTTCTAATGGCAGCCTGTCACTTTAAGGAACTGTCGGAGGCCACAAGGACGCTTTGCTGTCATTCAAGTTTATTCAGCATTTATACTCCCAATTAAAACCCTTTCGCGTTGAAAGTGTATGACTTATATCCACGATGGTATGTAAGCACTAATATGCAAAGCGTGGAACAGGAAATTCATTATGATGCCATGATGGTTATACAGGGTGAATCTAAACTCTTGGGCAAAACTTTTAAGGGGTGATAGGACACACAATGAGAAATCGTAATCACATAGCAATCTGGGGTGAAAAACGCAGTTTTAACTTACCCGGTAATAATCACTTTTGGAAAAGCATTGAAGTGTCCGTCTAATTTCTTAACCAAGTTTCATAAACAATAGGCTCGTTTCCGAAAATTTCATCCATGAAATAAAATAAAACTTTTTAAACTATCCATTTTAGTCTTTTGTTTTCGGAGAAAAATACATTAGTTTCTGACGAACAATGGTCGGAAAGTGTACTGTTGTTTCGGCGCTTTTTCCGAAGTGATTATTAACAGCTACACGAAGACGACGTTGCCGACCCCACATTGCTACGTGATTCTGATTCCTTATTATGTGCCCTATCACCCCTTAAAGTTTTGCCCAAGAGTTTAGATTAACCCTGTATAATCTCCCACGATTGCTTTTATCGCATCCAGGGGCGTAGCCAGAAATTTTTCATGGGGGGGGGGTTACGACTACTACAACTCATATATATGTATACGTGATTGTGATAATGTAGTGAAGAATATACATTTTGTATGGCAAAAAATTCCCCATGGGGGGGGGTTATGACCCTCCTAACACCCCCCCCCCTTGGCTACGCCTCTGATCGCATCTTATTATATTCTAGTACTGTGGCGTCATTTCATCAGAATACGCAAACTAGTACACGTGTACACAGAAAATACTTATTTGTTTCCATGTGACCAGCTGAAATATAAAAATGTATAAGAACAGATCTGAAAAGCACCTCGTCATCTTCATAGTGCTTTGGAACATTTTAAGTTAAAAATAAACACCAACAAAACTGGTGTATGGATTTATATTAAGAAATAATGCTTTATTTATGCAATTAATGTCAAAGCTAAGGTAAAACGGTACACAAATTCACAAAAATAACTCTTGTTTCAGAATGGCATAAGGCGTCAAAGAAAATCTTATTTCAAAAGTGCAAAGACTCGCTAATATTGAATATCTGAAATGGGAAAGCTGTACAGCCAAATAAATAGCACAAAAAGTGATAAAAATTTTACAGCCGAAAGATTAATAATGTTTGAATCAATTAACAATCATTCAGTACTCTTTCAATGGGATTTTTACATAATAAATAAATGTATAGAACTAAAAAGATAATAAGCAGAATTGCATTTATTTTTCCCAAACCTCCCGATGGCTCTATGTAACTTTGACTCTATGAGCTCAATATTTATGACATAGTTATATATGATATGTGCCAATATTTATGACAACATTTATGAGACAATATTTATGACAATATTTATAAATAAATGTATAAAACTAAAAAAATAATAAGTAAAATTGCATTTATTTTTGCCAAACCTCCCGATCAACAGCAACGTTGACTCTATGGGCTCAATATTTACGGAAGCAGCAAGATAATCCTTTCGCATAATGAAACCCACCTGAAACAAATTAAGCAATTCACAGCCTTTCGACTATCTCCCGAACCTTGTTTGGACCTATAAAAGGAATTAGTACAATGTAATGAACAGATACATGGGCTTAAGGTGTCTTGCTGCTCATTTCCTGCAGCATATTTTGTCCGGAAATAAGCTAAGGAGACCGTCGCCTTAAAGTGTGTATTTACCGGAAGTCGCCACACTGAGACTCGCATGGAAGGTGGAAAGCTGTTAGTTAATAACCAAGTCTGGTGTTCCCAATTTTGGACCCTTAGCTCTTATAACTAGGAGAATACGAAAAGCGTAACTCCATTAATTTTGCAACTCGGATCTGATATTAATCGACGCTGAGTTGGAGGCAGATAATTATTGCAGGGTGTCTGTCCACCAATGTCAGGAGGAGAAAATAGTATCATTAATAGCCTCACCGACATTAAATAAGGCCAAAATTTAGTAGCCATTTTCTTAATGTTAGTAACCAAAATAGTAGGCTTATTGCAAGATTTTTTAGGTAAGAAGTCATTTAGCTTCATTTAACCCTTTAAAGCGCAGTGTTCCCGCTCTGGGAACACCAAACTCTGACGTTTTGACTGTTGCCAGTCACGAAGAATAGATTTCATTTCTATAAAAATAGTTGCGGGTGACATAGCTCCACGAGAATCCTTTACTTTTTAGCTGGCCATTTCCCGTAAAAAAATTGTCACGATTATTTTTAACAGCACTGACATCTGCTGAAAAATGGAAGAATGCGAGAAGGGCTGGATGGATTGCCCAATGCTGAAAAAAGGACAGCCGTTGCCATCGCTCGACTTAACTACCAGCAAGATGACGGACGATCGAAACGTTCATCGTGTGCCGCAGATCTAGAGACCCCTTTTTGACGACAGCTGGCTGTGCCCGCTCACAGCCAGCTGCGTCAGAAAAGGGTCTCTAGATCTGCGACACGCGATGAACGTTTCGATCGTCCGTCATCTTGCTGGTAGTTAAGTCGAGCGATGGCAACGGCTGTCCTTTTTTCAGCATTGGGAAAGGGTTGCGCCTCAAAGGGTTAAGTAGGAATGAATAAAATGATAAATTAAAAAAAACATCATGCGCTATATAACAGAGCATACAGTACATTTATTTTTATAGCGCAGTTAAAAAAATAATTAGAACGTGTGTGTGTTTGACAGACGACCAATAGAGCAAATTTGAAACGAAAAGGGAGTTGACAAAAACCGAAATCTGGTTTTCAAATGAGTCGTCTGGAGTAAGGCACAAGCAGCCAAAAACTTGAAAATAGCATGAAAATGTCGGTTTTGATCAAAAAAGTCGCCCAAGTGGCATATCCATTATATTAGTAGCAAAAGTCGCTGGTGAACAAACACCCTGTTATTTATTTGTCTATCAGTCTTTGTTCACTGCACAAACTACGGTACACATGGACAGACTTCTGGCGATTACACAGCCATCAATAATTGACTGCAAGAATTGATACACATTACGGTATCACGATTACTGCCAACTTCTAAAAAGCGTAATCTTTGATCTTAACGAAATCAAGTATTTAAAAATAAATAAATAAACGGAACAATGGAATTTTCTTTTTGCGAGAACGCTGTGAAAGATATCTGTCCGTACACTCTTAAATAAGAATAAGCCGTTTACTAAGATATTTCTAGGAATCAAAGCTTCCATGTATTTTCTTAGTATTATTACTAAAGAAAGTGGAGTACACAGTCAATTCATTTCTTTTCATGTTCTTGGCTTTCTTTAGTAATAATACTAAGAACATTCATGATAGTTTTGATTCCTACAGATTTCTTAGTAATCGACTCAGGAACAATGCCGAAACACTGCGTCTAACACGTGGAAAAGATGTCGCCTTAGGCTGGCCATTCAATGTACCTTGCAGGTTTTTTAGTGATACTGAGATTATAGATGACTTTTCATAATTGGAACGTGGGGTTCTTCCACCTATAGGAATATACCATTTAGACAAGGCGTTTTCTTGTCTAGTGTAGGTTCATTATATTAGGAAGGGCTGAGAGGACATTTCAAAGAAACTGATACAAAATTTTTTGTTCATCAAACAGTCATATATATATAACCTCCATTTCGTTAGTGATACGTGAAGGAATGGCCGATTTAAAGTAAATTTGGTTCTTACAAAATAATTGCATTGGATGATTAAAAACGCAACATCGTATTCCAAGTTTAAATCGTTTAAGTTAACTTAAACAGCAGAAATGCGAACTTCTTTTAAAGCAATCTTAGTGTTTTAAGAAATTCATATGCATATGCGTATATATGTAGGTATATGTATTGTAAAATAAAATTGTAAATGATTTTAATAAGCAAGTAAGAAGCAAATTTAAGCATTAACGAATTTTACTTCTGAAAAAGGTAAGGAAGGCATCAAAGTCACATTAAACGGATTATTTCAAAACTACAGAAAACTAAAAAAACATATAAAAAGGCAAAAAGACGGCGGAATAATTACACGAGTTCCAACATGTAAGAACGGAAAAGAATTATCATTTAGTCGATGAAAGAGAAATTAAAACATCAAACGAATAAAAATTTTTGAAAAGACTGAACGCAGATTTTTAAGAAAATAATCATGAAATTTAACGCAGGAATAATAATAAAAAAGTAAACCGCATTTTTGTTCCAAACGACGTGCCACATTTTAATTTCATCGCGAATAGCTGTCAAAATTAGACGAACAGTAACGTTTAATGAAGACGCTGTTAAATAACTAATGCACTCCCCCCCCGCCCTTCCAAACTATTCCTACAGCATTTAGGGAGGCGTCCAGACAGTCAAAGACGCACTACCTTCGTTAGCGCAACCAGCGTCTCCGAAATAAAGGGCGGGCGCGCTCGAACTTCGTTTTAATTAGAGTCCGGTTTAGGATTTGCATAACTAGGAAAAGGAACTTGCCAAGCACAAGCGGGGGTTGTTTCGACTTTTGCAAAATTAAAGGGAAGAAGACTGTTCAAATTTCAGAATGCAGCGGGAAAGTTCGAGCGGAAATTCGTTTGAAAGGAATAAGATCGGTGCGAGCGTGTGTGTGTGGACTTTGGCGTAGAATTTGTCGTCTTCATTTGCAATATTTTAATTTGGGCGACTGGCTCAGGCGAGGTGGAAGGGGATTAAAAGTGTGTGTGTGCGTGTGTGTGTGTATACGAGGGGCGGCTTTTGTAGTGTTAGTCTGTTTGAGGAAATAATCCGGATGGCTGTTTAATAGGCGCGATGGGAAGTTATTCCGGGGGTCGCACCACAGAAGGCGTGAAGAAAGGAAGGCAAGTGTTAATTACAAAAGGAAAACGGTAACTAAAATAACCCCAGAGAGCCGCATTTTAATTTCTCTAGCGAAATGTCACTTGCTGTAATTGTGGTGCCTGTGTACTTCTAGAATTGAAAGAAATAATGTGCTCGATGCATAGTCTAAACCATAGGTTCTCAACCTTTTTTGAACTGGCGCCCCCTTTTCTAGTGAATATTTCAATACCGCCCCCCTTCCCACTCGAGAAATAAGAGCGTACATAATACATGGTGAAAACAAGAATTAAATAATAATAATAATAATTACTAATAGATAGAATATTGTTGGAATTGAAACGCTACTGAATTTCTTCTTCATTTAAAAAAGAGGAATAAAAGTTTTAGAGAGGTATATTAGGGAGGTATCTCTTTCTCTCAACAGCGAAGTCTCATATCGAAATATGTGAATTTTCGCACACGTGATAGAAATGAATTATCAGAGTGATTTTTCTTTTTTAGACTATATTTGGTTAATCTTCCCACGCCCCTCTGTGCCATATCAATGCCACCTAATTTTCTCTGGGTCTTTTACCGCCCCCTGAAAGCTTCAAACGCCCACAGGGGGGGGGGCGTTATCGCCCACGTTGGGAACCTATGGTCTAAACCTTCCGAGCCAGTAGCCCGTGTAGGTATACTTTCTGCGCTGTGTGCGTATATCGAAAATATCTGCATTGAGAATGTATATATTTCAAATAGCTTTTAACTTATAAGTTTTTTTTAAAGACCAGCACGAAAATGGAAAACATAATGCCGCCATATATATAGGTATGAGCTATCAGATATTTAAATGCCGGGCTGAAGGGTTAATTGAAGGAATGGGGGGGGTGTTAAATTAAGCGAAGAGCTAAACACCTTGATGGATGAACACGACATTAATAAACCGCTATTTAACTCAGGCAAGATTAGATCGCATTTTAATTTTTGTTAAAATAATATTTACAATGGGTTATAAACATGATACACGTCCACCAATTTCTTCTGCTGGTTTCATAAGAACATTATTAGATTGTTCAGAAAGTAATTTCGTTTTTTCAAAACACAGGACTTAATTGTATTTTTTCATAGCCAACTTCAAACTGAAGACGCATAATCATTATATATTTTGACTGCTTATATAGCAAGCTTGCTTGCGAAGAAAGTTCGATGGATTCTGAGCAGTAGTTTAAATAGGAAAACTGAAAGGCTGACATTTTCGACATGTTTTGCTTTTTCTCTATCGAAAAGTTAAAAATACTGTTTAAGAAATTTTTAATTTAATAAAAGAAAAATTGCATATAGCTATTAGTCAATCTTATATCGTTTCACGAATAACCAGTTTGAGATCAGAATATTCTCTATGTACTGATATAGTGACATGCAGATACTTCATCCATTTTGTGACATATTTTTAAAAGAAAATTGACTGTTATATTTATTTAACTTAACTGATGTGGAAAAATTATTCAGAAGTGCTTTTTCTGCAAAAAATTCCTTCCTGAGTTTGAAGAAAACGGTTTCCTAGATATGTTGGTGAAGTCTTTCTAACAATAAAAGTGGAAGTACTCTGCCCAAGGCACTCTTCCTAGGCAGATGCCCCTCCTGCAGGTTTGCCATAACACACAAACAAACGAGCAATAAAAGTGGAAATACAGAGGAAAGATGATAATAAAAAAAGCTAAAGAACGATTATTTTTTTAAATTAAAATTTTAAGCACACCAAAAAAATCGCACATTAAAGTACATCATTCAGCTGTTTCATTCTGACGAAATATTTTAAGTTTACATCCAACAGTTACTGCATAAATTAGTTTAAACGCAAAAACTTTGCCTTTTCTATTCATAAATCGCTACTTAATTCTTTCCTTTTGATTTCTTAATTACATTTTAATTTAGAATTTTTGTGGTTAATACACACTAGAATAAATCATAAGAAAAGAAACGAAAATATTTTTTCTTTAAAAGAAAAATTTTAACTTTGGCTTTATCATACTATATCACATTATTATTTTTTATTATTATTATGAGCTCTTTACATAGTTAAATTGATACAATAAATTTGCCTCGGAGAATAATTAGTTCTCGTAACAACCACATTTAAATTGATTTTTTCTCCCCCTTATTATAAGACACAAAAATGGTTAATTTAATAAATGGCTAAATTATACAGCGAAGTTTTCTTCTTGATTTCAAATGAATTTTAAAAAGAGATTTATATTCAAAAGCAAAGGAGTCTTTCAGAAATTTACTTTTAATGTTGAAGCTAATTTCTTACCTGAAATGCATGACATGTTTAATTTCGAATACTTTATTTAGTTCTAAGAAAAATATTTTATTTTACTTTATTTTGTTATCAATGCTTTGAAGAAAATTCTTTTTACTAAGATGAAGCAAATTGTTGTACGGATCAGAAAATGTTAAACAATGCTACAGTTTCTTTAAAAAAAATCTTTAGAAACTCATGAACTAATTTCGGATTTAAAAAACTCATGCTTTCAGGGAATAAAGTTTGCCTAAATGAATAACATCTGTATTCACATCACACTTTTTAGAGTTTCAGAAAATTTTAAAGCTGCATGCTTCACAAAATTTTAAGCGAAGAAAATACAGCAAAAATTAATACAAAACCCAAGTATAAACAACGTTGTACTTAATAAAGTACTAAATATTTATATTTTTAAAGGGGGAACTTGCCATATGGGTCACTACAAAGGATCGAATATTTGGAAAGTTTATTATGGGTGCAACAATTAGCCAACCAATGTCACCCCCTAAGAAATATATACCGTTAGTGGCTCTTTTACAAAACCACAAAAAGTAATTGGAGTACATATGGGCTTACGAGTAATTATCTTAGCAAGTGCATTTTAGAGACGATCATGAATGTCAAACAAATTAAAATTCATAAAGAGCCTTTTAGGGTTATGAAAGGCAGGCGCGTAGCCAGGAAAATTTTTCTGGGGGGGGGGGATGTGAACTTATATGTGTATAAATAGACGGAATTTCATCACTAATCGAAACATTTCGGGGGGATATATCCCGATATCCCCCCCCCCTGGCTACGCCCCTGATGAAAGGATCTAGCGATTTAAAACCGCAGATGTATCATTTATAGAAATTTCACCGAAACTCGCAAAATAACTTCAAAAATCATGCACGTAGGACACTAACTGGAAAAAATATAAAGTATACTTTTTGCTAAATCCTGCAATGTGTTATCTCCTCTGCAAGGGAAGGTCCTTAATTTGTTAAATTTCGAAATTTGAAAAATTGTCTTAAAACGTCCTAATATTTCAGATAGTCGAGAGAACTTCTCCCCGTATTATATATTTAAAAAAAAAAAAAAAAAAAAACAAGACCACTTTTAAAATATCAGACCATTTTAAGACAATATTTCAAAAGTGCGGTCAATTTAAGAAAATCGGAGATCCGTACGTAACCTGAAAAACGACAGCCAACAGACAACCACTCAGTTTTTGAGGAGCGTGTGTAAAAATAACATAAACGCATATGAAAATTTATTACAATCTACGCGTTAGCAAGATTTACCAATCTTGCCTTTTACATGAAGAGTAAGTAAACTGAATATTCCGTAGCTTATACTCCTGTTGGAAAGAAAAATCCATTCCCCCTAAAAACGTACTATAAACAGCTTTTTAAGCGGGATAAATTAAAATTTCAGAACGGGAGGTTTTACCTGACATTTACGCGAGGTAGAAAACTCGTATATCAGCCTCTAACTTTAACGCCACCGCGAGAGGGCCTCCCGAAATAACATTTTGTCACTCGTCTTTTGAGAGTATCACCCAGGCCAGGCCGTAAATTTTGTACAGATTTTTGCGAGTTAATTTATTTCGTCCGCAGTTTGGAATTACGTTTTACAGGATGCGTGAGAGAGGTAAAGCATAAATAATTTCGCCAAGACTTAAAATGTGTCATAAAGTTTCAGGTTTTACCGATACCGTTGAGTCATCGTCGAAGATGTTTATAAAGTGGTAAACGGCGATGATGGAGTTCGTGCTTACTTAAAAGAAGCGAAAAATATCAATTAAGAAGGATAATTCCTTTAATGTGGATCTGTATTGAACGGCGTTTATTTTTTAAACACGTTGGAAACAGCTTGCACTATCAGAAAAACTCGTTTTTCTACACTAATTTATTCATCATGTTTCAACAAATAATTTCCGTACTCCTTGGGAATGAGCTTATTTTTTCTTAAGTTAAGGAAGTTTATTTGAGCTTTTATATTTTCTTGAATTCTTCCCGAAAATCTGAATAAGAGGAAAAAAAAAAAAATTCGTTGAACCAGAAGAAATTTCTTGAATTCACAGGAGAAAAAAGAAACGGATATACGTCAAATAACGGAAATATTCTGGCATTACACTTTTAAAAATTGCATGAAAATACGAAAAATGTACTGGAAAATGGGATGCTTGCACTATTTCCGTAAATTTACGAATTTTATTCCATTAAATTGCAAAAGAAATTCCGTTACAGGGAAAATTTTTTCAGAGAGGTCTCAGAAAAAAAATTTCATATAGCAATGGTCAGCCTTTGATATAGGAAAATTGTCTTGTATTCAAATATAAACGGAGAATTTCCGTAAAAACTTTCAGTAAATCTCCGTTTGTTTTTTAGAGTGCCGCTGACAGTAAAATATCCGTGAATTGAAGAAATAATTTTTTAGAGCGCGGGTTCGATTTTGACATGCCACCGAAGACCACCGTGTACATGTGGTGCATGTGCACGTTAAATCCGAGAATAATATTCAGAAGTCCCACTTCCTCTTCTGAAGAGGGTAAAAATTGTGGTGGGAAATTTCAGGGAGGGTGCATGTAGCTGTCTAAACGATACATTTGGTGGCGTGAGCTGTCCTCTCCAGACAAATAAACAAACACACACATGGAGAAGTAGTTTCTCTGTTAAAAATTGGAATCGTTTATCAAATTTTCTGCTAAACGTCCGATTAAATAATAACATGGGGATACAATACCTTATAAACACAAATTTATAAAAAAAAGTTATCCCCCCTCAAAAAAAATTAATTAAAATAAAATAAAATAATAATGTATGAAAAGGCATGCATAAAGTATGTGTTTTAAATAATGTTCACAAGTAGAGAGGTTATTAAATTCACTTATTCAAGTAAGTGTTTGTAAACTGGTCTGACTGTACAAATAGCAAAAGTTAGGGCGGATTTTTAGAATCTTGCGCAATGGATTTTGAGGCGGTGTTTCACAGTTACTGTAGATTATATGTTCTACAGTTATTTACAAAACGAGCTCAATCTCCAGAAATGCAGACAGATATCGATTTCGGCTAGTTTGCCGCCAAATCTAAGCTAGAAACGGTATGTCTGCAAACCAGACAGCAATCCCATTGCTAATAACATATAGCATCAATGTAAATATTTCGGTGATAGTGCAGTTTACACATCAGATAGAGAATTTGCCCGTAAATCGGAAATACTATAATTGATGTCAATTAACTGTTTTTGATGTGAATGATTATTTTAGTAAAGATTTTGCGTTATAAAAAAATATCAGCTGTTATAATTTTAAAAGTTTCAATTTTTTTTTACACATATTGACCGATGTAGTCAATAAATAAATTATTAATAATAAAATGAACAAGGGTTATTTGGTGATTTTACTCTGCAATAATACTGAAAATAAAAATTCATTTTATCATTAAATCTAATATTAAATTGGTTACAATTTTAAAACACTTTAATCCCTACAGTACTATAGACTTAAATAATGCAATAAATAAATAAAAAAAAAAAAAAAAAAAAAGAGAGAGAAAGAGAATCTTAAGCATTTTGTGCATACACATATATAGCACAATAATTTTGCGTGATGCTTTATTCATTTGTAAGTTTAAATTTTAACATTTAGAGGAACAAAATGTTGCGCCAAACAAATTACTCATAATTAAATAAACAGAGAATTAAAAAGAAAATTTCCACACAAATTTCAATTTAGAACGATTAATTTATCATAAACAGCTACAAAGAGAAACGGAGTTACAAATTTCAGCAAATACGAAAGTTTTAAATTAACGAGTACAGTTAAAGGCTTTCAAAACGCAAGTACTTTTGAAAATAAAACACACTGCCTAACATATAAAGCGGCAAAACTTTAAAATCAAGTTTTAATTTTACAGCCTTCAAAAGTTTTCTGGGGCTCTTGGCTGCACCTTCACGGAATATTACGCCGGCAATAAAACAACGCTGGAAAACGTTAAAAGTTTGAATTGTTCCAGCGAATTCTTGGGCCGCCTGGAAATTAGGAGCTTTCAGAAATCATCAAGATATTAGGATTTAATTGACAGCAACAGAAATTAAAACTCTGCCCCCCCCCCAAACGCCCCCGCGGAAGGAGGGGAGGGGGGGGGAAGCTTTTCTCAATTAATCGCTAACTTCACGGCTTTGTCACCAGAATGAGTGCTGAGAAAATAACGATTTGTGACACGCACTCGAAATTTTAAAAGCACCGTCTTTGCTTTTCCGAGAAACGACAGAGATTTTCAACGCAAATTTATTCCCTGAATAGTTTCAAATTACGGGCGTCGTCAGAAATCAATGGTTGCGAGGCAGTTAAGTAATATTGTGCACGGCTGAAAGTGAATAGTTTAGAAAATTGGAAAAGTTACAGGAAGTGTTTTACGCTCTTCCAGGTGCACCCTATATATATGTATGCGAAGTAAAGGCGTGTTTCTGTGTGGATTATTAAATGGAGGTAATTGTAATCTATTTATATACCTGTTTTGGAAATGGAGAATTTCTAATTAAGTATTACATTACAAAGCAGAGAAATACTTCTTATCTACTTTGAAAATAATTCAGTTAATAATTAAGATCAAATCATTTGACCAGACTGGTCAATCAAAAAGATTTTCCACGTGAAAAGCAGTTTAAAAATAAAAGCTTTAAAATTCAATTTCATTTTGACAGTATCAGACAAAATAACCAGTTTTTAATAACACAAAACGGCGACTTTTATGATTCTAACAAAGTAGCTCCCCCCCCCCCCAAATGACGGGCCTTAAAGGCCATTGCCCACACCGAGCGCTTCCGAGCGGAGTATCTCCCTCTTCCTCTGCGGTGGGAAAAATTGATTGCTTACAAGTGTGAATTGGCCAAGTGGGCGAGCGGTTCCCTCTCGATATGTAAAGGCCTCTTTCCACATCGAGAGGGAATCGCTTGCCCAATTCTCACTTGTAAGCAATCAATTTTTCCCACCGCAGAGAAAGAGGGAGATACTCCGGTATTAAACCGACAAAAGGTAATTGGGGACCGTGGATAATATAGCGATTTCACACTTCCCCATCGGTAGAGGACAGCCCCACTGTCGCCCGGCGTAAGACGCGGCCAAATATCCCCATTCAAATACATTGTAACGGCGGGAAGCGCTCGGTGTGGGCAATGGCCTGAAAGCGGCCTTAACAATGACTGGGAGGCATTGGTCACTACTAAGGCCGGTCACTTTATTATGGGGCACCTAGTAGGTGGACCCTATGAAATGACGGACACAATGAAATCCACGCCCAGTCGGGGATCGAGCCTCGACTGCCGGGAGTTGAATCCGAAACCGTAGTACCGTGTTTTATCCACCATGCAAGCTGGTCGAATCAAAGTAGCTTAAGAAAGACGTTTTAACGCAAGGATCTAGATGAAGTCCTTTCACACAAACGCTGATTAACTTCAAGTGCGGCATGAAAGAGCTGAACAGATAACTTCTGAAATCATCTGTCCCAGGAACTTAAGAGTTTTCATGCATACATACAAGGTGAAACATAAAGGTGCTGTCACACGAGAGCTCTACGCACTGCAAAATGCACGTACAACACTTTTGTACTGCAGTTTTGCCCTTCAGTCAGGCGAAAACCGTTGTGTGATAGTATTTCCCTTGACACCGGACTGTTTCGAACAATGTTGAAAAATGTTAGGTATGAATGGCGAAATCAGCCAATCAGAGCTCTAGACACTGTCCACACCTTCATTCAAGATGGCGACCTCCATGCCTGCAATGTGGACGGCGGAAATAGAAGCCGATTTTATTTTCGAAGTGCAAATCAAAAACCATTATAAACTTTTTTACTGTATTTACTTTAAAATGATCCTTCGAATTCCACCGTCAATGTCAATGTTCGAATGCACGGGGCGCGACAGGACGAGTGATTTTTGTGACAAAAACAGCGATGACGTAATAACTGTTTTGTCACAAAACGAGCGATAACGTCACCAAATCGGCAACCCCGTGCCAATCCACCAGATCGTTTTCTTGCCTTGCAATACAACCCTATACCTTGCTTTTGACAAGAAAAATGAAAGCCGAAAGAGTTGTACGAGCATTTTGAAGGGCGAAAATGCGTCGTTTGATAACGGCTTAAGTCTCTATAAAAACAATGAAAGCGATGACTAATGTTTATTTTATTCGTGGTATAGTGACAGCATAAGTTCGACATGTTTTCCTTCCATGTCGACACAATATGGCATTCATTCTAACCAATTCTGGCGAACAAATCTTCACACCATTTCTACGAAGACATATATATGACTCACCTTGTAGATGCCGATTATCCTTCAGACTTCGCGATTGCTATGAAAGGAAGAAGATTTGAGAGTTCAAAAGATTTTCTGGGTACGGGCTTGATCACTCATACCTTAGAGCAATGACAGAGGGAGGGAAAGCAAGAGTATTATTAAACTGAGGGTGGGAATATTAGGAACCACAATTTGCAATCTAAAAATAAGGCATAACTCCCCGACTGAAAAGGGGACGAACTAACGATGTACAATTCCACAGACAATTATCCTCCTCCACTTCTGATGTTATTTTTGCTCGCCATATTTTTACCAAGACGAAAACCGAAAAAAAATCTGCAATCTAAAATATAAGGGCAATGCAACACTGCCTCGAGACAGTAAGCTTCTGTAATTCTATAGGCTTCATCCAAAACAGAAAATGCATCTAATGCGTCTGTTTCCCATATTAGGTTTTCCGCAATTCTACTTTAAAATTTTTGTTAAACAGATACTAGCAAATGTTTATTACCTATTTTGACTGTTTACTTCCGTCCAAGGTTTTAGGCAAATTCCCTCCAAATGATTTTTAATAAACTGATAGGAGAAAAATATCTCTCATCTAATGCTTCTGTCTAGTTGCGTGCAATGATTTCAGGAATTCTACCAAATGATTTTCAAGATAATTTGATTTGATTTTGATTTGAGAAGTTGGTTGATTGATACCCTTAGCCAGGAGGCTTCTGTCTCGATTGCTCCGAAGTTATGATTTTCATTAAACGAACACTAGCGATTCACAGCAAATAATTATCTATTGTGTCCGTTTACTTCCTTCCAAGGTTTTCAGCAATCGGATGGGATGATTTTTATTAAACTGACACTAGATAATGCTTCTCATCTAATGCGCAAGTCTATTTCCATTTAATAATTTCCAGATGGCTTTAAGGAATTATTCGACTACCTCTACCATTACTTACTAATTAAATGTGCACATTTGATTCCCTAAACTTATCAGTAATCTTCCTTAGTATAAATGTCTTACGGCCTTATTCACCAAACTTTTGAAATGCGAATTAATCCAAACTCGGGTATTAAAGCCACAGGCGATTATTTTAACACGCGTTCTAGGATTAATACACGTGGTAGGTGTTTGGTGAATAAAGCTGTTAGTTCGATGACCAGTATACTTTAACAAACCCTGGAACAGAGCACGTTTTGAGGTTAGATAATTTTTTAAACCAGTTTTCCTATCACAATCCTTAGTACGTGCATAATACACCTCGTACATATTGGAGTCATGATAAGTTGAAATTCGTCATATAAATTAAAGAAACTATGGTTACCTAATAATTCTTCTTTATATGAGTGGCTATTAGCTTCTTACCTAATTCACTACATCAAATGATTAAAGGCTGTGAGTAGTTTCAGTCTAATTTTGTCTACTATGGGCCTGTGAATAGTATTAGTTTCATTATGTTTTCCTGCATCGAATAAAAACGAATCGTTAAATTAATTACACATTTAGTAATGCTTTTACAGATGGAATTGGATGGATATCAAGGAACTTTCTTTAATGGCTAGCATATTCCTTTCAGAAAGAAAATAACTTAATACTGTTATTTAAACAGCTTTAGACCTTTGAGGCGCAACCCTTTCCCAATGCTGAAAAAAGGGCGGCCGTTGCCATCGCTCGACTAACTACCAGCAAGATGGCGGACGATCGAAACGTTCATCGCGTGCCTCAGATCTAGAGACCCTTTTTGACGGCAGCTGGCTGTGTCGTCAAAAAAAGGGGCAGCAGATGTCAGTGCTGTTAAAAATAATCGTGACAATTTTTTTTTACGGGAAATGTGCTTAAAAGTAAAGGGTTCTAGATGAGCTATGTCACCCGCAACTATTTTTATAGAAATCAAATCTATTCTTCGTGACTGGCAACAGTCAAAACGTCAGAGTTTGGTGTTGCCAGAGCGGGAACATTGCGCGTTAAAGGGTTAAAGTTGCAGTAAAATAAATCAATCTGACAGAATTTTAACTTCAGCAAGGACTGAAAATGCACGGTAGTCATGAAGTTCATAGAGCCTTTAAATAATAATTAAATTATATCCAGTTCAATTAACACGTACAAAATAGGCATGAGATCCAAATTATCAGTATTTCATTAAAATATAATAAAAAGATACGGCCAAAATATTGATTGCCCTACAATAGGGAGAAACTTACTGATGCAAAAATCTGAACATTTTCTAAAGGCTTTCAATTACATACACAAACCGTTGTATGGAACAGAATAGCTTTACGCTCGAACGGGCAACAAAATCCTACAGCGCTTCGTGACTGAATTAAAGTCATTTAAAAACTATCAAAGACATTAGTTTTAACTGAGAGCGACAGAGATTAGAACTTTTACAATCCACTTTTCTTTTAATAGACGGCAGCGAGAAAAGCTACTTCTAATTAACCCCCCTCAATCTCTGGATGCCTCCCACTTTTCAGCAAGGGGGATGTAATCGATGTAAAATAATGATTCCTGACGTCGAACTTTTAAGATGTCTTCTCTGACACCAGCATTTTAAGATGTGACGGAGGTTTTCATAAGGACTTATATTTCGAGAGACGTTTCCAAATTATGCTCGTCAGGATAAAAGGGTTGCCAGGCAGCTGCTAACAGATGAAGCAGTCAAATAAGCGAATATTGAAACTGAAAAGCTAAACAATATTGAAAAGTGTAGTTAAGCAGTGTCTACATCTATGTATGAAAGTAAAATAAATGAGTAAGTCGGTATCCTATCATAAAGATTTAAGATAACGAATACTTTACAAGGTTTCCACAGATTTCACAGCTTTTGCTTCACTGACTTTTCCCTGACATCTATCATGCTCTTCCCTGACTTTTTATCTAGCGTGCTTTCGTGAATTTTGCGTTTCGATTTTTAATATTACATCCTTTAATTAATAACTTTTTATATATTTTGTCCCTTTTTTACAAATAATAATAATAAAATCAATATACACAAAAATATTATTTGACATCACAGGATTCTAACAAAAACCATGTTTGATAATAATTTAGGATAAAATTAAGAATATTTCAACTGAACAAGATATGTTAATAACGTACACATTTTAAAATTATTTATAAGGTTAAATAAGAAAACGAAAATAAAACAATTTCTACAATTAGGTTCAAACAGGAAGTATTTTCTTGATTTTGTCGCAAAATTCAAAAATTCTTGCATTTCCCTGACCTTTCTTCAATTTTCCCTGACTTTCCCCCAAAACTCATTTCCCTGACTTTCCAGGTCTGTAGAAACCCTGCTTTAACAATCCACTGCGCAATAAAAGAAAGGTATGATGCTATTTAAAAAAAAAATTATAGTGTTTTATAAAAAAAATGTTAGGCAGAATAATTTGATATTAGAATAACACGTTATTCCATTTTATTTCTATGAAAATCAATTACTTTAAGGATAAGAATTTCAGCTGTAACTTTTTATTAAATGATAGTCTATTAATCTCTATTTTTTGGGGGGAGGAGATAATTTGCTGTTGAACTTTTGCCACTAAGAGTGTTCACTAGTTTGACCTTGACTTGATTTGGATTTCGGGGTCTCTTTTTCAGCATTTCACTCCACTTGCTATGATTCGATCCGGTACTCATAAAATTTTACAAAGATATAAAAAATAAAGCAAAAAGGCAAAGCACGAAGGAAACAGCAAAACTAGTTTGACCTTTTCTTTTTCAATTTTTGAAGACACTAAAATTCTTGCGCGTTTGGTCATTCAAGAAAAAAAAAAATTTTTTTTTCTTAAATTACACATTATGTAGTGTTCGAAAGGGAACAAATATAGATTATATAAGGATATTCGAAATGTAAAACAACACAAATATCAAGTTATTTAGAAAGTAGTACGAGGATTAAAAAAAAAAAAAAAAACATAGAAACAAATAAAAAGGGAAGAAAACAGTACCCAAATCGTAATCTATAAACCATGAGAGGCACTGTTATTGATTTATGAACTTTTTTTAAGAGAATGCAAGGAAAAAATGTTGCAATTAGTAAAATGACTTAATTGTGTGCTCTAGTTTTCACAGCATTATTCACTGACAACATTTCGCAGGAACGGTAAATTAATCTATAGCCTGTTCGCCGAGTCGAGAGAACGAAACTAAACAATTGCACGTGCAAACTGGCGAAGAGTAAAGACCTGGCATTTTGCCAAAGCGCCAAACACAGTCTGAATTTCTGCTTTCTTCCATTTACGCTGTTAGGCGAATTTAACCTTTCTTAATTCCAGACTAGGGATTGGTGCCAAAAAATGTAATTCTTTGGTAACCCGTTTGTTTACTTTCGTTCTCTCGTTTCCGCGAACAGACTATAGTACATATCCTAGTGTAGAAATAAATTCAATAATATTACATACATTACGATAGCAAGAAAAAATAAAAAGCTAAAACAGGCGGATAAGTCTGCAAGTAGCTTTAAGAATAGTATGCCAGAGCTTAATACCGTTATACTTCTAACGCAAAAAAAGTTTTGCAAAATATCATTTTTATAACTTAATGTTTTTTTTAAAGTGTAATATAGATGTCACCTTTTTTTCACACAAAAAACAATTTTTTAAAATAATACTGCCAATTCACAACAATACCAATACTAAACCATGATATTTGAGCTTCAGAAGGAGAAATTTAAAAACCTTCGTTAAACGAACTCAAAACCAGAGCACCAACATTTAGATCTACAACTAAAAACACTCATTTTCCGTCCGTTATAGTTTATAATTACCTAAACTTACGAAATTCAATATTTCATAAATGTTAAAGAATAACTATTCGCGACGGGAGAGATCGAATTTTCAGAATTTGGCAAAATCTCAGTTTTTGACAGAAAGCTTTCCAGAGTAACGTTATCTCTCGACTAATACCGAGCTACGGATAAAAGCACACACGTGCGTTGAATAAATAATAAAAATGATTAAAATTTAAACTGTTCGGGATATCGAAAAAGAATCTGTTAATGACGTTGGAGTATAAATAATGAGGTATGAGAAATAATTCTAAAAAATAGAGAATGGAAGAATGTTACTGTATTTTTTTTTTTTTTTTGGTGATCCGGGGGGGGGGGCAACGTCGATTAATTGTGCAAAGAATGGGATAATGGTATCTACAAATTTATTTTATTCTTTCTAATACTAGATGACACAGCTTTAGTTACAGTGTTGCCATACTCTCTAAAACACACCCCCTGTCACTGCAACAGTCAAGTTGGTAAAGTGTTAAAACCGCATTTGAAGAGGCTTTTTTCAGTTGAAGTAGCTGAAGTGCATCTTCACCGAGAGTTTTAAGTGGAAAAAAATATTTAGTAAACTTATTCTGCAACAATATACTAAAAATTCTGAAAAAGCCCATTCATTCTCAGTGGTGCTTTCTCTGTATTAAAAATTCTAACGCATTAGTGGTGAAGAGTTACTCTGAAAAATTCTTGTCTATTGCAACTTCAGAACTTTCTTCCTCATGGTCATTACAAGCAAATGGACTCACACTGGTTTCGATGTGGTCCTGACGTAAAGTGCTAGTAAGAAAGTGTCCCACTTCAGCATTTGGTGGGCTTCCATGGAAACCACAGGAATTTCACGCCTCTGATGCTTTCTATGGAGGTGAAGAGATTTCTTCGAAAATGGCCTTTCTCAAGGTTGAAGGCTGGAGCAAAGTTGGCTGAAGTGAACAACCACGGGGTTTGATCCCACAGAACACTGGGCTAAGAAAGTACAGAGAAACGCTACAAATGCTGTTTAGTCGGTGGAATATTTGTTCCATACTGTTTTTGCACGTAGCTTTTCACCACCAGCCGCAACTGCTAGTCTATTGCAACTTCAGAACTTTCTTCCTCATGGTCATTATAAGCAAATGGACCCACACTGGTTTCGATGTCTTCCTGACGTAAAGTGCTAGTAAGAAAGTGTCCCACTTCAGTATTTGGTGGGTTTCCATGGAAACCACAGGAATTTCAAGCCTCTGCTTTCTATGGAGGTGAAGAGATTTCTTCGAAAATGGCCTTTCCCTAGGTTGAAGGGTTGGAGAAATGTCGGCTCAAGTGAACAAGCACAGGGTTTGATCCCACAGGACACTGGGCTGAGAAAGTTTGTACAGAAAAACGCTACAAATGCTGTTTAGTCGGTGGAATATTTGTTTCACACTGTTTGGCAACTGCAAATGCAACACCATCACAAACCCGAAAGCACACGACAAGGCAACTGAAATGAAATCACGAAACTGAAACGACAGTTACACTTTAAAAAGGAATTTTCTTTAACCAACAGTCAGTCGAGTCCACTTGCATTTAAGTCAGAAAATTAACGGAAATACATCTCCCCCCTCCACAAAACTGATATCGTTTCCGCAACTTCGAAGAGGCACTCACGCAAGCCGAACGCAATTCAACAACGAATGAATATATGGCATTCCTATTCAATTAAAACCTCCCTACAGGAATTTCCAAAACAGAGACAACTTAAAACACGACACTGCGGCGCTTTAAAATTAAAGGTTATTGTTTTCAAATTAAGGAAATTCCGACACAATTTGGGACGGAAAACGGGCTTTGTAATTACTCCGCAGGATAAACAATCCGGGAATTTCCCAAAAGAGAGAGAAGTCAAGGCGATAGTTGATTCGGCGGAATTTTTAGAATAAAAGATGCTAAAGAGAGATAGGAGGAAATTAAACTAGCGTGGGCTGATGATGATATTCAGATGAGACAAATTGATATTGATAACATCAAATATTTTTAAAAGCGTAATTAAGTCTTGATAGGTATAATAAAATTCAATATCTCAGACAAGATTGTTAATTAACATTATAAATCCCAAATGTCATTACTTTATATAACATCCCGGTACCTTACATAGCTAAGGAACGATTTCGCTCAAAGGCGAAGCTGATATCAACTTTATATTTAGATGATTTTTGAAGAATGCAGTAATTAAACAATGAAGGAGGGGAAAAAACTAAAACTTAAGACAGACAATGGGGAAAGTCGGTTTGTCTATATAACGACGAAGTAAAAAATGAATTGAATGATCAATGGCATAATTTTTGAGGGTAAATTTTCTGCACTCTTACTTTTAATAGGAAATGATTTGTAATCTGCGAGCGGATTTTGCACAAAAACTTTTAATTATTCACAAAGAAAATAGTTTTAAATTATTTACTGAAGAGCAAGCCTAAAATATGATTATTTTGATCTATACAAAACCAGGTTGAGAACTTTTATATGCATTTTAATGAAATACGCTTAGGAAATATTCTCAATGCAGATTCACAAAAACTGCGTTGAACTTCAGAATAAAAGAAAATCTAGTATTTCTTCCACTAACGGTGATTAGAATTTTGGTAACGTTTTTTTGAAATAAGAAAAAAACTCTTAGAAAAGTTCCTTTTTTAATTGGTTAATTAATTTTGGCATCAATTATGTAAAAGATAACGTTTATAGTCAGCTTCTGCATGCAACTTTACACCAAGAAAGAATGACTTTGAGTAAAATTAAAAACTGTTTTTTTTTTAGACTGCACGATATTAAAAAATAAGTTGTGGTTATAACAAAATTAATTCGATGATAACTTTGTGTAAAAAACACATGCTACTTGCCTCTTTTAAGAAGTTATTATTCAATTAATAGATTTTTGGTTTAAAAAATGTATTTTCAGCCAATCGATAAGTTTCTTTGGAAGACGGTATTATGTAAAAGCATATAAGTAAAATCTGCTTTAAACGGGAAAAAATGCGAACGTATTTTTAGATGTATTTGAACCAGGTGATAGAACCAGATACAGTAAAAGAGAGCGTTAAAGATAAGTTTTTGCTTAGTAAGGGGCGCGTTAATTGTTTGACTGAATAATTTTCCTTAGTTATCGCATGTTTAGGGAGATTTTGTTGCATACTAGGTTCATATATATTTCAAACTATACGAACTATATGGCTCATATACTTTTCAGACTTCAGAGTAAGCAGCACAAGATGAAAGTTAATAAACTTATATATTTAGCTCGTATGAACGACATTTGCAAAATAAAAAAGAGTGCAAACTACATAAAAATAATGTTTAGCAATACACCAGCAGCAATAAATGATCGCAAAAAATAACTTCAAATATAGCCAACTGAAAATTCATTCGGAATTCTCATTTCAAAATTTCTCTTTGTTGCTCCATAAATATGGATCACCGGACTATCCAGAGCCTTAATAAATTAGACGTCTTGCTCTGGGGTTATTCCAACGGAATTAACTTCGCAGGAAATAACTCTAGCTTAAAATCTTTTCTTAAAACTCTGAGAAGGAAAAAAAAAAGGGGGGGGGTATATCCTGGTGTGGTCCACAGATTTAATCTACCCTGGCCACTTTCAACGGTGCTGACTCCTTTTCAACCAAAGCTCGCCCAGCACTGAGAGATTCTGTTTATGCAAATAAAAATATGCGATTTCAACTAGCAGAGCCTTCGAGTAATTTATCAAAGTGTTTTGAATTCTCGAGAAGGCTAAGATCTTGGGATTCGCGGAAGGTTTATAGAGTAATTTGAATCCTCGAAAAGAGCTTCTTTTTTATTTTTTTTTCACAGGAACGAGTAAAAATTCTCGAGAGTAATTTTGGCTTTCTTAGAATCTGTGAGTCGAAGAAATCTAAAACTGTTTCTTTCAAGATCTTATGAAATTTTAAAATAACAACAACTTTTTTTTTAATGATTTAAGAATTTTTTTTCCACAAATATGCCACACATTGAAACGTTTCTTCTGTAAAAGTTTATTGTCTTATTTTACGCAAAGATATTTTAGTTGACCAGTTTTTTAAAATTCACAGTAAGTAGAATATACTTTTAAATGTGTAAATAACTTTTGCGTCCCGCAGTGGTCTGGGCGCTGAACTCCGTTTCAGTAAGAACACGACAAGTGAAGCAGCATCCAGCTTAGCCAGTGCTCGGGAAGGTCAACTCCCTCTCGGCTCGACTGCTGTGGGACCTTGTACGCCACATTTGGATAATCTACGGCCCACGGGCAGGAAGTGGTCAGCCAAGCTTTTGGATCTGGCCCGCAGAACATATCAAAACCAGGTACAAAACTCATATAAACAATTCAAAATCCCAATTATACGAACCGCGACTTCGCTAAAATCCTGAAGTTTGGCCCGCGACTTCGCTAACATCCTAAAGTTTGGCCCGCGACTTTTCAAAGGTTGCCCATACCTGGTGTACGCTGATGGGAGCTGGTGCAAGTAAAATCCGCCGTGGCTCCAATGTCCCCCAGGTTTAACGCTACCTCTGGGGGTGCCGATTTCAGGGGATGGGTCCCTCTTCTGGAATTGGTTCAAAATTCCGGGCTAAAGTCGAATTTCCTCTCAGTGGGGCCCACTAAAAATGGAAGACGGCCCCCTCTGCCCACTTCGCCTCCCTATCTGAGGGGATCTGGGCCCGCATGCGGTTGTCAGAAGGCATAAGGAACAACAACTTCTGCGAAAATGCATATTTATGTTTGATCACAACATTCGAAAGTCAAAAATTATAATTTTAATAATAATAATAAAAAAACAACAACTCTGATCACTTTATGTAATGTTACGCTGCGAATTAATGTTCCCTTGATCTCTCACAGGCTTTCTTATAGACCCATGATATTTGCCTCTTTTAGACGCTTGAAGGTCAATAGGGTCTGTTAAAGATATTCCATGAGCTTGAACCCAGACCCATTTTGACAGAACTGTCAATACTGGCGCGCACGATTTTGAGCTGATTATTAGGACAATTAAAAGTTTTTAAACACAACAGTTGAAACCATAGTAATAATAATAATAATAAAAGAGATGTCTTGTGGATCTGACTAAACAGAAGGCCAGAGTGATTTTGTTTTCCATATCTAATTTTAAAGGTCTTCAAACAATACATAACGATCATCATGGACATAAATGAATGCATTATATTTATAAAGCATTAAAATAATACATTCATTTTTAAAATTTTAAAGTAATATATGTCCCACCCAGTACTTTTAAATTTTTGCCAAACCCCTTAAAACAATAGATGCCTTCAAAAGCATAAACATCACATAAAAGTCAAAATATTTCTCAATCTTCCGGTAATTTACATTTTAAAGGAAAATTATATATATATATATATATATATATATATATATATATATATATATATATATATATATATATTATAAAAATAATAGGCTGTTAAATCGACAACAATTTATTCTGAAGCAAATGTAAGATGCATATCCAAAACGACAAAATAGTGAAACTAAAGCTTTAAAATATTCGTTTTTAAACCAAACACAGAATTTATTTAAATAAATATTTCTTAAGTTCCATCGGATGGCATATACGATTTTAAACGGCATAACTTTATAAGCGTATTTTTTTTCAATGTTTTAAGACATTCGACATAAAATTTTCGACTAAATAAATACCGATGAATCAATCTAATGTAGGAATAATTTTGTTCGATGACGTGGTAACACATTTTCATGATCACCAGACTTAAAAAATTAAGTAAATTACCAAGAAAAGGCAAATAAAAATTGCTTTTGTCATTAATTTCTTTAAAATTATGCAGCACCGACTAATCTAAAATCAGTGGTCACATAATTGTACCCGTGATAGTTTAGTATCGCATGTAATCACAGACCCAATTTAATACTGTCCTGTTATATGCGTTGCGAAATTATATAACTGTATTTGTATCTACATCCTTAGTACCAAGCATATGAAATTAAAATACAAAATTAAAACAACAGTAAATTACTACTAACATAGGGGAAAATGCCCGAAAAGCAAATATAGAGGAGAGAGGAGGGGATACAGTTACACAGAGGAAAATCTTCTTTTTGAAAAATTTCACTTTTTTTTAATACAAACTTTTGTTAAGAAATCTTGTTTTGTAAATGGTTGCCTTGTAACAGGAATGTTTACACTAACACTACGAGATACTTTATTGAGAATATATAATAATAAAAAGAATAATTATAATAAAGGCTTACATTTTCCCTCAAGCGTGTTCATAAACTAACAAACATTATTATCAACGATAAAAGATACTTTTCTTGTTTACACGCATAAATTTCAAATTTAATATACTTTTTCTCGTGAAAAAGCATTCAAACGTACTTCTTCCATTTTATCAAATTATAAGATGCATAAATTTACACATCGAACACATAACTGTGAATAACTCTCCCAACAAAATTATGAAAAATTGATTCTGGCAAGATAAAAAGAAATTTCCACGAGGAAAGATTTCTCCGAAAGGTTTTAATGTAAATAAAAAAAAATTCTAATGCTTATAAAAATACTGGAAGAACAAAATAAACAAGCAAGTAGGGAAAAAAACTGCTAAGTTTTTCACACTTTGACATTTTAAAAACTATAACATTATGCGCTTTTATGACTTTTTTTAAACTAAATGAAATTAGGTGTGCAACTGACATTCCAGCAGTCAAAAGTTTTTAATAATAATTTATGAAGTTTAAATGGCATCATCCGAACAATTAAGTTTTTCTGACATTTATGCAGTTTTTTCAAATTAAAAGATTTTTTTTTCTCTTCTGCCGCGGTTTCTAGGAATAAATTAAGAGCTCAATGAAATGCTAGGCTTTAAAAAATGAATGTTTCTTAGGGAAAAGATAAGAACACATAAATGTTAAAATTTTCCACAAATTAATGAATAGAAAAAGAGTGAGTGAGAGATAAAGACAAATCATAGCAACGCATTGATTGAAAATACCTTTCCAACACTGTCTAATTTGAGACACTACAACATAAAGATTAGTTAATCTGTAAGCTTTCGTCTTTGTAAAGATACAGCGGCGAAGATTCCCCTACTGTGTCCAGCGTTGTTTTTTGGCACAAAAGATAGCTTCCATCGTATCTTTTGTACGATGGAAGCAACAGGTTATACTAACTTTAAAAAAAATTACTGCCGTTAGAGTGTAATCCATCAGAATTACTTTGCAGAAAGGCGGAAAAATAATACTCTGCTGTATGTGGGACTAATTAATTTATGCTAATCCATGAAGAAGCGATGCGTACTATAATGATAAGCGGAATATATTATAAAATTTTTATTCACGATAAAAGAAAACTTCAGAAAACACTATAAATCCTTCGAATGAGCATAAAATAGTCGTTTAATTTTTGCTTGTGCATATATAACTAACTACTGATTAATGCAAAGTAAAATCACAAAGACTGTAATAAAAAATTGATCTTTTTACTTTTTAATGTCATTAATGAACAGGTTTTGTACTGCTTAAAGGAGGGGAAAAAAGTCAAATGAATATCTCCATTTCTCCTCTTAGCCCTATATATACTATACATACAATCAAATCTCATGTAAAAGCAAATAAAATACAGTAAGTACACACGCTACATAGCGCTTATGGAAAATATGTGTATAATATTTTAGCAAATACTAGATAAATGCCCCCCCCCCCAGGCTAGCCATTGTTCTTATAGAATTAATGCATAAAATGCATTGTCTCGTCAGAGGGAGAAATGCACAACACCGAAACCATAGGTTTCTGACTCACAGCCTGAAGTTTTGATAAGGAAATGTGTTATAAGTAAAAGCCGTATTCAGCCTTTGCCGTAAGCAGTGTAAATGTTTAATTGCCTCGTAACAAATTTAAATACATTTTAAACAGTTTAAATACATTTATAGTAATCTCTACTGAATACGGCTTTTACTTATAAAACATTTCCTTGGCAAAACCTGAGGCTGTGAATCAGAAACCTATGGTTTCAGTGTTGTGCATTTCTCCCTCTGACGGGACAATGCATTTTATGCATTAATTCTATAACAACAATGGCTAGCCTGGGGGGGGAGGGCATTTATCTAGTATTTGCTAAAATACTATACATACATATATACCTGTGCAGTGGAGCCGATCTGGTGTGATCATACTCGCGAATGACAAAGGTGGAAAAGTGTAGTGGTTGTAAAGTCAAACTGTGCCAAAGTGGATAGAAGAGAGTTCTTTTTACCAAGGCGGTTAGGTTACACGGTGTATACGATTCCCAAACACGGTGATTCAAAATTCATCATCAATATTTGGTTGGGAAGTAGGGAATAGGAAAAGAAGACTGTTTCACAAAGGAAAACATGGACACAAAGGAACGTATGGCGGTTTAGGGGCACTTTGTGTCCAAAACCCCCATTCACGAGCTACCTCACTTAAAATAAACTTTCCGTTCCATTTATTGCACAGATAAACTCGGCAACAAGAGTAATTATTTTAGCAGACGATATCCGAACACGTGCAAATTTGTTTGACGTGCGCAGCCACTCTTTCGAAAAGGTGATGACATCGAAGAAGTTACATGAACGCATTGGCGTAAGGTGGCATGT
The DNA here is from genome assembly GCA_038373885.1 of Cheiracanthium punctorium. Classification (NCBI taxonomy): domain Eukaryota; kingdom Metazoa; phylum Arthropoda; class Arachnida; order Araneae; family Cheiracanthiidae; genus Cheiracanthium; species Cheiracanthium punctorium. The sequence goes on along the minus strand of JAWZYV010012997.1, from coordinate 564,723 downwards.
AATATTCTGGGGGCAAAATACCTCCTGTAGTAGAAAATATTTTAAAATGGGTGATATCTGAATTTTCTTGATTTTTTTGGGAGGCGGGGCTGGGGGGGATACTGCCCCATCTTCCCTCTAGTAAGTTACGCCTAAGAACCGGTATACGTGGAATGAACTTGCAGATACGGTGCCGCAACCGTGAGCACAAAGCGCCCTACAACGCCATGTGTTCATTTGTGCCCATGCATTCCTGTGTGAAATAGTCTTCTCCTCCTAATCCCTACCTCCCTACGAAATACTGATGATGAATTTGGAATCACCCTGTATAAAAGGATATAAGAGACATTATTCAGACTTGAACCGTGTGTTACTAATGTGCGCACGATATTTTTCAACGTTTTCGTACGGTTGGTTTTAAAGAGAGGGGACAAATATACAGTTTTCGGAAAATTTTTAATCTGGCGAACTTGTTTAAACATGCAGGAAATACGCATTAATAAAACAATGCATTTCGGTGAAAGAAAGTTCAGAACTCTGCACAGGCATTTCTTATTTAGAATTTAACTTATCAAACACAGCAAGTAAACAAACTTAGTGAAGTTTAATAAAGAGGCATTAACTGTAAGTGTACATTTAAAATTCAAGCTTCTGAAATCAAACTGCCACTATCTTCTTTTATTTCTCCTTCAATCAAATTGCTAAGGGACAGACGAAAAGCAAAAGGGAATTACTGACATCAAACTAACTTCTGGTTCGAAGTTATCTCGAATCTCTAAAATCTCTAAAATCTGGTTCGAATTATTTCGGCAAAGTAACTGTGTATCTCCTGATTATATGACGCGGGAGAAACGAATAACATTTTCCCTGCATTTCGTATAATTTGCTTAATGTTAGTACAGGCGCATCTGATATGCGCGTGCGCAGAGGATTTCATTTCCATCATCCTCCGATGTAGCTGAAAATTGGCATGATGAGATCGGGCATCTTCAACTTAACGACACGAGAAATTCCCGAATTCGATTTTTAACGAGAAAAAGAAACTGGAAAGTCCATCGCCTGAAGAACAACAACAAGCACATAAATAAATTAAGTGGAAGAAATTCGATTTATATATAGAAATCGAGCAAATTTCGCAGCTTATGGTGTTGTTCCCTCCTCTCCCTGGTAGCTGAAATGAGAGTTTAGAAGACAGATCGATTAACTAATAAATAAATAAACAAAAGAATTACAATCAAATGCCTCACCGAATACTATAATTATCGAAAAGACAATAAATCTTATTTATCTGATGATAGCTGGTTGTAAGATGGAATGGGATTGTAAGTTATTCAATCGGCATTTTTATAAATGGATCCCGGCTCAATTTTATCAGTTCGGGAAATACAAGAGGAAAATGTTATTTAGTGTTGGCAAAGCTATTTGCTCCGGAACAAATTGCAAGACTTAAAATGAACGTCTGCGATATACATCAGTGTCAAAACAACTGAAGCAAGAAAAGACTTTTATTTACGTCACTGATTATTGGGAAGTTGAAGAAATTGGAAGATTGCAAAGTATTCTTCAATTTATCCTTATTAAGATTTATTTAAAAAAAAAATTCTAAATCTTCGTGTTATAAAGAGTGCATTTTATTTACTCTGATGAGGAACGCCTAGCAAACAAAATATGCAAGCGCATAATACACTGTCAAAAATTATTAACTCACTTATTCACTAAACACGCTTTCCTCAAATCACACCCGCCTTTTTAACTACAGGGCGATTAATTAAATACCACAAACATTTCGAGGTGGTAGAGCACTTCGAAACAAAACAATTTTCAGCTTAGAAAATATGCTCACTATGCTAATGCAATAAATTAATGAATTTAAGCACGTACATTCTGAACTTATTTATTTATTATTTTTTGCTATTAAGAAGTCTAAAGAATCAGTTTTAAAACAGAAAACATACATTTTCATGCAGCGTGGAATTAACAAACTTGAGCTCGATTCTAATAACTGCAATCGATGCTGCAATAACGCTTGATATGCATCAGAGGAATTACACAGCATCGTGAAATTAATTTTGCTATACCAGTTATCGCAGAGGCTTTAATGCTATTTTATAAGCTGTGAAAACTTAACAAAGACAACTAAGTTACGACGCGCATATTTCCTGGCTCATTTAATATTTAATTACGCAAATTTAACGAGCGCGACGCAGTATTTGCTTCATTTTCACTGCAGCTAGGCAGTGTTCTCTGTGAGAACTTTATAACCATCTTAATTTAAGTAAAGTAATGACTCTTCCCACTAAGTACTTATCAAACTGATTTAAAACACGGGGATCAAGAAAGAGAAATTAAGCATTAAAGAGCAATAATAAATACGGGATACTTCGAAATTATCGGCAAAATAAATGCTCAGCATTACAGCTAATGACCATATTGAAATTATGGCCATCAGGCTCTCTTGGCAGTGGATATTTGTTTAAGAACTTAACTCTGATTTTAGACTAGGAACTAATGAAATGCGTAATGAAGTTTCCTGTGAGAAACTAGCAAATTAGGCGACTCGTTTAGGTTAATAGAGGTTGTACGAAGTTACATGAATGACAGTCGTTCTATAATTTATTAATAAATTTGTGAGTAAATTGCTGACAGCAATTGAAAATACTGAAAAGCAAAGAATTTTAGAAGGAAATGCGAGATAAAATAGAAAAAGAACTCATTACTAAAACAAACAAATCTAATTCGGAAGAGGCATGTGATTGGACAAGAATACAATTAGCAGAAACTTTTTCAGTATTTCACGAGGTATATAAGAAGCTTGTATAAGCATTTCAAGTGACTTTTAATGTCCTGTCCCATTGTGTCAGAAATTGCTCCTAATTTATTTCATATAATACTGCTTTATTTATCAAGATTTCGCAACGATTACAGTCAGGCTTACATCAATATTTCCTGTACTTACCGTATGCTTTCTGTGTGTTTTTTTACACTGCTTGAAAGATGCAAAGTTGTTTGGCAAAATAAATATCCAAATGATATTCAAATGTCGTCAATACGAGAACTTTTAGAACTCTCTGTACTTATTAGCAATTGTCAGTAGCTCGTAAAACTAAATCTATATTTAACTATCAGAAATTTGTAAAAATCAATCAATAAATAAAAATACGGGTCAATTTTTATTCCCATTCCCTTGAAAGTTTAAATAAAAGAACGAAAAAGAAATAATATTCATTTTGAAGCTGGATGGAAAAAGATTGAAATTGAAATGCTTGAGTCTGATATTAAGTGCCATTTTCCCACCAATATAAAAAATAGCGGAAGCCTAACTATTTGAAATTAGTGGAGTTCAGTGAATTTGTGGAAAAAATCACATGCCCGTTCGGAAGTTTACAAGAAGGTATAATGCATCTCAGTCTAGATAATCTATTCTTAACACTAAACGTGAAATAGAAACTGAAGCAACAGAAAACACTGAAATTAATGAAAAAAGCCCTGGTAAAATAAAATAGGTAATAATTATTTTTTTAATATACAAGTATTATGTACACATACTTTACTTTGAGGGATGGAAGTTGATTGTTTAAATATTTTGACTTCAAACATTCAAAAATTAATTTTTTAAATTAAAATTAAAATGCGAGTGCTATAATTTAATGAACAAATTATGTATAACTTTTTTACTTATTAAAGAAGTTTATATATAATATGCACGTATAAGAAAGCTTTTCTGGGGAATTAAACACAATGAAGTTGTGTTAGACTGACCATCTGGACGGGGCATATGTTTCTTCTCTCCCAGAACCCTATGGCTGAGAAGGCGTGGCTGGACATCGCACGTAAGGTCTGACGGATCGCCGGGTGTACAACATGTACATGTGTACATATATGTACGTACAGGCATCACGCAGAAGCATGATAAATTCATAGATGTTCAAAATCGATTTTCTTCGTTAAAATCGGAGATCTGAAAAATTTCTGTACTGCAATACTTCGTAGAAGGAAGTAAAAATGCAAAGCTCATAATGCAATACAACGCCAGGAATAAAATATTTAAGTCTCGTGTACCTCACACATATGAAATGTTACAAAAATCTTCAGTTAATGTGCGTGTATTTACGTACATGTATTTTAAATGGAACTGGATACACACAAAATTAAAAACATCGCCAGTGTGTGTTATGTTGTGTAGATAATTTATAAACAAACTTAAGGAAATATATTTAAAACATCAAGATAAAAAGAAGTAAGGTGTAACTCGCCCGCTTAAAAATATTGTAATTATCTGAAATGGCACAACTAATATCGCAAGGAGTCAACAAGGAATTTTTATTTCAACGATTTTGCAAGTGCAATTTTCTTATCTAAATGAAAAATGACAATTTAATTAAAATGTCTTTTTTCATTTTTTTCAAATTTTGATATATACGCTGAAAGTTATTTTTCAGTTTCACGTTAAAAGACGTGCATGTATTATATGTGTAATATTGATATATTTTTCTGAAGTATAACACTGCAAGTTAAATATGTAGACGAAATGGATGTGTTAAAATAATTTACTTATAATGTCACGGAAAATTTGTAACGCTCGATATTTATGAATTTTATTTTATGTAGTATTTTTAAGGTAACTTATGATTAACAAACATTTATTCGGTTTAAAAGAACGATGTTTTTAAAAATATTCAACGACAGCACAGTATGATTAAAAATACATCTTGTGAAGAGATGAGTTGTATATTTTTACTGAACAAAAAATTGAAAAACTGGCTATGAAAATTAAAATTTTCATTTACTGACATTTATTTTTCTAATGTAACAAGGAAATTATAATATTCATTTTATCACTGTACAATTTTATAAATTAAACATCGAATTTGAAAATAAGGATTTTTAGCAACATTTTTTAAATAAGATCTCCGAAAATTTCATTTTACCTTACAGATAAAAGCCTTTAGTAATAATCAATTAAGACTATTTTAATAACGCTACTGATAATTATATTTCTGACTGTTTTTAAATTAATTTCTAAAATTTCGATAGATAATAACTTTCTAACAGATTCAATTTTTCTATGCGTAATATTAAAAAGAAAGCTTTTAAAGCAAAAACGCACAAAATAGATAATTAATAAATACGTAAAATAAAATCGAGAAGAAAAGATATATTTTTTTTTTCTTAGAAAAAAAAACGGGTACAAATTCCTTTCAAAATTAAGGTCTACTCGTACTGCAATTACATTCATAATTTATTATAGGAAAATTGATGAAAGTAAGTCAATCCCATGCTATGCAAATTATGTACATTTTAAACAGATCTGTGGTATACGTAAAAAAAAGTAATACAATAAAGTGTTTTTTTTTGTGTGCTAAAAATAAGCTAGAGACTGCCGTCATCTGTTCAAAATAGCTACTTTCTCAACTAGTATGCAACAGATGTAGCCCCATAAATGCACCTGAAAATTTAATGAGGTTTCCAGCATCAGTTTTTCGCAAGCGCATAAATTTTATGCTAATTGAAAGAAGTTTCAATATACGCTATGGGACCCAGGTGATTCATTAACATCTACAGCTGGCAGTGCCATAGCTATTTCAAGAAGAAGCAGTTTCGTTTAAGTATTTTCAAGCCAAGAAGCATTTTATGGAGATTTGAGAAACTATCAGTGAATTTTTTTCTTTCGTTTTAATATTCGAACAAAACTGAAAAGTGTTTATGATTAATAGTAGTTATAATAACTAACAGGCTGCGTAGCCCAGGTGTATTAGGTGCTAGAACATAATTTGCAGGGAAAAAAGAAAATAACGTCAGCTGATGTCCATTACTGATGCACTGATATCAGTGGCATAGCTATGAGGTGGGATAGGGGGGTCATAATCCCCCACCACACATTAAAAACTTCTGGGAACGCCACTGACTGATAAGTAGTTTTTTTTTGTAATTACACGTATTTTCAATATCTGTCTATGTTAATATAATCCATTTATAAGCGTACATAATTTTGCTGTATAAGGCTATGTTTATTTAAGCATTTTACGTCAACTTTTAAATATTTCCATAAAAAAAAGTTATGTATTAGTTACCGATTAAAAGTATATCGTAAACAAAATTAAGAAAATAAACGCATACTCAGAATTACGAATATGTTTTACGTTACTAAGCTGCTCCTATACCTTTCGTACGGTACATCAGCGCCATCTATCGACAATTGCATATACCTTAAATTAAACCATAGGCTAACTTTTATTCCCCCAGAATAAAAGTTAGCCTATGGTTTAATTGTAGGTATAAGCTATCTCCATTCTAAATTTCGTCCAAATCTGCCCAGCCGTTTCAGTAACTCTGAAAGAATATCAAACATACAAACTAACAAACTTTCGCATTTATAGTATCAGTAGGATAGGATTAAGGTTATTCAGGGTAACATTTGTTTCTTTTCTTCATTGGACAAAGATTTTTGAATTTTTCAACAACAGAAAGGTCAAACGTTATTAAAGAAACGGCAAACTGAGAAACGCACTGAAAAAATCTACAGTTAACATTTTTTTCTAACTAAAATTGTTTATCAATAATTACATTATGCTTTACGAAGATGCACTTTAAAAAAAAACCATGCTTGTAAGCATTAAAAGCATTACTAAAAAAAGAGAACAAAGATTATTTTAAGATCTGTAAAACTGAAACGTCAGACATCATTATTCTACAAAACAGCAGTAATCCTGATAGAAAGAAAATGCATAACATAATTCATATCTAACTATTATGTTATCTATATTTTTAATGTCTCTGATAAGGCATCGCTTCCCAAATGAAATAATAATGCATTTTTCTCAAGTATCCTCCTTCGTTGCTAATGCATGTATTAAAAATATTATCTGTAACTAAAATATAAATGGAATGAGAAAAAAGAATATTATGAAGTTTCTTGAATAACAGATAAAAGTGCGTGCTTTGAAAGAATGGAGAGATGAAATTTAATAAAAAAAACTTCTCTAAACTTAATAGAACAAATTAGTGAAAATTTCTTTTAAAAAGAATTACTTTTAGAAATTTCGCTATCAGCTTCATTGGACGCTGAAATTCCTCGAAAGATATGCAGGAATTTTAAAAACGAAGGAAAAATAACGAAACAAATAATTATTTAATAAAGTTAAACACTTTTAAAGAGCTTCTAAAGTATTAAGTATGAAAGAATTTAGATGGAAATGAGTTGAAATTTTCAATCAGGAAAAATTTTAAATAAATAAAGTTTGTTCATTAAGTAGGGTCAGGTGGGGTAATTACGACCAGCGGAATTTTAAAAAAATCTATAAATGATGAACTTTTGCAAAAATGTTTGGCATAAAGATTATAATGTATTATTCAAAATAGGTATATTTCATCATTAATATGAAGTTTTTTAAGGTAGTAACAATTGAAAAACAAACACCATGTCAAAAGTTACAATGAACGGATTTGACGGTTCGGTGCCCGAAGTTATTTGGCACAAAAAGAAAATTTTTTAGGCAAGCTAATTTATATTAAAAATTATGTTGGCAATGTATTTAAGAGCTTGCGACATGTTTTTAATTTTGTTTTGATAGTTAGATATTTTTTATACCATTGTCGTAATTACCTCACAGTTTTCTTTTCAAGCAAAGTAATTAAGACCGTGCATAAACATAGTAGAAAAAGTTATTCTGACCTGAAAAAGGCACACATGCTTGTCTTATAGCACTTACAAAAGATTAAGCGAAAAATAATTTAAAATATTTTTATTACCAAGATGCTTGATTGAATGAATAGAATTACAATCTCATTACTCAATTTTGTTTGAATTACTGATGCACAAGGGTAACTTAAATAGCTAACAAAAACAAAAAAAAAATTATCTCTTGTTTCAACAAGTTTTAACAGTAAGTTAAAAAAAATATTTACCCCAATGGTGATCGAAATTACTCAATTTTATTTTTTTTTGGGGGTGATTTTGTTTGGGTAATTACGATCAACACCTTAAATTTCAAGAAAATAATTCTAAGGAATCAAAATTTGTCCTAGGTGTACTTAAAAAATTAAAGTTTTCCCTAATTAGAGTGAAAACAACATTTTCAGAGTAATTAAAAGAGTTAAAAATTCACCCTGTTGAACTATGCAAGGTGGTCGTAATTACCTCACCCGACCCTATGCGTTAACTTAAACTTATAGACACACCTCCACACGCACATATTGTACATTTATTGGAATTACTATTACATAAATATATATACAGGGAGAGTATCGCATGCTTAAATATATGTAGAATATGTGGGTGCCCATCTCTCCCACAGTGTGGATAGGATGCTCACATAATTATATTTAATGAAGTACTTAAAATTAACCAAAAATATTTTTTTCTGTTGTAATGTACAGAATTTTACCTAGATAAGTTTTAATATGAGCATTGTTGGTTGTTCTATCAAATCACACATATTGTACTTAACCCCAGGAAAAGCAAGTCGAGAGGTGTTAAATCGGTACTGTCTCTAGACTCACCCATGTGTTGAGAAACATGCTGTTGAGAGCCTGTCGGCCTGTTGATTGCACTTGCAAATATGGACATTTTTTACGTCATATGAAAATAATATTACTGTGTTTTCTTGATTTATATCAGGATCATGAGCTTTCGAAATGTGTCCAACATTTTTCGATGTCAACGTATTTCTGTTTGCTTAACACATACGTTATTGTTATTATTATATCTTTTTTCATATACCATTCGACTAAAGACACATACTGTAATTTAAACAAGTTTACTAGATGTGTTTATTTTTATCTCGTTACATTTTATGAAATTTTTATCTATTGTGATTGTCATAAGAACGGGTATATTAAAAATTATTCTATTGTGAAAAAATATTCTATTGTGACTAAAAAAAAATAATAATAAAGCCTTGCTCATATTTGGTTAAACTACGAATATGTACATGCATTGTGGGTACATATATATAATACTTACATTGGAAAAGAAAACAGAGGTGAATGTAAGATAAAACTCACCACAAATGAATATAACAAAGTAAACAGCTTACCTAAAAGGGAAAAAAAGGAATTTAATTAAAAATAATCATTAAATAAAACAAAAAAAAATATTTTAAGAATCAATCGTCAAAAATACACCGGAGAGACGTTGACATTTAATTTCGGTATTTTTAGAGCAATTTTATTAACACTTCAAACATTTAGGCAATTTAAAGAACGTGATTAGAAAGTAGATATTTAAAGTATATGATTAGCATTACATTACGGATACTTATACTGAAAATCCGTAAATTACCTGAACACCTTTTGCATATGTTATGCAATATTATGCTCTTCAAAACAGAACACATAACCTAACCTTTCTTTTTTCTCTAGTTTTAACAATGTTTTCTTTACAACGTTGATTAGAAAACAGCGCCGTATGTTAAAGACAACTAGTTTTGAATTTTCTCGATATAGCAAAAGGAGCATGTACACCGCAGCAAATCATAATCGGCTCAAATCTCAAGCAAAATAACAAAAAGTTTCACGTACACTCGAAACGAAAACACAAAAATTTCTTCTGCTGAAAAGCGCAAATTAGCATTTAACATTTCATAACAGCTGCGGCGTTATTTTAAAAATACATACGCACACACGCAAAACTTCTTCTTTCTCGGATTTCAAACTGCTTTAATAACTTCATTAATCACCAAAGAGGGCGCCCCGACACGATTTTGATTTCCGAGGGAAAAGCGCGCGAAAGAAATAAGTTTCATTAATAAAGTAACGACATTCATAGTTCCTGAGCTCAAACTTTTATTGGCGGAAACAAAAGAGAAGAGAAACATAACAACCCTCTTTTAATTAATAATCAAAAACATTTCATTAATTTTCCCCCCAAAAAGTTTTTGACACGCGGATATAAAAATCGTAACACTTTTAAGAGGGAGGCCGGGGTGGGGGTGAGGGGGAGGAGGTCTGAATATAACAGTTAATTTGACGGTTAATCAAAGAATGAGGAGGGAGGGGGTGAGAAATTATTTGTATTTCGTGGAAGACGATTTCCTTCAACGTGGAATTAATGATTAAATGCGGCAATCAAGATTAAAATTCCACGCACAACAGGGGTATAATCTCCAAGCATAATTACCCTAATTTAAGCAACATTCCAGATGTGGAAAATCGGAATTTTTCTTTCACGAACGAACGGATTTCAATTAAATATATGCTGATGCGTCTTCGATAGTGTTGTAATCCCCGATTACACAGGAATTAGAGAGCTAGTTAAGGGTCGTTTCAGTCTCTTCTTTTAAAAATGGCAGTAAATGTGAGGTGTATAAATAACTCGAGTTTGAAAAAAAAGAAAAGAAAAAGTGGTACTAGCTAACGATTTCGCAATTTAAATTTTTCTTCCTTCAGTTACAAGACAGATATCTATCGCAGAGGTGACCAAATCGTGGCGCATTGGATGATTTACGTGGCGCAACTCATTCTTGTGCTTACTTATTGTTTTGAAGGAGGTTGAAGACTCTTGTTATAATTTTGTGCCAGGAAATTATTTCTTTGCACAAATTTATAATGCTACATCAAAAGGAAGCATTTGTACATTCCGAAATGCACTGTCATAAAAAATCGAACAATCTGATCCCCTATTACATCTTCCAAAAATAATCTTACAATTTTCTTCCTCAGGCTCAGAGAGTTGTCACTTTTCATCCCCTAAACTAAGGCTTAGGGGAGGCCTTAATTCATATTTTCCCACTCTACCCGTGAATGTAAGGAAGTAAAAAGGTGTGAAGGGGCACGTGCGGCGGGAGCCGGTTTCGATCCCGGGAAATCCTTGTGGTATAGAGTGAGGCGTTTTGAGTGAGGACCAGACCAAAAGGTATCCCCAACCTTCATTTGTCAAGATGTTGTGTGCGCGGAGGCAATATCAAGTCGCCAAAGGTGCTTCAGCTGTTTGCTTTATCTGAATTCGTCTATGAAAAAAATTGTCTAGTTTTTAAAAATTGACGGAGCCAGTTTCAGTGTTTGTATTGTCGTTATGATTCGAGATGAACATTGACGTTAACTTAAAAAAAATATTAAACTTAATTACAACTCATTTACACCTTACTATATAACTTCATAATACTCTGACGAAGATGGTCGCATGCGCTCTGCAAAATTGTGCCAAATTTCCTTAAGCATAACAAGTTCTGGAAAATTTAACGTCGAAAATAAGTCCCCAAAATAAGTTACCAGCTTGACCCTATCTCCCATATTTGGCCAGAATTCATCAAAATCTAACGATATCCCAGAGGGAACAATAAAGATTAATAATTTGTGCTCTAACCAAATGACATGCAACAAAATTTAAACATTTACTGTCTAAGGTGTAGAATATTAATTTTGAACTAAATTAGACGTCAGCGGATCCTCAAAAATTCCTAACACTATACAGCATTGTTAAACAGTGTTACTTAGTATACTGTGCGTTTGACTTCACTTGGGATAGAGGATAAACTAAACGACGAAGAGTAGTATATGTACGACAGTGAAGTAATAATGATGATAATAATTAGGTTTTAATATAAAAGAGATGAGTCGTATAACATGTTACGACACGTTAAGCTGGATTTTATATGGACCACCATCTTCTAGTTCATAAGGTTGGTACTCCAATTCCTTTTTCGCATGGATTGCAGTTTTAATAGAAAATTGCGGCGAAATTGCGAGCTTGCTCGACAAAATGAGCGTGAAGAACCATACAATTTAATTTGCTGATTGAGTTGGAATTCACTAATGTAAATCCGACTAATGTCAGACATTTTAGTGGTTTTACGTAAGTTTCACTGTTAGGTTATTCACCAGCACATTTACCTTTTAGCCCTACATCCTCTCACTTTAGACAGGCGATCTGTTTTTAACAGCAATCCATTTCCTTCTTTACTACAACTAAAATATATGATGAGGATTTTTTGCCAGTTAAAATGCTTCGAAGGGTTCCAAGCAAACATACGTATGCTATAACAAATTCATTTACGCATCGCCATTAAATATTTCGTATGCTTATCACGAACTGCAAGTGATTCATTTAGTAAGCAATAACAGGGACTCGTTAAAGAAGTACAATTTGTCTTTAACACTGATGCAGCGCAGGTGAGCAAATTCATTCTCGTGTCTAGTAGAAGTTTTGTTGCTAAATACATGCAACATTGTGCAAGTAGTAAAAAAAAAAGACTTTTTTCAATTGGTAATGGTTTTTCATCGCATTTATTCTATTTCTTAAATTTTTTCAAAGCTCGCTTACTGACCACTAAATGGTAGAAACATTACTTCAAGGGAAGATGCCCTGGGCATTTCTCACAAATAACATTTGCATCGTACTTTTTGAGTACAATTTGGATTAGAGATGTATGCGAGAAAAAAAAAAATATATATACACCTGCCTCGTCTCGCAAAATAGCTACAAAACTTTGTCTCGCCTCGCAAAATCCCTGCATAGAAATGATAAAAACGGCTCGCTCGTTTCGCATAACTACTGTAAATCTCCGCCTCGTCTCGTCTCGCATCTATTCCTACTTTAGAACTTGCCTACATTGGTACAGAGAACAGGATTCACGGCTTTCGCAGAAGGCTATAAACCGTTGGCATGACTACTGTGATACAAAATGATTACTTTAATCCTTAACTCTTTCGTCACTACAGCCGCCACTGGCGGCAGCGACGAAACGTTCTCTAGATACTCTGGCTGCCCAATGGAGGCACCAGCGAACGTTCTCTGGGTACTACTGCCGCCTAATGGCGCCATCCAAGAAGCGTTCTCTGGGCACTACCGCCCCATAATGGCAGCAACCAGGAAACGCTCTCTGAGTACTAACGCCGCTTCACCTAAAGGTTATGTGGGTATGATTACCATAGCTGCCAGCAATTCCGGAATATAATTAAACACTTTTTGTAAACAGTAATTTTTGTGTTAGAATATAGCAAAATTTTTGATTTTTCGATGGATGCCGCAAAACGCGTTTTCGCGGCTTACGCTTCTTCTGTACAGTGCACACTCTTGTGGAAAACTCCCTAGTACCACGAATATATAACCGCGGCCAGCTCCTCCGAACCAAAAGGGTTAAAAATTGTTTTACTTATTTCATTTAATTTACTGAGGTATTATTGTTAAGTAACCTTATTGCTTTTTAAAACGATAGATGGCATTAAAAGAATAATATGCTTCTCCAGCCCAATAAAATAAACTGCTGCGAAAAGCCATTCAACAATAAACAATAGCAACATCAATCAATAAAGTGAAAAAGCGCAAAACAAAAGAGTGAAAAAAAAAAGAAACAAAACACTCAACTAAATTAAAATTAGCCTATCAATCGTGTCGAATTGAAAAAAAAAGAAAAGCGAAATAATGTTCGTTTAAAAATGTGCGCGTATAAAATTAATAATACTGGACGATGTCATTAAAATTTAAAAACCGTGTATAACTTTTAATTAATCACACAATCCCGTGACTTAAAAAAAAAAAAAACAATCAAGGTATTTCCTTAACTTTTATGACAGAAAATCCTCCGAAGCCGTTCTGAGGCAGATCTCGGCTTAGTAAAAATTATTGGCACATGAAATGTTCTGTAAAAATAAAATTAATCTTTCGGTGACACCGTAAAAATCAAGCGAAATTCAAACACGATATGATCGGAGAAACATAATTATACTAATTAAAGAAACGTTCCAGCTGTTTCAAGATTGTTTGTCTTTTTAAGATTGAGTGATTTTTAAAAGGGAAAAAAAAATTCTCCCATTGAACAAATTCATGCTCGTTACTTCAATTTTTATTTTTATGTTATGAAGGGGGGGGCAATTAATGGGCGATAAAACTGATTACTAAACCCTCTTCCACTTAAAAAAAAATTTTTTTTTTCTCTTGGAAGTGTGAATAACTTAAGTATATAAATGTATTTCTAGTATTTCTTATAAACGAAATTGAATTACTGAGTTTAAGAAGGATAAAACAAAATAAAACTGCTCGACAGGTGAGGGGTTGGATGTATAATCTTAGGTGCAATTATTTTTCTTAGCATGGTGAAAAAATAAAAATCTATATCAAGAATGAACTCCGCAAAAATTTAAAGATGAACTTTTTTATTTACACACTGCTTCCTAAATAATTTATAATTATGAAAGTGATGACAATATTTTTACCAGCATTTTTAAAGAAATTTATTCAATGCATCATTACAACAACAACAAAACAAAATAAAAACTATTTGAGGTCTATTAAAAACTATTTACCATGACTCGAAAATGCGCATCAGTTGCTTAATTTAATAAAAGAAATGTTGCACAAGCGATGTATAGAGCTGGATGAATTACAAAAGCCCCCATACTAACATGGCAGAATTATTTTACAAAGTTCATTAGAAAAATAGTCTCAATACAAAAACTATACAAAACTTTTTAACTGTTTGCGAGATAAAATTAAAAGTTAATGGTTGATCGCAGCACGAACACTTTATTTCAAGTAAACAAATATTCATTTTCAAGTGACAAGCATGATTTTTTTTAAAAAGAAAATCAACTTCAAATTACTTTTCAATAACGATAAACTATTTCTATTGTAAAATATTGTAGAGTTTGGAAATTTCTCGCCAAATATTGAAAAATATTGCCAGGATTCAGTTTGAGAAATTTACTTTTTTGGCACCGACCTTGGCGATAAATCGCCAAAAATAGCCAATCTTGGAGACTCTCGACATGTTATTACGAACGCTGCAACTGGCAACCATCTAGACACGGGTTTAAAGCATGTTTCTTTACGATTTTCTAATGATATCACTTCTGTAGCAAAATAGTTAGATTCGGCAATTTCTCGCCAAAATAGAAGATATTGATAATCTGAATTCAGTTTGGGGAAATTATTTTTGGCAGCAACTTGGGAATAAGTCCCCAAAAATAGTAAACTTTGGCGACTTTTAACTTACAACTAATACCTCTTTATTGGCAACCCTTTAGACATTGGTTAAAAAACAGTTTTCTTCAATTTTTTGAATGAAAATAACATCAGAACTTGACCAAACAAATACGGGACCACAAAAATAAAAAAAAGAACAGCAGAAATCGGCCTACGTGTAGAAAAGTATCGCTGAACATCCATACAAAAAAATGAAAGAAAAGAAAAAAAATTCCTCAATCAGAATTGATAACCTCCTCCTTTTTTATGTAGGTTAAAAATGTCAAAATTACTACTTTTCTGAGCGTTATCGATCTTCAAGCCGTACTATTCGAGCAATAAACAGCCTTATTATAAAGGGAAATTTGCGACAGGGACTAAAAACTGGCTGTTACAGGGCCTTTAGCGTCCCTGGGAAATTTGCGACAGGGACTTTGCTAACAGCCGTGCGAAATTTGTGACCGAGCAGGTCCAAGCATTACAAAAATCAAATACTTGACCTGAAAAGATGATTTGGATTCGAGAAATTGGTAGACAGAACTCTCACCCTATCAGCGAGTTGAGCAGAATTTTGATATTCGTCTGCCCTACATCATAGCCCATTGATGGCAAGGTTATCGACCAGGCTACAAACAAAATCCAAATATCTGTAGTTATTTTTAAAACTTGAATTTTTAACTTGGAAGTTTTTTAAAAATTAATATCGCGTGGTTAAGACACTGAACATGGGAGACGGCTGAAGTGTGAAGGTCTCGGGTTCGGGCCCAAAGCTCGGCTATCAATCTAACGGTCGCGAGTTCTGGGTGTTTTTCTCAAGATTTAACTCGAATGCGCATTAGAATCTCTTGAAAATTCCTCCACACAAGGCTTCCGTCCCTAGGCAGACGCCCCTCGTCTAGGCTTGCCATAATACAAAAGCAAATAAACAGAGATAAATTATTATTATATTGCATAAAGCTAAATAATTGTATCTCTGCACATTAAGCAGTTAAAAATCCTGCTTTTTATTATTTCTTAATGAATTATTTTGAATCATTACTACTTATTCCCAGTGCATTAAAGGAGGAAAATGAACACTTGCAAAAAACGTAAATATCAGTAACGCTATATTCATCTTCTAGCGGAATGTTTACTCCATTACAAAAATCATTATCTCGGATCGCATGTAAGCAAAAGCACAGACTACTAACTCTTATATAAGTCAAAACAACGAAATGTTATCTTTTAGATATAAATTTGAGCAAATGCGAAACTCCACCAGTAATTACAATAACACGCGAACACAAACTGCCACGCTTTTATTATATTTTTTTTTAAACAAGAAAAACAAACGAATTTTGAGTATCAAAACTGGAATTGCACCTTCAAAGCGAAAGGCGCAATTATATTTCTCAAGACGCCATAATTAAATAGAAATAATGGTTAAGTCATACAGAATATCAGTCTAAGAGCTAATAAGCATATAAATTACATTTCTTAGTCGGAGAAACGTTAATTAAGCAAAATTATAAAGGAAAGCTCGGAATTTCGCTAATTTTAACAACCGTGCACTGGGATATAAAGTACTGTTATGTATTTTGAAGGCAAGGTAATTAGAGTAAATTAAATTCGTGATAAAGGCATTTTGATACTTTTTGTTAACACTTTGCGCTTTTGAATGTTATGATAGACGTTTGATCAATAGATCAAATCCTGTTACAAAAAGGATTTCAAAGTATTAGTTACATGTTTTAGAAGTATTTTATGGAAACGTGTAAGTATAAGACCTGCATGTTTCTGCTGTCTCTCGGTCTGAAGAGAAATGTTAATCGAGAAAAAAATAAAGATATGGCCGAACACAGTAAACTTGACTAAAGTTGAAACTAATTTTATAATTTTGTATTCAATATATTTTGTCGGCCGGATGGCAATATGAAGCAGCAAAAGATCTCCAACAGTGTTAGCGGATAGCAAATTTACAGTTAATGCATTCTGCAATGGTTCGATAATACTAAAAGCAGCGCCGTGGTAGTCCTGTGGTTGCACTTGTAACCCGAAGCATTCTTTGTTCGATTCCCACTTACTAATGAAGATTACCGCAGACATGTGGTGTATGTGCACGTTAAATCTGTGGTTCCAAAAGCGGTATTAAGCAGTTTCCAAGAAGTGTTAATATTCAGAAATCTTCCTTCTGATGAGGATCTAAATGGTGGCGGGAGACTCAAGGAAAGATGCATGTAGCTATCGTTTACACCTACAGCATTAAATTTTCCCATGTAAACCGGGATATTGCTGTTGACACCAAAATCTGCAGATGTAGGTATGGCCTAATTTCTGGGAGGTAAAGGTAACGGGCAGGTGACGGGGCCTACAACAAAAAGGGGACCCCCAAATTGTTCTTTAAGTTTAAAAATTTGTAAGTTTTGAAAAGAGTTTTCGAAAGAGGGGCCCCCAATGAAGTTTTTGTCCACGGCCTTCAACTCGGCAAATCTGCTCCTGGATGAAGGTTCCGTTCTGCGGGCATTTTGGACGGAATCCTTTCCTTTTAAAGGGATACAATCTGCTTCAAGATACAACTGTCTCTTTCGAAAGCGGTTTTTGTTTAATATTCTCTATTCAAGAGAAAATTTTCTTTTTTTCTGTCTGTCATGTATATTATAACGACCCGTGATGTATATTATCGAGACTACAGCTCAGAAAACATCCTATTCTATAGTAGATATTAACAGAACAGAAAAACCAACAATATGCCTTTTGTGAAAGTTTGAAAGACATCTGACGTCTTGTATATGAAGAACGTCACTACTTGTTTAATATATCTCCCAGATAAGAAAAGCATAATATAAGCACTATTTTGCATTGCGAAAGTACTAATAGCGAGACACGTTTTACTTAATGCAACACACATCGGTCAATATCACTCATATTAAATGGTCCATTACTATAATAGCCAGTGTCACAACCAGCTACTGTTTAACCCTTTAACGTGCAGTGTTCCCGCTCTGGGAACACCAAACTCTGACGTTTTGACTGTTGCTAGTCACGAAGAATAGATTTGAACGAAGATTCACGAAGAATACGACTCCATAAAAATAGTTGCGGGTGACACAGCTCCACGAGACTCCTTTACTTGTCATTTCCCGTAAAAAATTGTAACGATTATTTTTAACAGAACTGACATCTGTTGAAAAATGGAAGAATGCGAGAACAGCTGGATGGATTGCCCAATGCTAAAAAAAGGGCAGCCGTTGCCATCGCTCGACTTAACTACCAGCAAGATACCAGACGACTACCAGCAAGCTACCAGACGACAGCTGGCTGTGCGCCAGCTGTCGTCAAAAAAGAGTCTCTAGATCTGTGGCACGAATGAACGTTTCGATCGTTCGCCATCTTCCTGGTAGTTAAGTCGAGCGATGGCAATGGCTGCCCTTTTTTCAGCATTGGGAAAGGGTTGCGCCTAAAAGGGTTGAAAATTTTCATTTCTCGACAGTCCAGTATGTTAAAATTTATTCGGAAGAATTCTAATGCAATATCTAAAGAATAAATTTTTATACCAAACGCAATACCGCGTAATTTACAACGTCTGAAGCAAAAAGAAATATATCTTCCGCAAACGGCAAAAATCAAAGAACAATATCTTCTTTATTATAAAAAAGGACAAAGAGAAAAAAAAAATCGAAATCAAATCGTTAGGTATCAATATCTGACATGCTATCGAAAAACAAAAGGATTTTAAAGGACATCCCAGTAAAAACGCAATAACGAACTGAGCTGCTCACAAAAGTAACTGCATTTCCAAATTACACAGTCACTATAAATTTCCATGTACCTCCTTCATGAAATCATAACGCACTTTAAATAACATTCGAAGAGAAACTTCCTAAGTATTCATTATCCAGAGCATTAAACGGAAGGGAAAAAATTATGACATATTTTTCGAAAACAAACTCCTTTTCGGAACATAAAACTGCCACATTTGTGAAATATCTCTAAACGAAAAAAAAAAGTACACAATTCCTGTTTTAGGAAAAGCAGGGGGGAATAAAGCGAAAAATTCGTAATTGTAGATAAATTATATGGGACTGAAAAGCAATGAATAAAGGTAAATAGAATATATGGTAATAGTGGATGATAACGTATATTGAAACGCCGAATGAGTTTTTTGACTCCCTCCCCCCCTCGAAAAAGTCTTTCAAATTTTCGATTACACTTTACTCCGGAAATAAATGAAAATGTTAAAACAGGATACCGTGAAATTTTCGGTACAGAATTCCGTTATTCATGTTTTTAACAGAAATAGGTTTCACTAATAAAGTAATGCGGAAAGGAGATTTTCGCGTGAATATTTATGAGAACGGCATAGCTTTTCATACGTTTACATCGCGTATTGGTTTTCATGGATAGTTTTCATTTATATTAATGACTTTTGAAAAGGAGAATTTACAGGATAGCTAATTTATTTATCTAAATAAGTAAATAAACTAAAGAATTTAAAGAAGATAGAAATAGGTGTCCCTGTGTTATGTTCGTCGCCTACTTCAGAGAAAGGTGGTCTAATTAAAGATTAAAAAACGCTCAAAGAAAGCTGGTTTTAAGATAAACATACAAATAAAAATATTTCTTAGAAACACACACGAATTAAAAAATAAAGTACGTACGTTTCGGGTGATACTAAAGGACTAACGTTCATCAGCTCTGAGAATACTAACCTACACACAAGCAGGAAAATGAGAGAAGAGAACAAGCTAAAGATAAGAGCGCTTAAAAGAGAGGTATATCGTAGCCATTACAAAAAAAAAAAAAAAAAAAAAAAAACCGTCTACATACGACAGCTCCTCAAAATACCTCAAAATGATTTTTCAAAAACAGAATGACAATTTCTTTTTAATTATGTATCATGCAATTTTGTGTAAATTTGCGTATTTATCTCATATGTTTGGCGAAGAGTCGTCACATCCTAATGTTATCCAGTCGGAATTTCAAAGATTCATAATTTGAACTTTTAACTATTCGATTTACAGTAAACAGAATGCAAATTTTCATTGATTAACGCGTAATACATTAATTTTAGACTATATTAAACATTAGAAGAGTAGACATCACTTTCTTTTCAGCACAATGTATTTTAGAGTTCAGGAACCATTTGATTCTTATGAATGCCTCACAAAAGTTTTTGTCCTTTTTCAATGTTTTCTTCAAGATAAAACTTTTCAAGTTATTTGAAAAAAGTTAATTGATTTGAAAAAAAAAATTTTTTTGATGTAGAGTGGGTGGCCAAATTATTGCACACACTTGAAAATTTTCATCTTTCACACTTTTTTAAGGGTTTAGCTTACTATTAAAATCATAATATCGTTTCAGTTGTTATCTTTATAGATTTATTAGCTTAGGACAGTACACATTCAATAATAGAGATTCAATTAAAAATACAATTACAATATTTAAAGAATCTTTCCATTTGATCAATCACATTTTGTATGCACTGCGGCATGCTGGCAATCCACTTTTTACCATTTCTAAAAGTGCAGGTGTATTGTGTCATGCTTTAACAATATTTTCCGTCAAGTCCCTTTTGTTAGTAATTATTTTGCATTAGCAAATTTCTTTTTTTGACCGCTTATACATTTTTTATCAGGTTGAGGTATGACGAGTTGCCAGGGGAGTTTAAAAGGGTTATTTTTATCTTTTACGAATTTAATAATTTCTTTTAGCTACATGGCATGGTGCTGAATCCTGCATAAGACGTAACTGCCATCTGGAAACTGTTCCTTCATCTGCAGTAAAATAATCCTCATCTTCAGTAAAATAAATTTACTTGATAAAAATCATTTGAGTACAATTATTTGGCCATCCACTGTAGCTATTTACACACTATACATTATATGCTAGCATGTTTATAAGAAGTAAAATAATCAAAGAGTAAAAATCTGAATAGCATTTTAAAACTTTCTAAAATTTATTTATGAGGATTAAATAATATCGAAAATAATAATCACAAAACATCATTAAAGTACATATCAAAGATTCTTACAGATAAAAAAAAAAATAAACTGGATCGAAGTGAACTTTTAAATATTCGTTAACTGTTTTATCTCCAGATACTCTCTTACTCAAACCATTTTGTTAGAGATACACAGCTCTCAATTTAAGGAGGAAAAAAAAATAGACTACATCAAAATAGTTTGGACTAGCTTTCAAGAAAGCCGCAAAATAAAAAAACGCGATGAAACATTTAACTTACGAGATTTTTACACATGAATAAAAAGCCTTCAAACCAGATAAAATCCCCAGAAAACGCGCGAAATCCGCAGATAAGCATGATTAATTTAAAGTCAAGCTACCTAACTTCCCAGAAAAAGGTCAATATTCCGGGAAACATCATCTGGGCAGGCAATAATCTCCTCATGAGAACTGGAAACAAAAACCGAACCACACTGGCGCCAGAAAACACCCAAATAAATAAAACTGCAAAAGATGGGCGAAAAAAAAAAAAATTGAAATCCGGCATCCAAAAGGAGGACAACACTGACATTATCCGGAAAGGCAGAGAAAAAGAAAAAAATAATAATAATAAAAAATTCTTCCCAGCGTCCCGTTACCATGGCAGCAAGCAATACTCCGGCACCTCCGAGTCCGGCGCCACTGGTCTGGCAGTTCTGGCGCCCCTTACTATCCATTATCCGGGCCCGTGGAAGGATTGCCGGACTGCCCCCCCCCTAAAGATTGCGAAATCACTATAGGGTGGAATTTAATTCGAAGAAGGTTATAAGTGAATTGTTCCTGGGAAGAAAGAAAGAAAAAAACAAAGAAAACTGGAAGAGAGAAACAGAGTATTAAAAAGGGATGATGTGTCGAATACCGGGTTTTCCCTCTTGATGTTGCTGAAAAAAAAAAAGGCAAACAGGGAGCAAGCATAAAGAGGAAGTGCAAACGGTATCTTGGAGAAGAGAGAGGACGTGGAGAAGGCGTGAAAGATCTGTTATCACTATCGGGAGAGAGAAGACGGGATGGGTGGAGTGGAAGTTTTATTTTTGAATTTGAAACATGAACAAATATCCAAGAAAGAAGTTTGTACTGAAGCAGAGGGTCGTGGTGCGTGGCATAGGAATGAAAATCTTGATGTTGTGCACTTGTTTGCAGAGATTATCTCACCTGTATCGTTCAGACGTACTTGCACGCTTCCCGGCGAAAAGTCTGTTAAATTGACAGATGAAAACTGTCAGCCATGATGTCAGTTTATTTCCGTATATTTTACAGAAATCTTCCGCATTTTTTTCCTTATACGAAAGATTTCTGTAAAATAAACTGAGAATCTGTAAAATTTATGGAAGACTTCTGTGAAAAAAACGGAAATAAACTGACGTCCTGGCAGACAGTTTTTTTCTGTAAATTTGACAGACTTTTTTTTGCAGTGTAGAAAAACAAACAACTACTGATTTTGAGTGTGTTAAACTCCGCTCGATACCTTAAACCAGGTATGGGCAACCTTTGAAAAGTTGCAGGCCAAACATAAGGATGTTAGCGAAGTCGCGAGCTGTATAGTTAGGATTTTGAATGGTTTTATACAAGTTTTTGATATGTTCTGCGGGCCGGATCAAAAGTCGTGTCGGGCCACATGCGGCCCGCGGTACATACCTAAAGATAGAATTGCCTATATGTTGAAAGAAGCTTTCTACGGCAGCAGTGCCTATTATGCTGGACAAGGTCCGCATCCGACGTACTAGGGGACTCAGGAGACTAATCTGAGGTCCATAACGCAGGGTGTCCACCAATGCCAGGAGGCGAAAATAGCATCTTTAGTAGCCTCACCAACGTAAAGAAGTCGCCAATTTAGTAGCCATTTTCTTATTTTTAGTTGCCAAAATAGTGGCATTTTTGCAGGAATTAAAAAATGAACATTCGTAAGTCATATAGCTTCATTTAAGAAGGGATGAATAAAATGTTAAGTTAAAAAACTCGAAAGCTATATAACAGAGTACATCGTACATTTATTTTTATAACACAATTTAAAAAATAGATTAGAATGTTTCATGAGCCACCAAGAGCAAATTTGAACAGAAAAGGGAGTTGACAAAAACCGAAATCTGATTTTCAAAAAAGTTGCCTGGAGTAAGACACAAGAAGCGAAAAACTTGAAAATAGTTATGAAAATGACGTATTTTGATCAAAAAAGACGCCAAGTCCCGTAATCTTTAAATTAGTAGCAAAGGTCGTCTTTTCAGTAGCCGATGGACACCCTGCTACTAACTTATTGATTAGACGTGTTGGGCGACTTTTTTGATCGACAAATGGCATTTTCATGCAATTTTCAAGTTTTTGGCTGTATCTTACTCCAGGCGACTCATTTGAAAATCAATTTTTTTTTCTCCTCCTTTTCTTTTCAAGGTTGCACACACAATTGGTCCCCCATCAAACATTCTAATCTATTTTTTTGATAGTGCTATAAAAATAAATGTACTATATGCTCTGCTGTATAACGCGTAAAGTTTTTTAATTTATCATTTTATACATTCCTTCTTAAATGAAACGAAATGGTGTACGTTTATTTCTTGACTACAAAATCATGCAAAAATACTATTCTGGCAAATAAAGTGAAGGAAACGGCTACTAAACTGGCAACATTTTTTTTTTTTTTTTATGTCGGTGAGGCTACTAATGATACTATTTTTGCCTGCTGACGTTGGTGGACATACAATAAATTTGCATTTTTTTTTTGTAATGAATTTTTAAATTTAATAAGCTTGCGTATTCGTCGAAACACTCTTACTGTTGTAGCAGATTTATGCAGAAAACAACACAGAAGACTTAAATTCTATTTAGGCAATTTGGAAAATTTTATGCAGTTTCTTGTTTGGTATAATCTTTGTTTTCCATCTTACTAAATCGAATAGGTTTGAAACTGCAATCACACCACTGCATGATCTTAAGCAAAACATCCAGAACATTTATTCTCTCTAATATTGAATGTTCGACTTAAAATAAATTGCAAAATTCTAATATGCTCAATTAAAAATATTACACTTTTCAGAAATCAATTAGCCAAACTCTTCTATTTTATCTGTTACATACTACTCTTATCTCTGTATAAATACCGTAAGAGCTATATCAAGATCTTAACGTTAAAAAGAAATCAATAACTGTTTTTATAGCCTTTGCATTTAATCTAGTTTTAAGTGCTTGTTATGCCTCATCATTTAACCCCAGGTTACTGAAAAACATTTATGCTGAATTTTCATTTTATTACACATATCACTGATAGATAAATGAAAACACAATAAAACATAAAAAAAAACAAGACTGCTGTTGAAAAGCTCCTTCAGATTTTGGAATGACAATCATTAACCCGGAGGGTTTAAAATAACTCATTTTCTATTCTACATTTTAAAATGCACTGTTATATACTTTTAATTCGCTTGATCATTTCAAAACTAAAGAAAACGGGAGTGGGGGGTGGAATGTGTTTTTCTTTACTCTAAGTGCTTTCTATTTCGCCTTTGCTTTTCATCATTATTACTATCATCATCATTATTATTATTTTTACTGTCGGTTTTTTCCCATCCCCTTCGCTTTCATTTTTAAACTTGTGTAAGTGCTTTGAATTGGTGTCAAACATAGCTAGCTGTATTTGAATTCTGAAGAACATTTCTTTGGGTTGGTAGAAGCAAAAAAGTAAAAAGTGGTTTTTTTTCCCCCTTCGTTTTTTTTTTAAAATACTTTATTTAAAGTCGTTTTCTGGCGAGTCTCCAGGTTTGATTTTCCATATTCGAGCAAGCTTGTTTTTTTTTTTCTCTCTTTCGATAGTGAAACAGCAATTTTAAGAAAGCTGAATTGAGAGGGCAAGAATTTTATATATTGAAAAACTTGATCAATATTCAAAAGTACTTTAAGCTGCTGTCGTCATTTCTTATTCGTTACTCCCAATCCCCTCTCCACGACTCCTCCAAAAGCATGACCCAAGTATTTCCAATTCTTGGTGCTTAGCTTAACTATCGAATTACATATAAAAACATTTTCATGAAAGATGGGAAGGGAAATTTGGGGGAACGATCATGAAAATAATGTCTTCTGAACGTACTGCTGTCGCCGTGAAAGCTGCCCTAACGGACATGTTGTTGCCCATCTCACACACCGTCAGGAGTTGCATTCTTGCTCCACGGTTGATGTGTTGCTTTTGTGTTCCACCATTTTATCATACAAAGTGTCTTCTATTCTTTCTATCCCCCCCCCCCCTCTCCCCTCAGCGAAATAAAACTCTGTGGTGTAACCCCGTCGTGCTGTGCCAGAAGGATTACTTTACAGCATTTGTATCCTTTAGCTTCTGAATATTTTCTTTCTTCTGTTTAAATATTCTGCAGAGAGACAAATTGCCACCGAAATCGACGTACCACTTAAGTAGACGTTCAGCATTTCATTTAGCTCCACTATACTGTTTTTTTTTTTTTTTTTGGTAGAGCTGAAATAAAATGTTTACATTTTATCACGTCGGCTAGAGAAAAGAGAGGGGTAGGTAAAAAGTGCAAGTATGTGAGATTGCATTTCGTTACACTGGTGAGAGTGTGTTGTGTGTGTTTAGTAGGACGGGGGGGGAGATAATATGCTGTTGGGAAAACACTGTGGAATGTTTGCAATCGTGTGTGGTCTATCATACTTGTCTGCTTCTCTCTTCAGCTTTTCTCTCCCCCCCCCCTTCTTTCCTTTTTTCTTAACTAATGCCATGTAAATGTATATAAATCATAAGGCTTTCTTCTAACAGCTGTTTTCAAGGAATGACTTTCTCCAATATACGTTTGTACAGTACAGCCTTTCGTACATTTTGTCTCTTAATTTACCTTTTCCAGTTATGGTTGAAACGTTGAAGGGATCATACTTGGAACTGCTATTCAAAGAATATGGATACTGCCATGGCACTACTTAAGGATGGAAGTATAACTTCAAACAATCGATCATTTTTCAAATTACGAGCATACTTAAATTGCGTATAGTTGCATTATTAAGCATTATTTTACATAGCAGCTTCTAAAATATATATTTTTAAACAACTGATTTTCAATTTGACACCCGAAAATATACAAAAAATGTGAATATTAAGTTTAAATTTTCACAAATTTTTCATATTAATTTAAATTAAAATATTAGATGGGCAGGCAGACACATCGAAATTAACACTTTTCAACCCTGTTGAAAAATGTTTAAAATAGAATCGCCCAGATCAATTTATATATTTTTAATTTTATGCTTATTAAACATAAACAGAATAATTATTATAGCCTGCATAACAACGTGAAAATTTCCATCACTGTGTCTTATGTTCCTTCCCAAACAATAGCAGATAATGACACGGAAATTAAATTAAATTAATTTATATTGATTATTTCATAAATGTTTCAAAGATTCAAGACTTTACGTTATCGTTAAAAAAAATTGTTAGATCTAAAAGTTTCTCCTCTTTTATTTCTTAAAATCTTCATCTCATTTTTTCTGATCCTCATCTCATAATTTCTGTTTTGAATGGGTGTCGCTACTCATATTTGTTTTTCTGAACCTAATAGGGATAATTGAAAGTATGTACGTATATGTACGTACGTTTCTACAGTTATTATTTTTTAATTATTATCAGTAGACAGCAAACTTGAAAATTAATACTGCAAAATTTACGACAAACGAGAACCAACAGAGAGCAATTAATGGCTTGATTTGACCCAGCTTTTTAATTTCGCGCAACAGGTTCAAGAAACGAAACTTCAACTAAATGCTGATCTGAGTCACAAAAACATTCCTAATGCCTTGATTCCCAGAAGTACTTAATCTGTTCTCCCAAGAGACGATGGGTACAAAACTTTCCGCTCTTCTTGATAATAAAACACAAGGCACTTTCGAAAGCAAGTTGTAGTAACTAGTGTTTAATTTATGAAAGAACTTTAGTAGGGTAAATAGCACATTACCACAGTTCCAACTTCTATAGAGCAGTATTTTGCCAGGGTTAGGTGATATGGTGATGGAGATATCGGCAATGCTTTAAGTTAATGTAGTTTAAAAAACTATATCAACAAAATTTAAGTTAAAAAAAAGTAATGTGGTAAACAACATTCTCCTTAATTTTATTTCAGTAGCACACTTTACTGAAAAAAAAAAAAGCTCTAGTTAAATTAGGTATAGTCCTTTACCTAAGACATCCCTCCTCCTTGGCAGATATTCCTTCAGATTTGCCTTAACGAAAACAAAATAAAAACAAATTAATTAATTTGCGTACTTCCGGCATTTTTTACCGTTTGATATTCTAAAGATTTAATTTATATTTAAGTTGCAGACGAGAGAGAGAATTACGTAAAAAAAAATTTAGAGTACAGCTTATGACACTCTTTACGAATTGATTTTTTCAAGATTAAAAGCATGACAATTTGAGAAGTCGACATTTTTTAAAAAACTCTGCCAAGAATTGCAAAAATGAAATGTGATTTAAATTAAATGCACCATTACGGTATATTGTTTATTCCATGTATGATTATTATAACAAAGTACATATACTAGAATTTTGAAGATTTAATTCATTAAGACTATCGTAATTGATAGATTTAATCATATTTCCTGCGATTCTACCTAAAAACTAGATAAAATAAAATAAAATATAAGCTGAAAGATATTCAAAAATCACGAATACAATCTTTAAAATAGGAGCTACAATTGTACATACGCCTATAAACATATGGGTGCAGACAACAAATACTAACCAATCTTACGGAAGGCAACTTCTGTTCACGACTAAGCTTTAAGTATTAACATTTTCCTAAGTTTATGTAGAATAAAATACTTATGTAAACAGAATATTCTGCCTCCAAGGCATTTAATAAAAATTTCAACACATCGATGAAACACACGCATACCTCCCTATAGTATTCAAAAATAAGAAAATGCGAACCTATAAATATTGTTACAGATACTTTAAATTTTACTCAACGTTTTTATCTCTTTCCTTTTTCAGGGGAAAGAAAAACATTTTGACAGATGATTCAACATTTAGATGGAGCATTTGTGGATACAAAGGCATTGTGTTGTAATATGTTTTAGACCGCACATACATAAAACAATAGGCTATACACAGAAAGCTCCTAAAATATCTACACGTTAGGATTTTATTTGTTTATAAAAATTCAATACTCAAGAGGGGGGAAGAAACGCTAAGTGGAAAAAATGCAGAAAAATATAACTTTGGAAAATAGCCAGGAAATGGCAGTGAATTAAGTAGAAAAATTGAGAATCGTGTCGGTTTGCTGAATATAAATTTGTATTTTGGAATACATAATTAATTAAAAAAAAGTTTTTAATAGCTTTTTAAGAACTTATAGTGTATAAATAATTGCCGGAAGTAAAATTAATTAAGTAGAATGCCCGATAAATTTAATTATAAAACCATGTGAGTTTTATAAAGAATGTCAGCCAAACATTAATAAAAAATAATGCAGACTATCCAGAAAGACCGATATTAAATATGCCTTAAATTTATGCATGCTTCTTTTATGTCAGCAATATAGAGCAGAATGTTAATAACTAAAAAATAAAATAAAAACTCATGTAAGTAGTTAAAAAGGATAATCCGGGTTATACTTCCTTCGATAAATCTTTCTAACGACAAAATATTACCTCGATATTTTAAAATTCTTATTTATTTTATAAGTCTTTCACTTACCCCATTTAGGAACGCATGCACTGAAGAAAAACTACATGGACTTACGAATGAAATAAAAGTTCATTAAAAATAAATGAGTAACAGCGAAATTGACATATACCTTTATCTAAAACGTAAAGACACGCAAGAAATATTTTAGGTGCTTTAAAAGAAACAGAATAATTAAAATGAAAAAAAAAAAAAAACTAATCAGAAAAATAAGCAACATAAAATAAAATGTAAATGTAAATATGAACTGAAAGTAAACTTATACTTGTGATTGCTATTAAATGCAATTGCACTGTGATTGCTATTAAATATTTAAAATATTTTTATTCATAGTATTAATAAATAAAAACAATTTTAGCGTACAGTGTTAGCAAAATGTAGGTAGAAAAAAAAACATTTTTTCTGCTTTTTACAGGACGAAATACCAATTTGCTAGTTACTTGGAGGGGGGGTCCCCCCCCTCTCTCTCTTATGCACAAAACAAGATTCTCGAATGCTGATCCGCTACACACATGGGACTTACGTATTCCAAGATCGGGACTTTGTAGAGATTTGGTAAATTTAGTAATACGAGAAAGTGTGCATTTCAGATTATGTGATGAATATGTACAATTCTCAGTTTTTAAATAACCGAAAGTGTAACAAAATTTGACTTTTTCTCATATTCAAGGTGCCTATGTATGTCAGTTAAAAAATTTATTATTGATACAGTAACATTAATTTGAAAAAAAAAAGTCACAAGATAAAATAATCCAGTTTTTCTTTTTACTTGTTCATTAACTTATTACATATTCTCTTTTACATGTACAACCACAACTCTCCTACTTCATGCACAAATTTAACACAAGTAACATAATAAATTTTCTAGTGACATGAAGTAATATCATGAGTAATACTTTTTAATGAATGCAAAAGACGTATCATGATGACGAAATCATTGTTTGGACCCTAGATAATAGCTGAGACACGTAAACAGGAAGTTCTAGGGAGGAGTCAATCTGATAGCAGATAAAGCTCAGGAAAAGACAGAGAAATAACAAAGAACAAAATTTATCTTTCTCTGATCGCCAAATCAGCCACTTGCAGTAAAGGGAAAGTTGTCGAATACTTGAAAATAGTGTGGAAATGTTCTTTTTTTTTAAACAAAAAATTATCCTTAGTAAGTTGCCTAATCTGTAATTTACTAGTATCCTTTTTAATGTACGGTGGACATTCTGCATATTCTTCATTCGGAAAATTAAATTTTTATACCAATTTTATAATCGACGCAAGTTTGCAACAGACAAATTTCTGAAGAAAATTATTACAAAGCAATCTATTTTGCTAAAGAAATAAATTTCCATTTATTAATCTATAATATACGCTGAGATCTACATAAAGCAATTAAGTCTATGATTATCTAAGCAAATATTGTACTTTTTTTAAATTAAAGGAAAAAAAAAACTCTTAAAGGAGTCCTAGGGATCACACACAAAAAACGGAAAAAGAAAAACTCTTAAAAAAGTCTTAGGGGTCACAAAAAGTCCATTCTGCTCCGGCTGCAAAAACTCAACTTAAGACCACAATCCAAACTCAAGCAAACAACTTCTATAAAAAACGATGCAAATAGCGCATGTTTTTCAAGGCCTTTGTACTGACTAATACCACTAAGTTTTGCAGGATGCTTACAGTCTAAGATTAAACTTTAGCACAAAATTTCAAACGGTGCTTGTGATAAA
Organism: Cheiracanthium punctorium; assembly: GCA_038373885.1. Taxonomy (NCBI): domain Eukaryota; kingdom Metazoa; phylum Arthropoda; class Arachnida; order Araneae; family Cheiracanthiidae; genus Cheiracanthium; species Cheiracanthium punctorium. Next base: position 534,476 of record JAWZYV010012997.1, on the reverse strand, counting down.
CAACAACAGAAGTACCAAAAACTTTTCCCCAAACTTCTCTCACATTCCAGAAACTATTTTTCTTACAAGAAAAAGAAGAAAAACCCCCCCAAATATACACGAATATATATCGATATATATATATATACACACAAAAGTATAAAACTTCCCCCAGGACTTCAAAAAATATTTGAATATGCGATCTCAACCTATCGAAAAGTAAGAAAAGCAAAAAAAAAAAAAAAAAAAAAAAAAAAAAAAAAAAAAAACTTTCCTTCAGAACACGATAAAAATCTATTAAAACATTAAAATGCAGCAAAGGGCTTAAAAAAATCCTCCCCACCAAAACTTGGGAAGAAAAGAGAACTTTTCCTTCCCATAAACGCATTCGCTATCACATCAGCAAACATATCCTCTTCAGCGGAGGAATATCTTCCAAGCAAGGGAAGCGCCCCGAAGTCCGAAGCTGAAGACCAGAAGACTTTATTCTTTGCTCCACAGAACCATATTAGAAAAGTTGATGGAGTTGTGACGTAAGAATGGCAAGCAGTCAGTGAGTCAGCCATTGGGATGTCGTGGAAGAACGGGGGTCGGCAACTCGTAAAATTGGGGGGAGAAGTTGCGCAGTTCTTGATAGCCACTCTCCCTTCTCCAACCACTCCGGCAAACGTACTCGTGGAAAAGATATTCTACGTGGAATGATCTTGGAGCAGAATAAATTAGAAATAAAATTCTGCAGTTTGAGACGAAAAATATCTCTCCGTTGATGCATGTGTGGACGATATATATATATTCTACAACGCCCCTTCTCTTCAGACAGTACTGCTGAAGACCTCCGATTTCTAGTCACTGCTGTGAGAATGAATCAAAAGGGAATATCTTTGTAAAAGGGTGGACTGAAACTTGTAGTTGTCTTAAATCTGCATTAAGTTGGCTGTATGGAAAAATGTTAAAATTTCTTGGTTCAGAGGAAAAAATAAAGATTAATGTAAATATTCGAATAATAATATCTTCTTTTTTTTTTTTTTTTTTTCAAATTTGTGACGAAAAAGGGTACTGTCATTACCGTAGATTGGAGTTTTTGGAGATTTATTTTCCAAAGAGTATAAGCACTCATATCAGTATTTTGCCAATAAAAGAAATTATTAGATATCTATGCATAAGCGTAGAAGCATGGCCAAGGAGTGCACTGGACCTGCTCCATCTTTGTTTTTTGTATGCCGTTTAAGCATACAAAAATCCATTCCCCCAGATTTAGGAGGATTTTAACCCTTCAGGGAGATTTTTAGGGGGAGAAAGTGTTTAAGGGGATTTTTTTAGGGGGGGGGGTGAAATCGAGGTTTCTAGGAGAATTTTATTTTTAAATTTCTATGCTCCGACGGAACGTCAATGATTAATCTAACAATAACTCAATTTATAGAAATATTAATAAAGTATAAAATATTATCATGTTAGATAAAACTACTAGTACCTACAGCTTATGAATTTCGAATTTTCCGAGCGATGGCAACGGCTATCCAGCTGTTCTCGCATTCTTCCATTTTTCAGCAGATGTCAGTGCTGTCAAAAATAATCGTGAAATTTTTTTTACGGGAAATGACGTGCTAAAAAGTAAAGGATTCTCGTGGAACTATGTCACCCGCAATTATTTTTATAGAAATCAAATCTATTCTTCGTGACTGGCAACAGTCAAAACGTCAGAGTTTGGTGTTCCCAGAGCGGCAACACTGCGCGTTAAAGGGTTAGGAGCGTTCATTAACAAAAGAAGACACTTTTGAAAGTGAACCAGAAGAGGAAATTTATTGACTTTGGACGATTTCACTTTCCATTCTCAATGCAATATCACAGGTTAAAAGCGGCAGCACCATTTGCCATCTGAATGGACAGCACATTATTTCCATGAATGTGATTAATTATGTTTATTTTACTTAAAACATAGTTCTAGAACCATAAATGCGTTCTAGAACCATTGATTTACTTAATAAACATTCAGTAGTTGTGTTATCGGACAACGGAACATCGGTTTTATTGAACTTCGGATACAGCGAACGAAATTTGCCGGTCCCCAGAGGTACACTATAACTGGAGTTGACTGGATATAGTTCTCCCAACTTCCCTTTCCCCTAACCCACCAATCAAAATTGGTCATTAATCAATGAATATTGATATTCAATTTATTATACCGATGGGGGAAATTCGATTACTTTTAGGGAGAAATATCTCATAAAGTCTGTCAACACTGAGAACCAAAGGAACAAAATCATGGAATAATTCGTTACATCACCGACAGTTCCAAACCCCATTATAAACAGCCGCTACGCGACAAACCAGACTAATTCTACTCTTTAAAATGTTAAATTAGCTTCAGGGCAATTACAATTAACCACAAGGAACAGCACCGCAGCACATACTCAAGTTCAATTCCGTGCAACATTTTGACTAGTTTCTTGAGCCTTAAAAGCTCTGAACTACAACTTATTCCGTATTCCATTTTGATGGCCTACCCAGAATGTTCATACAAAGTGCGCATGTAAATATACACAGTACACACTGAGAATATTTGCCTGTTTACACAGGCCATCCGCGCGAGCGCTTTTAATTAAATAACGTTATAAATTGTGTATTCAGAATTGGAAATAGTCCACAGTCAAACAACTGTAAAGCTGTATTTAATCATTACGTATATAACAATAGACGTCTCTCTGTATCTATGTACTTACAAACTGATAAATGTTACAGTGTATTTGTGTAAGAATTGTATTCAGTATTATTCGAATTTGAAGGGTGCTTTGGAGAATGGATAATTGCATAAATTTATGGCCAGGCAGTATGCTTGCAAAGCTAATGTTCCATGATTACTAAAGACTACAAAATGTAACAGTGTGCACTATTTATTCGTACAGAGCTGCCAAGTCTCCGGCTTTTTCCGGGAGATTTCCCACCACAATTTTTAGACAGTTTTATTTTACATTAAATATTTGGACTTATTTTAAGCATAAATTTGCAAGTAAAAATTAGTGGTGGGAAATCTCCCGAAAAAAAAACGGAGACTTGGCAGCTCTGTTCGTACAACTGTGAAAAATGTAGTGCATTTTTAATTTTAAAGCACTAATATTACTCTCGATCAAGATTCAAAATGCATACAATTTTGGACTATGAATTTCTGATAAGCATTATTAAGAATTTTACTATCACTGCAAGAAATAAATAATACTGGAATATCTTTATCAGAAAAAGAACTGAAGATAAAAGAAATAATAATCTTAATTAAAAAAAAAAACTTAAGCCAGGACTGTGTTTTTCACAAACAGGATTGTTCAGTTTGTCGCAAAAGCGGTATTTTTTCGCTAGGACAAAATTAAATTTCTCATTTTTGGTATGTGATAGATATTGAATATCACATATTACAATGGTGTAACTGATGCACACATTAATTTCATTAACTGAGAAAAAATACGGAAACTTCAGATGTTAGACATTTTACACAGAATAAATTTCCCAGTTCGGACAGTTCAAAATTAAATATTGATAAATCGTAAAAAGAAATCATAATTACTTCTTATTCAGATAATTTAATTACATGTTTATACATGCAAGTTATTTGAACAAAGCTTTGAATAATAATAAGCTGTTGTTTTCTCTTTCCATTAAAAAAAAATCCTAAAATACATGCAGTAGATCGCTGTTTTTGGGTCTTCGGCAAAAATTAATTTTTAAGCTCGTTTTTATTGCAGGTTTCTTTCGAGGTTTCTTCCCAGTGCCAAGAATGTTCCGACCCTGTAGCACCCTTCAGCAGAAGTGTACCGCTGGCACATGTATATTAAATTTATTTTTTAAAAAGCAGCAGAAATTATCGCACTAACTAAAAATTATACTTGTATAAAATTTGATTTAATAAATTATGTATTTACACATTGTTTTTCTTTTTTCCTTCTTTTTCTTTTCTTTTCTTTTCTTTTTTTTTTTCTTTTTGCTGCCAAAAGTTTGCGAAACATATTTTCCCATGTTTGCGGTCAGCAGGTGTAAAAGTTTGGGAAACATTAAGCTAGAGGATTTAGTGTCATTTTCAAGTACTTGCAATCTTTTTTAGCATCATCAGCTGTTGACATTCTTTCAAAATTAAGTCCTTTTCTTTAATGACTTGGTTGATTTGCTTTTTTCCACAGTTAAATAATTCAGCCAACTTTCTTTCCGATTTGCAACTCTGATCATTGACCAACTAATAAAATGAAACTGGCGTGAACATGGACGTGAATGGTATTTTTGCTCCAATGGACTTCGCAAGTTATTAATTAATGTGTCTTATATTTGACTATAAACCTGACCTTGATTTTTTCAGCTCAAAATTAAAGCATGGAGTAAGTATAGAATTTCCCAAAAAATGAAAAAGGCGATCCCATTCGATGGCCGTTTAGAGGGGGTTGGATGGCCGCTGATAGAGGTTATTTTAACATTAGGCCTATGAGCCGAAAAATCCGTGCCATGAAAAATTGGCTGTTAAGAGGGGTGACCGCTATACAGGGGTGGCCGCTCGGAGAGGTTTCACGTACACTTAAAACTGATTTATTAACACAAAAATCAACATTTGTGCAAAAAATTTTTACAACAGGAAATATTCTAATTCAAAATGCGAATTGATATAGATTCATTTCAATGTTCCCCAGCAACATCAAGGCAGAATCAGAAAAAAAAAAAAAGAATTACTCTCTCTACTATCTAATCTTAGGAGATAGAACAAAAACAGGAGCATAATTTGGAGTGAATAACGTCCGCATATAAAAGAGAGCATCTAATCAAATATTCAGCAGAAAATGCGCGCCGAGGAATCCCATAACAAAGACTGATCAGAAAATGCGATGCTATCCGATATTCTATTCAACAGAGATCAGCTCTCGACATTATTTTTGCTAATACACTACGAACAATTTTTCCCCCTCCACGAATAAATAATTGAAGTATAAATTTTTTTGGTGGTTATACAAACGGGGTAAATAATCACTCTTAAACTCGAAAATTTCGGTAAATTCTGAAATAAATTATGAGGAAAAAAAAAAAGTGGGAATATTACATTAACATTAGTTTTCGGTGAGTACTAACAGTTTTTATGGTAAAAACCTCAAAATGTCCTAATGCTAATACTACATGACCTGAAAATGATTTAAAAAAATTAATATTCTCATATCAAAAATAATAATAAGATCAAAAATAATTTTTAAAAAATGACAACAAAATATGTCATAAGTAGGGATGCAACAGATATCAGGCATATATACTGCATCTGGCCAATATGCCGGATAATTGGCAGTACCCGGATATCACAAATATCCAGCAGCACATCGGCCTAAAATTATATACTGAGAAATAACATAAATATAACAAATGAAATGTGCTGCAAATGAAATTACAAATGAAATTACAAATGAAAGAACAAATGAAATTACACATTTTTTAAATAAATTCTAAAAAATGCAATAATAAAAAATGAGAAAAAACAAAGTTCTGAGAAAATATTTTGTTTTCAATACTTTCAATACTGTGCCCGCGCACAGCCAGCTGCGTCAAAAAAAGGGTCTCTAGATCTGTGGCATGCGATGAACGTTTCGACCGTCCGCTATCTTGCTGCTAGTTAAGTCGAGCGATGGCAACGGCTGCCTTTTTTTCAGCATTGGGAAAGGGTTGCGCCGCAAAGGGTTAAACGCTATCTCACAGACCAATTCTCCTTTTCCAAGATAAAGCGAAAAGCAAACGTAACTCCAGTCTTAAAATGGAAATAAGCCGTCCTGAACGCCTTAATTTTAGAATTCGGCGGGCTCTAATGTTTAGCTGCTGGTGCGGGAATTCGAATTATCCAATCACCGAGGAGTTTCGTTAATGAACTTTTCAGAATCTCAGAGAAGTCGCTTCTGAGTGGCAGAGCGCTAATTAGAACCGTAACTGCTAAATCTGAAGATTGATTTCCATTCAACATTGCGTAATGAATAACCCAAGGCTGATTTACAGCGAAAATGGCATGTTTTGATTTTGAAATATGGCTTATTTAGAAAATTTCAGAATTTTAAAATATGGGGGCGATCAACAATGAAAATTCTTAATTAGAAAAGACTGGATTAGGGAATTCAGAATTTAGAGGCACGGTAATTAACGGCATACATATTCCTTCGATAATAACGTAGTTTTATTTAACTTAGATGGAATTTGCGAAGTCAAATCAGGGTCATGTTGATTTATTACACATGAATTAAACAAGCAAAGTTATATAGATAGAAACTAGTTTCCAACATACTTTCGCATTTTATATATATAGTTTAACTGTTCGACAATGGGAAAATCAAAGTTTAAAATATATAAATTAATATAAATTAATTACGTTTAGATTTTTACTGAAAATTTCTAGTACCAACCTTAATATAAGTATTTGTTCATGAACTTTACACACTTTTATTGTTTCATTAAGTAATAAAGAAGTAAATTTTTGACGCTTTGAGCCTACTAACTGTTTAATTAAAAATGCTTAATTATATGTTCACTATCTATACATACGATAGGGTTAAGATTTAAAGCATCTATTTTTTTTTTACCTAAAACTAAGTAGAAAATTTACTATTTTTCGTTCACATAACATTTACAATTAAACGCATATCACTGAAAATTGTTGTAAGAAAACTCAATAATTATTCAAAAATTCCAAATTAAAAAATACTTCTAAAATTACAGAAGACAAATACATGTTACTACAGTATTTTGCTATATGCTTTAAATTGTTAATTGTAAATATTTTTTATTCTATAAAAAATAGAAGCGCTAATGTTCGATAATAAACCATATAAAAAAGGATAACAGTGATCACGTTGTATTACATTTATATTAAGAGAAGACTGATTTCAGTATTAAAAATAGTTAATTTTTTAAAGAAATTGGTGCAAAACGTGACGAATTAAATCAATTAAATTTCATAAATGTACATAAAGATACGCTGGTCAAATCGAACAAGCTGCAAAGCTTGTGTAAGTTTTAAATCAGTAAATAATGGTAAGTATATTTACAAGAAAGAATGATGGCATCTAAGGTCGATTTGCATAATCTACGTTTTAAATTTAATACTTGTTTTAATTTCAATAAAACAATCATCAAAACACCAAAAGGTAATTAAACAGGAAATTTCCATAACTTACGAAAGTAAACACTAACGTACGTGACCATCAAATTCGCAAATGAATCAACATTTTAAACGTCTCCAACTAAACTTTAAATGAATAATTCAAGGCGGAAAACAGATACCAGAAAATGCTTAGATTTTAATCTGAACTGTACCGTTTTCGAAATTATACACACTCGTACATACACAGGATTTTAAGTCTTTGGTAGGCTTGAACATAAAGTAACAGTACATTCACTGAACTCCTTTCTCCCTTGGCCTTTGTCTAATATTTAGAGATATGCTATGATGCGACAGCAAGGATGATAGAAAATCTTTCTAAACTGAGAAAGTTTAGAAGCACTAATGACCTGCAGAAAGAATTTAAATTAACCAATGAAAAAGACACTTATTAATGACCCTCTTTCCCCATTTGGGAAAGCTGTGCCATGAGACAAAAGCTAATTAGAATTATGGTCTGTTTTGAAATTACTCCTTAGCATTTTTCCCTAATTCGTCTAGATTTATTTGAAAGTATACATGCAGTATTTGTGCATGAACTTTCAAATTAATGTTCTGATTATCCAGAAATTTATAATAAAAGCTTTAAAGCATAACAGAATAGAGACTTTGTACTCGCGTAACTGAAGGAAATGGGAGTAGAAAGAAAAAATTAAAAAGAATAAAGCTAAAGACAAAACACTTAATAGAAATTTGCATAATTTACTGGGTCAGTTCGAATGATTCATAAAGAAATAAACACACAAGCTTATTAAAATTAGGAAAAATTATAACAATTACTAACAATAAAAATGGCGTAGTCACAATAATAAAATTAACAAGTTTGGTGGTAAATTTTATTACTTATTAATTTAAAATGTGTGTATCACTTAGCATACGCTGATATTTATAAATGCAAGATTAACGCCTTTCTTCCCCTTTAAAGAAAATTTCTGAGCATTTTCAACTACACTGTCAGTAAATTTATGAATGTGCAAGGAAATAAATAAGAATTTTCTTAATATAAGTACCGTCTGCTTTTTTTCGTTTACTTTTTTAAGTGCAATGTTTTAAACTTCAACGGGTGTATAAATATTTGTCGGCTTTCCGTAACTTGCGAAGAAAGGGGAATTTAACAAAAACTCTAAATAATTACAAAATTAAAATGTTCATATTATATTATAACCGAAAAACGGGGAATATGTTAATTTTCGAAGACTTTTAGCTTGACTGGATATGAGTAAAAAAACGATCACATTTGAAGAAGTGGGATAAAAACCGACAGAACAAACAATGCAGCTGAATAAATTTTTTAAATCGATTATAAAATTTGTTGCATAATCCATTTCTTTTTGCATAATATTACATTGTAATCGGAAATGAAGGACTACGTTAATTTTCAAAGCTGCAGCTCGGCTGGTAGTGGGCAAATATCGCTGATGTACAAAATTTGCTAAAGTGGGGTACAAATCGACAGAACAGGCATTGGGTAAAATTTTTAGAAAAACATAGAAACATTTTTTACTCTGTGAAATTCATAGAAATTCTGGTAGTTTAATGAAATTAGCATTAATAAAGTGGCAAATCTTGCCCCTGGACGTTAGAACAAGCTAACAATAGTAAACAATATAGAATACTGGAAGAATCCCATAAATGGACATCACTTTTTAGGTTGACCTTTACTACATTTATCTCGTAAATACCGAGAGATTAACATAACGAAGCCATCAAAGACTAGTTTATTTTCCCAGCATTTCAGAACATCATTCAGCTATGTCGTTAATGATGGTATGGAAGGAGAAAAATAAGCAACACCATGTTCTTTTTTCTTAAAAAAAAAAAAAAAGAGAACTAGACAAGAAACAATGTTATTTTAACAATATTCCATCACACTGACGAATCCGAGGTTTAGAAAATGGCTTTAGTCTCCGAAGGAGAAATCCGTATGAAAAATGGCTCAAGTTCCACTCCGTGTCAACTGCATGAAACAAACGATACTCATCACAGTTCTAAAAAAAATGTAACGCAGTATAGAATTACACACATACACGCAAATACTCACGAAGAGAAAGGGAATCAATCAAACAGATGTCTCTACGACAACTCTTGTAATTTGGAAAATGATAAATGAGAACGTTTGAGAGGAAGTAAAGAATGGTTAAACGTTTTTAAATAAAAAAGATACTTTTACTGCTTTTGGTTGCCATTTGAAATTTCAAAATGGTTTCAACTGGCATCGAACTAGATTTTTCTTTTCTGGAAAATATCGAAATCCCCTACCTTCAAATGGCTATTCAGTTGTCAGAAAACTCTTTGTGTGTGTGTGTGTTAATTTAACCCAATTTTTGGGTGCTACTTTCAGCCAAACAATTTTGTTGAAGCAAGAAAACTTTTTATCATCCAATAAAATATTTTGTTGATGCAACAGAATTATTCAGACAAAATGCCGAAAACCTAAGGATTATATTAAAAAAAAAAAAAAAAAAAAACTTTCTTCTCGTGTAATATGTTAACATTTCAAAGTTTATAAATGAAGTTTCTAGTGGCCATTAATTCAATAAAATATTTTTTCCCGTTTAAACTTTCAGAGTTGATAAATAAAGTTGATTTTAAAACGAAGTCAAAATGTTTAAGAAAACATTTCGCATAACCTGACGAAATGTTAAAATACCTGCCAAGAATATGTGCCAATGTACCTGCCAAGAAATAAACCATTAAAATTAAACACCCACTCCCCACCCCCTCACCCCGATACTTTGAGATAAATTTTATGTCTGTTTGTGATTAAAAGCACTTTTATGCAAAAAGAAACCTACGTCATTTGCCTTCGAATTAAAATTTATGAAGATGAAATATCGACATTTTTTAAATGAATTTTACAGTGTGCAATAAAACCGACAATGGAATGAGCATTTCTTGATTGTTTGTTAAATGAATAGAGTAAAATTTCATAGGCAAGAAAAAAAAATATGTGTGTAGGCACAGACGTCTTCCGTAATATTTGCTGATTCTCAATTTATTTTACAGAAATTTTCCGTGTACGGAAAAAAATATGGAAGATTTCTGTAAAATATACGGAAATAAACTGGCTTCCTGGCTGACAGTTTTTTTCTGTCAGTTTAACAGACTTTTGTTGCAATGTGATTACATTGTAAAAGCGGAGTCAATTTATGAGATACCTAATAAGGACAACACATGCATTAGATTACTTTTGAAAATGTTAAATTATATATTTGAAAATGTGTGTGAATAAGATTGTACTAGTTTATTTAAAGAATAACTTGCATATAACTACGTTCAAAACGCAGCAAAAGCAACCCTTTCTAAATCGGAAACCATTTATCAAAAAATGCAACACTATTCCGCTTAATCTATCAAATTTCTAAACTGTGTTGAAAAATCCTAATCCAGAATAACGGACAAAGAATTTATAAATATGCTTTAGAACTAATACCTTATGCGAGCGAAAAATATTAAGTAAATATCTAAAGGAAGAATAGCTTTTTAAAAATAAATAATAATAACATTCCAGAGATGTAGCTAATGCTCTTGTCCATCAGCAACAAAGCAGATTAGTTAAACGCGATTTGGCGATTTCTTTTTATAATCTAAATAAAAATATCGTTAGGCCTGCATTTTTCATAACGCCTTAGATAACATGATGCAATCATTTAAGAATTAGCGCCAAGGAATTTTAATAATGAAAAGAGAAGAATGGAATTGGAAGTGTTCGACAGATTAATAGTTCTTCGGATAATTAAATCATTAATAAATCATTAATATAAGGACTGTTGGATGAGAAAATTCTTAGTGATTCCAATAAAATCATAACCGTATTAATTAGTATAAAAATGAAATCTTTCAAGGCAGAAATATGCGTAATTTAATTAACCGGAATACATTTGCAATAAAATAACAATTTCGACCAAACAGAACTAGAAATAGAAAATTGAATAAAGTATGACAGACTTTAATTTAAATTAAAATATTTGCAATTAATTTATTGAATTTACATAGTTACAGACACATAATATTATAAGCCATTTACTTGCATAGTTAACGAAAATTATAATAGGAGGAAATGGTTCAATGAAAGGAAATAAATGTATGCATTTAGAACTTGGGTACAATCATTAACAAGCATCTTTAGAATATCGAGAAACGGTAATTAACCAACAATTTATAAAAAGTAAATCAAATTAAATGATGCAGGAGAATTAAGTAATTCAGATAGGTTAAAAAGAGCACTTTAAACTAAAAAAAAATATGTGTGTGAACAATGTAGTTCCAAATTAAATTCATAACATGACGTTTCTGGGAAATGGAAATACTTTGAAATAATTCACGCAATTAAGTAAATAGTGTTTCACTCCAGAGAAGAACGAGTTGATAATCAAAAGATGAGTTTCCAAACTAAATTTACTAGACTAAATGATAACAACAAATAAATAATAATAATAATAATTAAAAGGAGTGTTTTCAGCTGTGCATACTATTTACACAACATAGGTTGTACATAATAGCTAATTCACAGCTGCCTACAGCAGCGTTTCTGAACCTGTGAGGCGCGAGAAAAACCAAAGAAGAAGTATAATGCATGTTTTTTTAAAAAAATCATCTTATTTATTTTCATTTTTACTCAAAAATACATCCATTTTTGCTTAAAATGTTCTTTCAAACTTGACTGATAATATTATTTTGTAGAAAATTCGAATAATGTTGTTAAAGATAATAAAAAAAAAAAAAAAAAAAACTGAATGTATGCTGAAAAATGTGATGGGTAGGGGTGCCACCGTAAGTTAACCTTTGTTGTTAGGGGGGGCGACGTTAAAAGGTTGAGAACCACAGGCCTACAGCAAAGAAGTGTAAGAAAATTATTGTCCCCAAGATTGAAAGGTTGTTTTAAGTTCATCAACAGGTGGCGCTGCTAGTCTCTGAGGCAGAGTTTCTTAAAATGTGTTCCGCGGAGCACCAAGTGCTTCATACGAAGGTTGCAAGTACTTTGCGAAAAAAATATATCGCTGCCCTTGTTTGTAATTCATTATAACAGCCTACATTGCACAAAGTGTTACGTCAATCTGTATAGGTGCTTCGTCAAATCTAAGTCCCCCCCCAGAGTCTCATGTGAAAAAGCTTAAGAAATCCTGATCCAAGTCTGTGGTTCCCAACCTTTTTGTCCTCGAGAATTCCTTCGAAAATCTGAAAGAAATTGGGAAGCCCTTGCATAGTCGCTGTGTAATAGTATATTAGATTCGTGAACCCCTGTATACACTACACGAAACTATGGAGCTGCTTGAACTACCATTTGGGAAGCAATGCTCTGAGCATTCAGTCATCTATTCCCGCGTGATTTCTCAGGTTGCGGCATATTGTTGCTGGAAATGATAGTTATTTTATGAAACATCGCTTACAGCTGAAAAAACACTCAAAATACTGGTGTTAAACGATAAAGTAATTAAAAAACTTTGTAAAAAACACACATAAGAAGTAAAAGGAAAAAGGTCTTACACACATAAGAAGTAAAAGGTTTTCCTTTTACTTCTTATGTGTGTTTTTTACAAAGTTTTTTAATTACTTTATCGCTTACAGGTTTTTGGAACAGTTATCGCATCATTTTATTCTATCCCCCTCCCCCCCTCTTCCACCTTGAATTTTCTCGTTGAGCAGCGCCCTCTATTGGTGAACTTTAGAAATAATTTAGAAAATTGGGGATATAAAATTCCTTAGCATGCCATAAATAATGTAGCAAACGGTTATTTCTATTGCCTTAAGTTTTTCTTTAATTGATTTTTCATATCGCCACTAGATGAAATGCTACTAATAAATTATACATTTAGCTACATAAGCCAAGAACGATGGAAAAAAGATCGCCTAGAAATTTTCATGATTTTATAACAGCTTCTGTGTGACGCGCCGGAAAAATAATTTTCAGTTTTACTACATATTTTTAAATTAATACGCCATCTGGTATTGGTACTTAAAACATTTTTTCGCAAAACAAATAGCCATGTTTTAATTAAGTGATCCACAAATTAAGTTTTTGATGAATGGTTTCGGATATACGCAGCTTGGAAGTAAGGTTTTCGTTTAAAATATGGGCAGCTTGTTTTTTACTCATACTTCTCTATGATTTAGTTTATTGCACAAATAATCATTTCTAGAAGAATTGAAAGATGTTATAAAAATAATATCGATACAAGTCTTGAATTTTTTTTTTTTAAGTCAGACCTGAAGATAGACAGGTAAAAAGCAAATGGAATCATTTAAAAATGCAAGCATCCTAACAATTCATTTTGACTATATAGTTCTCTGTTTAGTAGCAACTGCATTAATTTAAAACTTTAGCTTAACAAAACAAATGACTTTCTTATGCTTTAAGATATCTAAATTTTATTTAAAAGAAAGCATAAATAATTCGAACATTGTAATAATTGAAATTGTAACTTTTGAATTAATATCTCTCTAACCACGCCAGAAATCGGGCTCAATAAAACATGCGCTTTCATAAGACATAAACATTTTACTTTCAATGTTTCCATTCATTAGAAGCTAAATGATTTAAGCCGAACACCTGTACAAGTCACTCGACAGATAAATAAGTGTAGAAAGATTAATACGCACACCGTTTATTTTCAGCACCAAACAATTTGGACTAGGGTACTAAAGTTTCCCTTTCAGCAGGTTTGATTTATCTGGGAGCTGTCTCATTACCTGAACTTTTATTGCGGTTTTATTACGAAACTTAGCTGGATAAAAGGGTCCTTTGATAAGCTCTGAAGTCCCATTGAAGCTTTAGTAATGCATTTCTTTGTAGCAAAATGTTTTAAAAGTATTTAATTTCCTATGCACCGAAAATGAGATCAAGTAAGACGATATCACTTATTGCATCATAATTTTTCAATCGATAAAATAATTTTCATGTGTTATTATTACTTTCTTTTCATTGAAGTAATTTTTTTCAGCCATTTTCGTCTTATATTTTGCCGGTTTTCAACCGGCGAGCATTAGCGCATATGAAAAAATGAATAATGAATGCTAAAGTTGCGAGTTGAAAAAATTCATTTAAAGTTTTTGCCTTTTAATTCTTAAGGTGAGATAAATTTAATTTTTCTAGAGAGATCTATTATTCTCTTCTAAGATGAGCATAGTTCTGTGATCGATTTTCCGCTCCTCGACATATCCTAAAGTTGGAGGTTTGGAATAAATCAATAAATTTGTGGCTTAGTGAGCCAAATCTTAAACACAGTTGATACAAACGAATTAGTTACACCAATGAAGTCGTAGTCCCTTTTAAAGTATAACTTACTGTCCTCAATTGAAGAAAGATGACGCCAACAATATGTTTAGATTTTTATATGAGTAAAAAGCCTGAAATTTAAGTTTCACGCAATGTATTAGGAAAAGCGATCAGAAAAACAGAAGTGACACATGGCTGACATAGATAATGGTTGGAAGTGATTTTATTATAGACTTCTAGCACTTCACTTAAGGTGGTAAAAGCTTATAAAATATATAACAAACACAACTTAGTTTTTTGTAACTTTAAGCTTTAGCCTTCAATATTACTTGTAATATTTAACATTACAGATTCTGTACCAAGTTTAGCACTATGCAGGCAGAAATTAGGTTCTGTCCAGCAGGTAAGAAAGAGTTAAAAGTAGCATCTAACGAAGAAACAATATTTTAATCAGTTCTCTTTATGTATGACTAAATTCAAACGAAATGGACAATAAAACCTTATTTCACTGTAAACTTAGCAAAGTGGTCAATGCTTAATTAATTTAATAAGCAAAGGAATTTAGCAAATAATACGGTCCAGTATTTATCAACATTCAAATTTTTTCATAACGGCAAACAAAATATGCAGGTGGTAGAAAACAAACCAATTTTACTCTTACAACCAGCGGACACAATACAGAAAAGGAGGCGTATAGTGCAGATTCATGATGATTACTGCAAAAAGACTGAGTCAAAGAACAGCAACAACGCATTCGCTGGAAAAGCATGTCCATATCTGCAAGTGGTATACACTCATGCGATTTCATAATAATCATAAAAAAAAAGAACGACTGGCAGCGGATGGGGCTATTCTGGTGCAATATTTTTTATCCATTGGAAGAAGAATAAAAAATGCAAACTCAATCCGAAATTCTCCTCTTCAAACAACGCTTCCAACTTCACAAAGAAATCAGTCACCTATACTCAAAGAAATCAGTCAAGTACAGATATTACACTCTTGCCTCCGTGTTCTTTTTCGTTGTTCTTAAAATAAAATAAATAAAAAAAAACTGGGTGACAGCGAAAAGTGCGGTCACGTGAAGAAAAAATATTCTTTTCATTAATGTCCCAACCTCTGGATCCTTCTTCCGTCAAGCTCGTTTTTCAGTTAAAACGTTCCTGCAAATGTAACAGTAACTCCTTTTGTTCCACGTTAGGATCCCCACTTCAATATTTCTTTTTGTCGTCTTATACGTGTCTAAGAAAAACAATAAAGCAGCTGTTTTTTTCAGACATGTTCCTCTTGAGTTTTTATTTTCTACGAAGGGGATACGGATTTCTCTGAAGCATGCAAGAGAGGCTTTGATTTAAAATTTAGAAATCGGGGTACAGGTAGGAGAGTGAAATGAATGCAATTTTTCAATTTATATTAAAATGTATTTCAATGTATCTGCGATTAAACTTCTTGATTTTAGGAAAAGCGAAAGCGCCATTTTCATAGTATAAAAAAAAGTAATTAAGTTTCGAAATTAAATCTACTTTAATGTCGCTCTCAGAAATGAAGAGCAAATAGTCCCAGGCAAGCCGCACTATAACTCACTGTTGACAACACATATGGTCACAGTGTATGCGACCTATGTGTCACACATGGGCATCACCTGATGTAAATAGGCGGTACGTGCAATCATCCCTAACGGCACAAAGTCACGACGACGTAAGACAAAGCAAGGCGACCAGTGTGTCGTTGCAGTGATGTCCACGTGTGCCACATAGGTCGCAGTCGTCTGGTGACCAACATGTGACGTCAAGCAGAAGTCACAGTGCGACTTGTTTTAGACTGTTTTTTTGTGACTTCACTGCGACATCACCATGACGGATCGGCTACGACGGTGGGCTGACAATGTCGCAAGAAACTCATCACTCCACTTTCAATAATTTCAATTGGACTTAAGGGTGACAGTGCATCGTGACGTTGACGCGGAAGGACATTCGACCGTCAAGTGACGTTAGATGTAACGTCACTTGACACTAGAGTGCAATTAGAGTAGTGAAGGTGCTTAGTAGGGAACTACAAAATCACTAGCCAGAAATTCTTTGAGGGCCTTAGGCAATGGAGAGCCCATCGTAACGTTCGGTTAAGTTGATAACGGTTACTAAGACTCCGGGTTTAAATGCATCCGAATAACTTTAACTTAACGTTAATATTTGAAATTATGAGCGAAAAACTTTACTATGTAGGTAAGAATTTTCGAGGCATACAAAATAAAAGCTGTTTTGATATTTGGCATCTGAAGTACAATGAGGACTACTATAGACTATGATTAGGCAAGCAATACACTTTCGTAAAACAGAAATCTCCGTTTAGATTTCACTAATAAATATCATTGTAAGCAACTATCGCTAAGCGACATCCCCCCCCCTCTCCGGTTAAAATAGCTGTAATCGGTAGCATTATAAAAGTATGAGCACTTGAATTTTGAATGATTTTTGAAATTTTTCACTAAATTGGTTATTAAATAAAAGTATTAAATAAATCCAAAAAAAAAAAATTATTAATAACAAGAGACAAAAATTGCAAAGCAAATGGCTACAAAAATTGGAACAAAAATGGCTACAAAAATTGGAACAAAATGGCTACAAAAATTGCAAAGCAAATGCAGCACCTCTCCACTCCTGAATCTGTTTTATTGGATTAATTCCAAAAGGTCAAATATGTGAGATTGGAAAAACAGAGCAAATATCTCTGTATTGAAGTCATGATTGTACGGGTGGACGACAGTAAAATCGTTGACAATTTCCATACTGTTCCTGGAAACAGAGCGGATCAATGACATCAAATTTGATATTCGGAAACAACTGCTCCATGTAGAAAGAAAGATAAATGCATTTACTACTTTATAGGGAGGGAAATATTTTCACAAACCAAACAGGAGCCCTTCGACACGCCTCCTAATAAACATACAATTTTCTGGGACACTCTCTCCAGTGAATCGAAATTCTTCTCGGAAGCGTCAAAAACGGGAGCTTCTCCTTTTATTGATAAGGAATGTGCATTGTTCGACCAATCTAAAGCCATTCTTCACAAATTTTTCCTTTGTTTTGTGAAAAGTCAGAATCCAGTATGTTAGAGGGGGAAACACAAAGAGAGAGACCGCATTTGGCCGAGGCAACTGCAACAGTGGCTAAAGCCACGTTTATCATGTTAAACAAGATGGAAAACTCGACGAAAAACTATGAAAGAGGAGAAGTTTTGCAAAAGGTAAAAAGCATACATGAACTCGACTGATGAAACGAAGTCAATTATGCCGCAATACGTTATCTTCGCTGGCGGATTTATTTCGGCATGTTGTATAAATATGCGTTTTCCAAAAATCAGTTTAACCCTTTGGGGCGCAACCCTTTCCCAATGCTGAAAAAAGGGCAGCCGTTGCCATCGCTCGACTTACCTACCAGCAAGATGGCGGACGATCGAAACGTTCATCGCGTGCCACAGATCTAGAGACCCTTTTTTGACACAGCTGGCTGTGCCGGCACAGCCAGCTGCGAGGCGAATAAAAAAATAAATAATATAGCTTTTTTGTCCTCCTACCAAGGCACCCTCCCTGGACACATCGCCCACGTGTAGCGTTGCCATAATAACACACAATCACAATCAATCTTCCATTTTTCAGCAGAAATGAGTGCTGTTAAAAATAATCGTGCCAATTTTTTTTACGGGAAATGACGTGCTAAAAAGTAAAGGATTCTCGTGGAGCTATGTCACCCGCGACTATTTTTATAGAAATCAAATCTATTCTTCGTGACTAACAACAGTCAAAACGTCAGAGTTGGTGATTCCAGAGCGCGAACACTGCGCGTTAAAGGGTTAACACTTTTAAGGATGGTGGTTGCGCCCAGAAAAATAACCTTATTTCAGTGCTTTCACCTCTGGTCGTAAAAAAATACGGTTAAACGGTCCCAATGCTGAAATGTGCAGCCGTTGCCATCTATCCATCTAACTACCAAACAACATGACGATCGATGGAATCGCTCATCTGGTGCCACAGAGCTAAAGAAGTTTTCTGACACAGCTGGCTGTGCAGGCGTAGATGTTGTTGGTAGTTAAATGGATCGATGGCCGCTTTTTCATTTTTGGGCAGTTTATACCGTTGATCTTCTATACTGATATATATATGCTTGCGCTCCAAAAGTTTTATCTGACTAAATTTTATGTAACCCTGTGAAAGATGTGCACAGTTACAATTTAATATTTTCTCATGTGTAATTTTCTTTATAGAGACGTAACTTTTAACGACTGCTGGAATAACAAGATCTACAGTAAAGTACCGCTGAAACGTCTTTCAGGAGATCACACACACAATGTATAATCAAAATCACCCATAAACTATATTTTTCGAATATTAAAACTCAAGAAAATTACTCCCAACACAATTTCACAATTAACATTAGTTATAAACAACTAAAGCATATAGCATGTTTCTCAGCAGGTTAAAAAAGCATTAAAAGATATTTATATTATCATTTATTTTTGGTTAAGTAACAACATCGTTTTATCGTTTATTTTATTTTTTACTTATTATATTTATTTTTTTTGGTTACGTTACAGCTTACATTTATTTTTAAATTTAACGTAGAAAACCATTTATCGTTTCTTGACGCGCTGTTTGTTGTAGTACAATAATGAAAGAATTGTGTTATGAACTAAAGAAAAAGCTACTTTTTTAAAGGGAATACTTAGCAAGTTCATGACAGTGAACTTTTGATTCTGTTTTGCTAATGCAGCTGAACATTGAGCTTCAGGTCCTTAACGGACCGCGAGCACCAACATTCCAGCCTGCGATACTCCTTACGAAAATTCTTTTCTTTTCTTTTTTTTTTTTTTTATTACGATTCAAGTCTTGAAATCAGATTTTGAAGCTGGCGTGTCACACAAAATAATAATAATAATAATAATAATAATAATTCTGTGAGCTTTTAAAAGCAGGCAGGAAAAATTATTAAAATCACGGAAAAACATAAATTTTCATGAAAACGATATGTCGCAGTTGCAAATTTTTTGATTAACTTAAAAATTTTCAATAATAATTAAGTGAAAGAAAAAGGATAAAAATCCTTCCCATTTCTTACAATCATTATGAAATTTCATATGCAACATTAAAATACATGCGATAAAAAAAAATAATGGAAAAACCCCTCAAAGTTTTAAATATTCGAAGCTAAGCTTGCCCGAGAACGGGTGATTATCGTGACGATTTGGGCTAATCTCATGGCATTTACCGTGGTCAACCGCGAATTATTTCGAGACCTGCTACATTCTAAAATTTACATTGTAAATAAATCATGCAAACCAAATTATCAACACAGAAAACATATACATAATCAAATTGAACATTTCAACTGGAATTAATGATATGAGATTCGTCCTAAAATCTGACAATAAGTGACACAGGCAAATAAAAATGAGTTGCTATGATGAGATAGCCAGTAGAGATGAGACGGGCTCTGTAATTTACAATTGCGCTCGGGCTCGTGAAAAATTTCTCCTTTATTGAACATACTCCTTGAAACAGATTTTAAAAAGTGATTCATGAGGAAAATAAAAGTACAGTCAACTCCCGTTATAGTGAACCTCTGGGGACCATCCAATTTCGTCCACTATATCCGAAGTTCACTAAAACCCAAGTGTCTTCATGATGGATAAAGATACTGTGTGTGAATCGGGACTAATGGTTTGCGTTCACTATAGCCGATGGTTCACTATATCCGGGTTCACTATAACCGGATTTGACTACATATTAAAAAAAAAAAAAAAAAAAAAAACGGCACTAGAGCCTAGAAGGTGCGTGAAGCTCTTTGGATATTTCACAACGGCGGCTTATATTGATTAGTTAGTCATGAGATCCGACATTATTGGATAAACATGGACATATAAATAATTAGAAATTGCATTGAGAGTTTGCAACTATACTTGTCTTTAATTTGCACAAACGGCAAAATTCATTGTATTCTATGAATGAAGTAGGTAATTGGATTTTTTTTTAATCTTTAGCTGAAATTTCGGGCTCGGGCTCCGACTTATATAATAATGCTCGGGCTCGGGCGGGCTCCAAAAAATGAGCCCGAATTCATCTCTAATAGCCAGGCCTTGGCCTTGGAGACTCAATTGGAGAAATCAGTGTGGGTAAATATTGAGATACCTGCATTAAGTAATAAAAAATACGCCTAAAAGAAACCTACATTTTACATACAGGCTACAGGCAGGTAAAGTTTTAACTTTATTCGCACGCATTTCAAAATATATAAATAAATAAAAATAAATAAACAAATAAATAAAACTTTCTATAAAGACACGAAAGTATTTTGACAGGATTGTCGTTTAAATTACTGTAAGAGAAGTAAAATTTTTCATAAAGCACCAGAAAAAGCTTCGATTACAGATTTAAAGACAAGGCTAGAAATTAACACGCAAAAATTAAAGAAAATTCGGAGACCGTTCAATTTATTATTATTATTTTAATCCCTCAATATCGCTCTGACAAGGGCGTCTTGAAAACGAAAAATTCCAAGGCATTAAGCTCCTCAAGCCATAAAAGTAAAAACACCCTTTCCTCCTTCAAGATATGTCATAAACCACAATAGTTTTTCAATTGTAAGTCAGTTATTTGCGTTCTATTTCTTCCGAGAACTCTTCATTTGGCTGTCTTGGAATGCCTTTCAGCAAAAATTTTCTGGATGAGTAGAAAAAGAAAAAAGAAAAGTTGTGGAATTGGGTAAGAAATAAAAATAATATAAGGTGAACATATTTCAGCAGTTCCATCTTGTGTCACAGTCAAGAAGTGTCCCTTTATCTTTTTTTCCCCCCTTAAAAATATTTGAATTTTCTTGCTGTCAAATTTCGAATGGAAATGCGAAGTATTGAATGATATGAATGTTTCGATTTTATTTTAGACATTCTGTTTTTTAGTTTTTTTTTA
Source organism: Cheiracanthium punctorium (assembly GCA_038373885.1). Taxonomy (NCBI): domain Eukaryota; kingdom Metazoa; phylum Arthropoda; class Arachnida; order Araneae; family Cheiracanthiidae; genus Cheiracanthium; species Cheiracanthium punctorium. Next base: position 513,170 of record JAWZYV010012997.1, on the reverse strand, counting down.
ATATCTGTGAGAACAGATAAAATCGGACAGTGATATTTAAAACGTGAAAATAAAATAAAATAGCTTTTTTAACAAAAAAGTAAAAATTTAAAGCAAGTATAATAAATTTTATGTAACTAAAGTACGTATATACGCGTACTATATAACACTTATTATATATAATACTTATTATAGAAACTTATTATATACGTATTATATAATGAATTTCTGTAACAACTATTAGTAAGATGTAATTGGCTGAAAAGAATTTATTCCCCAAATAAACCTTTGTATTTTAAGTTAAAATTAACTTCAGAAACCACATTCTTTTATTATTACGAAATAAACCTTATTAAGAACTTTTATTCAACATTTTCAAATCCTAATCATACTAGATACAACAAGCCAAGCTGTTTTTAACTTTTAGAAAAAAAAAATACACTGAGCGGATTTTAACAAAATGCGTTTCAGTATTTTTTTTTTTTTTTTTGAAGATTCACTCTTTCAAAGAATTCTTCTCATCTAGCATAAAAATACACTGCAACGTCATCTGAAATGAAAAAGAGTTGAAGATGGAGATTATTCCGCATCGCAAAAGAATCAAATGAAATTCCAGAAAATTTTCATTTCGCCTTTTATTGTTTAAATATTTTATTCTGATGATATGATATGGTTAAAACAATGATCCATCAGATTATTTATTTTGATGTACAGTAGACTCTCCATTAAACGGCGTAGTCGAGAAATGCCTTGTCCCTGATAACCGAATTACTTCAAATTTTGAGGGAAATGTTTGGAAAAAAGTTATAGAAAATGCAAAATTGTTATACAATAGGTTATCAGTAATTTAATTAATAAGAAAACAATTTATTAATTTTAATGTTATTTAGATTTACAATTAGTACATTAACCCCCCCCCTTCAATATATACGGGGTCTCGCCCGTAACACGAGGTTTATTTGCCTAGAGTTAGAAGGTCAATCAAAAGTGTGGGGTGTACAGGTAAAGTACGGTCTTCGTAATTCACCATTGAAGAGAGCCAATCAGCGAACGGTATTTCATTTCTCGTACCATCACTAAAGGCGGAAGCGCTCGAACCGTCCCAGTCTAAACTGACTTCATTTGTAATTTTTTGTAGGAAATTGTAGTACTTAGATAGGGAATTGTTTTAAATGGAATTGAGGGGTGTTTCTAAGTGCCTAAAGAAACTCTGTGTGTATTTAAAAAGTTGTATATATATATCCTATTTCAGAAGCAAATATTTTCAACTACACGAGAGGTCTAAGAATGCCTCCCTCGTGTATGGTAAATTTGAACCTATTTGCTTTAAAGAGAAAAAAAAAAAAAGAGAGAGAGAGAAAAACCTCTCTTTCAGACAGAAAATTCGCGTGTGGGTTATCGGGATCAAGCGGTAATAACAACACGAGTCACAACATTTTTAGAAGAAACAGCTCACCAGTATTTAAGCCAACAAGCATAAACAGCCAAAACCATTTAATCAGATTCCTGTTAAATTGAAGAAGGCAAAAACACTGCGCAGAACAGAAATCCACATGCTGATTACAAACCCATTTTCTTTATTTACCTGCAAATGCACTCAAAACAATAAAGACAAGGAAATGCAGAGGAACAAATAAATAAAATCTTAATCAAGGTTCGTTCAAAAATAAATAAATAAATAAGAAATAATCAACAGCGCTTTAACATTTCATTAATTAGTGTAAAACACACTTCTGAAAACAAAAGTTCACGCATTACCAGACGACATGAAAAGAATAAAATACACTACCAAGAAAAAGACAGAGAACTAAATAAAGCTCTTCTCAATAAAAAAAAAATAAAAGATAACCAGAGTACTAAAAGAAGAAATGGTTGAATTGTTCGAGATACAATTACCCGACGGCTAAGATACGGATTAAAAGATAACAACATGCTTGCGACTGGATGATGTCATCAGTTTTTCTCTATAACCACGGCTAAGTTTATAAAAAAAAAAAAAAAAAAAAGAACTGAAAAGAGGCAGTCTGAAACCGAGAAGAGGTGGACATTCTTTTCGAACGAGCTGATTTCAGCACCCATCTTAATCTTCGGCCGATGGAGAGAAGATTTCAGGGCATATCACTAATAATTGTCAGGCTTCTATCCACTTAAAAATGACAAGGCAAAGGGGGAGAAAAATGCTGGAGTGCAGATTTCAGATCGGTGTTGAGTGGGTATTTTTTCTACTGGTCAACGTCGTTAAGGACTTTTCAAGATGTCTTTTACAGTTTCTTTCTCTTTTTATAGAATATAAGATGAAATTCATGACGCTATTATGGATTTTTCTGTCACTTGTTAAACACATTATTTTGGAAAATGTGGTAATTTTTACTATAAGCGAGATAATATCCACGCAGTTTCAACCGACAGATCTAATACCTATCGAATAAACAATATGGTTGTTCCTGAAACTTATGACGTAATTTTGGTGGCGTAGATGAGTAGCCTGGGATGATGCTTAGTTCAATTTGAAAACAGGGACACAGAAGTTACATTAATCTTAATTGTCTTTTAATTTTAAACACGCAGTAGTTCCTTGTGATGCGAATTATTAAATGAATTCGTCCTTGACCGAGCTGAAGTCAAAATAATGGTATCTTGAATTTTTACCATTGGGATTACGAAAATGCGTTTAATCTTTAACAGGCACTAAAAAGCCTTTCGAATTTTTACATAGCAATACATATTATTAACACATATTTTACAGGTACAAATTTTTAAAGTGCAGCGTGTCCGAGAAAGATGTTATGTCATTCTAAACATAAATAACAAGAAAACTAGCAGATGAAATGAAATGCAGTTTGTGGCAAAAAAAAAAAAAAAAAATGAAGAAATCGAAGCTTGTTTTCTGCTATCAACTGCCTGAGATTATTGCATTTCACTTGTCAGTATTTTTGTTATAAATGCTTCGAACAATAAAGATCTTTCTCGGACTCGTCAGATGTATACATTTTGTAAAAAAGAAAATCCAAACAAACATTGGCGGAGGCATTTAGCATGCGGTATTTAATTCCTTTCTTTGCTAAGGCAAAGCACATTAGGGCTATTTCCACTTTCTTACACATCACAGTTTTTTAGTTTAACTTCACACTTCGATGTACAGATTTCAGAATTCCGAATCGTACGTCAGTCAAAATCGACATCATGATGGATCGTATCCAGGGGCGTAGCCAGAAATTTTTCATGGGGGGGGTTACGACTAGTGCAACTCACATATAAGTATACATGTGTGTGATAAAGGAGTGAAGACTATACATTTTGTATGGCAAAAAATTCCTCATGGGGGGTTATGACCCCCCTAACCCCCCCCCCGTGGCTACGCCCCTGCTCGTATCTCAATGTACCACTGCATCTAAGAGCAAAAATTGTTTCCGTTTTACTTCCATGCAGCCAGCAAAAATAAATTACTATTACTTTTGAATTAACATAACAGCATCAGCTTCACCTTAAAACGTGCTTGCAGGATAGCTTTATGATTAAATTAATTAAATTCAGTCGACGGATTTCCAATAATCATTTACAACAGAATAATTTGGAACGACACTCTTTCAATACTCAGAAAGATTTGAATCAGTTCCGCATTATTTGCTCTAGACGAACACACACAAAAAAAAAGAAAAAAAAAAGAAGTACAGCAGTTTATAATGAATGCAACCTTTAATAATATGTCTGACATTAAAAATCAAGCGAATATACTGCATATGCAGCTTGTTCAACCCTTTCGCTACCACCGGGACATATAAGTCCCACAGGCAATTTTAAATGACCCTGTGGGATAAATATGCTTTGTATTAATATTGATACACGTATACAGGGTGAATCTAAACTCTTGGGCAAAACTTTGAGGGGTGATAGGGCACATAATAAGGAATCAGAATCACATAGCAATGTGGGGTCGGCAACGTCGTCTTCGTATAGCTATTAATAATCACTTCGGAAAAAGTGCTGAAACAACAGTGCACTTGCCGACCCTTGTTCGTCAGAAACTAATGTATTTTTCTCCGAAAACAGAAGACTAAAATGGATAGTTTAAAAAGTTTATTTTATTTCATGGATGAAATTTTCGGAGACGAGCCTATTGCTTATGAAACTTGGTTAAGAAATTTGACGGGCACTTCAGTGCTTTTCCAAAAGTGATTATTAACGGGTAAGTTAAAACTGTGTTTCACCCCAGATTGCTATGGGATTACAATTCCTCATGTGTGCCTATCACCCTTAAAGTTTGCCAAGAGTTAGATTCACCCTGTATATGTCCCACTGGTATTCCTGATAAGGGTATAAGATCCTCTATTCCAATCACTATTTCAGTACCACTGGTACTCATGCGTCCCACAAAAAATTACTAATGGGACATATTTGTCCCACTATTCACCCCCCCCATAAGTAATTTTCATTTTTTTCAGCATTTTATCGATATTCGTACTGCAATTGATGTATTAACCCATTTGTGCCTGGATATTTTTGCGACTTTCTTCGATTTTTACTGATAACAGAAATAATAGATAAATTTCTGATGTCAACTTCTTGAACAAGGAATGATTTATTTTAAATCATTTTGCATAAAAATCGAAATATCAACATCTTACTTGGTCATGTTAAAATAATGTCGGAGTTGAGGCTCAATACTCATGAATAAAGGCTAGGAAAAATAAATAACGTTTTCGACTAATAGCGAAAATGCCGTCCCAAAAAAGGGACACTAGGCATAAATGGGTTAGAATTACTTATTTCATTTTTTTTTTCTCATATAAAAAATGGATAGCGAAAGAGTTAAAAGATTCAGTAACATCAGATAAAAGCAGGGGTAAATAAAAACATCCATGCATTAGGAGTGTGGCGCTACAGTTACCTAAGGCTTATAGTCGCATGCAGAATCTGCAGAGTCAATGGAATTCCGCATTACTTTCCGGAATATAAAATTGAAAGCTTTTCAGAGAACGGCATGTCATTGGAACACATTTATATGCCATCGCTCCTCATAAAAAACGATGACAGCGTTAATATTTATGGCATTCTCAACCTATGTGACAGAGGAAGATACTCGCTTAGGAAACAGGAAGCGAAGGGATATTTGATGAATAAGTGCCTCTAAGTAACCTCTGCAATAGGAGAGTAAATTAAATAGGGATTTACTGGCCACGAGGGCGAATTTATTAATTGTCATTCCACTTGCTTCAATCGACATCTACATCATTATACAGGGTGTCCCGAAAAGGTGGTGATTGCCTTTAATTATTTATCTGTCTGAGATAAGTGGGCGGTGTAAATTGAAAATAATAGGGAGTTTGTGCAGGCCCGGTTTCACTCACGGTAACGCTAACGTTAAATGACATTGGACAATAAAGCGCATGCGCACGCATAAAATGCGAAACATGGTTGGTCAAAATACTCCGTATAGCAGATAGCGTTAGCGTTAGCGTAGGAAGAAACGGTATGCACTAACTCCCTAATTCTAAATAACGTAGGAAATAAGATTCCGTTGAGAAAAAATTCCTCTCGTTCGTTTACAAAAAGTTAAAAAAAATTTAGACGACCCCGTACAAAAAAAAATCTAGATTAATAAAATGTGCCCCCATACACTAATGAGGTGATGTCCAAAAAAATGTGAATAATATCCTAAAAACTGTCAGAAGTATGAAGATAAATATATAATGACTTAAACCACTTTTCAATGGTTCTCTAAGGGAAAAAAAAAATAGAACGAAGGGAACATCGGATGATCGCATTTCAGGGCTCGTATGTTCCGGTTTCGCCTGCGTGTTTTGAAAGTGAATTCTTTGATGCTGAATACCGAGGAGCAGTTGAGAGTTTTGCCAGACAATTCCACTGAGTTTTTACGCAGTGGAAGGATTTCACTGTGCGAGAATTACAAGCATTAAAGCAAGCCTCTGTGACTGAGTAACTGATTGTTGTAAATCGTTTTTCTGTTTGTGATTTCACATGAATTGCGCATAGCAGATTGTTTGTTCTCTGAGTTTCTAGAGCCAATAAGATTTATGTTTTGTCCTGAAATTCGACGTTACTGCTGTTTTCCCCAGAAATTTCAACTGTACGAACCCGACAATATAGAAGTTTCTGCAACACTATTCAAGTGAATAAATTTATCATATATTCAGTTTTGAGCGTTCTTCGCGTTGATAAGCACTTAAAAAATGTTTTTAAAATCTGTGCGGATGAATCAGAGTCATAAGAAATGTTTTTAGCTAAAAATATCTTTTAACACAAATTTGAATTTCTTTCATCACATTCTAAAGTTAAAACTGAAGAGAAAAAGTGATTGCGGTAAGTCATTGAAAATATTTTTTTGTGATTGCTTAGAAAAGTAATTAATTATTATTTTCCAAGTTCATGCAATGAAATCAAGGTAGAAAATTGGAGACATCAAATAATGAAACGAGAACGGTGTTGTGTCTGTATAAAAATAACAAAAAAAAAATTCTTTCACGTTCCCAAGAAATTGCAGGATATAGTAAAAGGGGTAACTGTTTTGTCTTTTGGTGTCTGGTTGCGTATTTTAATCTTTTAAGCACACAGAAAGGTTAACTCGAAGGGCAGATCCAACAATATGTAAAACACACTAGCCTAAAGTTACTATATTATGGCGATTTAAGAAAGAAAAAATTAGCTTTTGTGCGTTTTGAAATTAATAGATAGGGCTAATAACAAAACACATACTTATCATTCTCAGTCCCGTGTATCATACGCGACACATATGAAATTAAGATTTTCCTTAAACAGGGTGTCTACCGAATTTCTGAAAGTCAATTTCCTGACTTTTGGGAGGTCCCGGGAAAAAAATTCCTGACCCATGCATTTTACGTTGGGAAATTGCACAATGCCCCTCCCTTGTCTTTATATTTGCATATTTTGTACAACTTCTTGAAATCAATTTGAACTGAAGTATACAGGATTAAGCTTTCATCCATTGAGAAACAGAAGTAGTCGCACTTTCTCATAGAATTAACTAACTGTTCTCGGAAATACGGTTCTAAGCCATAAGTTACTAAGTAAGCTAATTTGTCTTTTACCCTCCCGTCACGATGGATGAGCCCCCAGTTTTCCTTCCTTATACAAAATATCGCTTGAAGCTTTCGCGGTCCCAAAAATGCGTTGCAGTTGCTTTCGGTTTCCAGTCTGACTAAGAAAGAAAGGGTAAAAAAAAAAGCACACAAAAGCAAAAGAAATGATTATTTTGGTGAATTTTCCGGACCCATTACCCAATTTCCCGGTTTTTTCCAGACATTCCGGACCCACTTTCCAATTTCCCGGCTTTTTTCAGACTTTCCGGAGCGGTAGACACCCTGTTAAAAAAATTTTAACTTATGTGAATGTGAAAATTCTGTACAATTGCCTTCACTGACAGATAGAATTGTCAATGATTAAACAATAATGCATACATATATCTATTTTCATTTGACGTCACACACACATAATATATATTTTTTTAAAGCAACACATTCCTTTAGTGAATTTGGGATTCATTTTTGATTTTTTTCAAAATTCACGTACCTGAAGAGAGCTTTAGTGGGTAGGGCATTTTTATTCTTTAAAGTTTCTTGGTAATCTTCGTTCACGATTTATATCAAGTCTTCACTTACTAAAACAGATATTGAGATTTAGGTTTTCATTTGAAAATACATGCGTACTTTACCTGTCGTTTTTAAATGTAATAGGTTTAAAAATTTATGAGATTATTCTTTAATTTGAGATAATGAGTTTTACGTCGGGCCTGAGCAACAAGAAGAGAAATAAAACCTATCATTTTCTCAACTATATCTTTGACCACATCACATAGGACAATTCGCAATTTTAATTTTTTTTCAACCCTTCCACTTCCAACTGAACTCTCCTTCATTTCGCTTGCCATTTTTTCTTTCTTAATTTAAAATGTAATACACCGCAGTGGAATATTATTAGAATGACATTTGGCATCGCTCCCAATATCTGACCGAGGAGAAATGTTCCGAAAGGAGGTTTTCGAAAAATCGATTATAACCCCCCCTTCCAACCCCCCTTTATGGTTAGTCCAAAGACCCCAGATGTGAAGTTTTTATTTTCGATAGCTGAACGTTCTATCATTTTCTTGCAGTCACTTTTCCGCTTTCTTAACGTTCACCGTACCCGGATGTAATCCCGAATTTTCTTTTCAGATCATACAAACTCCCCCCCCCCCTTCCTCCTGTGGTGGTCAGAGAGGGAAGGGGGTTAGGGTGATCCGATTCGGATGCTATTCAATGCATCCTTTTTGTGTATTATACTACATATATACTTTTTTTAAAGTTAAAAAGGAAAATATTTTCATGTCTGATACATATGCTCTGTATAGTAAGCTTATACGAATCTATCAGATGTTATAAGCGAATGAAATAATACTTGTTTGGTATTCCAGTTTCGCGAGATAGAAAATAGATTTGGAAAAACAGCAACAACAACAACAACAAAACAAACAAACAAACAAAAAAGTAAACACTACTTTCTTCTACGTCTATTACATTATAAACCAATTCCCTTTTAACTTACTTCGTTTGAAAATGAGATACGATACTTCAACAACATTAAGGGTGGGTGATTTTTCGCCCCTCTGTATTCAATTTCAAAATTAGGAACTATATGGGCTACAAACACCATTTTCAATAGGATACTTTGTAAACTACGTATAGGAATAACGATTGCAAATTTCGAAGTAATCAAATTTTGTGAATATTGTATATTTGCGGCAATTAGAGGACGGACGAACGGGCAGAGAGACAAACAAACCGAAATCGTAAACACTTTTTAACCCTTTAACGCGCAGTGTTCCCGCTCTGAGAACACCAAACTCCTGACGTTTTGACAGTTGCCCGGTCGCGAAGAATAATAGATTTGATTTCTATAAAAATAGTTGCGGGTGACATAGCTCCACGAGAATCCTTTACTTTTTAGAACATTTCCAGTAAAAAAATGGTCACGATTATTTTTAACAGCACCTACATCTGCTGAAAGTGGAAGAATGCGAGAACAGCTGCATAGATTGCCCAATGCTGAAAAATAGGCAGCCGTTGCCATCGCTCGACTTAATACCAGCAAGAGGGCGCACGATCGAAACGTTCATCGCGTGCCACAGATCTAGAGACCCTTTTTTGACGCAGCTGGCTGTGCGCGGGCAAAGCCAGCTGTCGTCATAAAAGGGTCTCTAGATCTGTGGCACGCGATGAACGTTTCGATCGTCCGCCCTCTTGCTGGTACAGATCTAGAGACCCGTTTTGACGCAACTGGCTGTGCGCGGGCAAAGCCAGCTTTCGTCAAAAAAGGGTCTCTAGATCTGTGGCACGCGATGAAAGTTTCGATCGTCCGCCATCTTGCTGGTAGTTGAGTCGAGCGATGGCAACGGCTGCCCTTTTTTCAGCATTGAGAAAGGGTTGAGCCTGAAAGGGTTAATCTTGTTCGGAAGTGTTAAAAAGCACAGTTTTGTTGTCTGTTGTTGCCTGAGCGCTACTTTATACCTGGGCACGCCACTGATCTGTCTTAGAATGAATTCCGAAAGGAAACGTACTGCATAAAGAAAAGAAGTCACGAACAGTGCAGGAAAAATGTTTCATTTAAGTGCTTAGGACCTTCTCCTGATACCCGTGAATAGTTTCGACTAATGAAATATCTTTCTGGTTCCCACAAAGAATGGTGATGACATCGACTGTTGCTAATTGAGGAGAGAGAGGAAAAGCAAATGGTTAGCTTGGGTGTATTACTGAATTGCGGTGGGTAAAACCAGAACTCTACCTATTCATAGAGAGGTCATCGTTTCAATGATATTATAATAGGGCAGTTGGTAAGTAAAAATTCTTCCATAGAGGAAATGCCAAAGAAATTCTAAGACTAATTGTAAAAATTAGTGATTTTTTTAATTAATTAAAAATTACTGTAATTAAAAATAAATAGTAATATCCTGAAAAAAAAAGTGTTGTTTATGCACTTGTGCTTTTACTGGTCAAGTGTGTTTTATTCTCATTATTATTTATGTCATTATATTTTTCCACATTTTACTACTTTACTACTTAACTTTTACTAATTTCTCCCCCAAACTTCGGTCAAAGTTTATTCTCCCTGCTTTCTTATTTTTACTTGCTTGCGAATGGCAACCTTTCCCCTGCTACGTTTAGTTCTCGCATTCCTGCCGCACTAGATGATGGAACGTTTTAGAACTGAAGAAGGATGGACCACTTGTACAACCCGAAACGATCTGTGGATAAATACTTCAAATGTGTCAGTTAATTTTTTTTTTAAATTAACTGCATTTTCAACAGCATCGTGATCTTAAATAAGACCGTCATAATGCGTTTAGTGTTATTTTTTTTTTTTAATCTGTTGCATGAATAATTTGAATTCACATAGAAAGTTGCCCACCAATGAGCGAGTGGATAGGACACTGAAGATCGGTAGATGGCTGACGTGCGCAGGTCCAAGGTTCTGGCTAACTCGATCTGGCAGTCGATCTAACTGTCCGGAGTTTTGGGTGGTTCAGAACCCTTTAAAAACGTCCTTCGCGCAAGGCATCCCCCCTCTTAGGTAGATAGTTCTCGCGTATCCTTATATGCTCTTTACCCTTAATTGCACAGTGATGGATATTTACATCGTGTGTTTAAAACACGTTCACTGCCGGACTAGAGTACGAGCCAAATTTCTTATGACGAACTTACATACAAAATGTATATTTTTTGATATTAAATGATTCATGTTGTGAATAATAAAAATATCAGACATTTCTTTCAAACTGCGTGTTTTTCGAAAGATTGATTCACAAAATTGACATAGGAAATGCAGCTTTCGCTCGTGAATATTACATGATCGGCAGAGAACGTGTTCGAATTTCATGCAATTAAGGGTTAATCTGAGGTAGCGCAAAACTTTCTGCCCCAAAATAAATAACTGAAGATTCATTTTTTAAAAATTAAATAAAGTAAGAGTGGCGCTATACAAAATATTTTTTTATACATTTAAAAATCTGTGTGCTCGTTATTATTTGACTATTTGTTCTCTCCGCAGGTAATTAACATACAACTGAATTTTTCTCTTCGATTTTATAATGCAGTGGGTATAATCCGAGTTTTCAGTAATCATAGTAGGTGTCTCTCCCGATCAACTCGGATTACTAGTCCAAAAAAAAAAAAAAAAAAAAATCTGGAGTGACTCCACTTGACTTTCCGAACACTTACGATTAAGATCATTACCAAGCATTTAAATAAATTTTAATCGATGAATAATTCAAACATATATACCAAATTGAAGCTCAATCGAATGCACCGTTTAAACGCTTGCGCACTTTCAAGAATTTCTCCCCATATGCCATAATGTAAAAGCAATCTTTGTCGTAGCCCTGTAGAAAAACTATAAGTCCTATACACACCAAAATCAATACCGGTCTTATGATGGTGGTTTATAACATATATACCCAATTTGAGCTCAATCGAATGTATCGTTTAAACGCTAGCGCACTTTCAAGAATTTCCCCCCATAGGCCATAATGTAAAAGAAATCTTTGTCGTAGCCCTGTAGAAAAACTATAAGTCCTATACACACCAAAATCAATACCGGTCTTGCGACGGTGGTTTATAACATATATACCCAATTTGAGCTCAATCGAATGCCCGTTTAGGAGCTATCGTGTTCACTCACATACACACACACACACACACACACACTACATACATACATCTCGTAAAAATAGCATAAATGAATTCAGAAGACCTCAAAACGTGTCAATAGTCAATACACCAAAATCTCGAAGTCGAATTTTTTCATGATTACAATACTCTCCTTACATGATACTGGTACATGTTCGGAAAGTAAAAATGTTCAAGAGACGTTCCCAGAGCGTTCAGAAACGTTCAAAAAAGTCTTCTGAACTAGTTGTGCTACAAGGGACTGCAGCTGATTTTCACCCTTTTTTCCGAAAATGTTGTATGCTTGCATGGAAAATGTTCAGTAGAAGGTACAGAATCAGAGAAGCACTTATCCTTATCACACTTTTACGGCAATAATTCAATCATCAAACACGGTGCAAACCAACAAACAAAAGATAGGCGACCTGTAATGGATATTTCTCTCTCAAATCCGATGTTGATGTAAGCCTTCATCTAGTGTGGATCTATTTGAAACCAAGGCTATAAGACATGAATAAAATAGGAGTGTAAGAGGATGAAAGGAAATATAACAATAAACATAACGTTGGCAGAAGTAGGAGCAATATGCCAGCAACACATAACTCGGGCACTGAATCGCTAGACTAGGGAAAGAAAAAAGCGTAGGACTACGTGTCAATAAAACGCCTTTAATATTTTATTTTCTACTGTTGTAGGCTTAAATGCTTAACAGGAGGAGAGTCATTTCGAGAGAAATAATATTACTCACTAAAGAAAAGCGTAAGATCATTTCATCGTTGGCGGGCATCCAGAAATATTTTGCTCAAGAAGCAAAAAGGAAAACGCCATTGAGACAGCGAGAAACTTGACTTTATGGCAATGCAGCACTTTATGGCAGTAATACATGTTCATTTATTCACATTAAAAAGTAATAATAGTAAAGAAGTGCGATTACGGCGTAGAAGAAAATCGACACCAAGTGAAAAAAAAAAAAAGTAATGCATAAACAAATAATAGACCAAAAAATAGCAAAATTGCAAAATACATTTAGATCAGAATAGGGCATTTGATCTTTAAAACTATTACGTGCAAATGATAAAAAAAAAAATCAAATGAAGTGCCATTTAAGGAACTTACATATTTCTACATCGATTATGGATATTTGTAATGCATCTCTACAAGCACAAAATAAAATACAGACTTTAAAATTTGAAGAGAGAGAGAGAAATTTGGAGAAAAAATCCTCACCATTAAAAGGAAAAGAAATAAAGTCAAACGTTTTCAGTTTTAAAACGCAGAGTTCGAAAAACGTTATCCATTATAAAATAACTTAAAGAGTTACACCTTTAGAAAGGAAAAAAAAAAATACTAGCAAAAGAAGAACAAAAAACTGAAAGTATAGGCCAGGTAAGCTATAACGACACCAGCAATAAAACATACTAATTACTTCTCTGAAAGCATAAATTCAAAAGAAATCCACGAGTAATTAAAATAGGACGCACTGAAGAGAAAAAAAAAAAGAAAAACTAAATTTCCAACCGTAAATTTTATTCTCAGAATAAAAAGTCTTAAGAAAAGGTGAAACAAGAAAACGACGCACCAAATAATTTGGCCGATAAGAAGGAAAACCCGCATTTATCACTGACAATAAATAAGCTAATGAAAAAGATCATGCTTTAACTTTAAGAGATATTTATCTAGAGTTCAACTATATGTAACTTCCCCTTCCCACCAAAAGTATTTTTTTTTTTTTATTACAAATAATATTTTTAAAGATCCCCTACCCTTGGCTGAAATTCCATTGACTTAGAAAAATATAATAAGCGTGTTTCTAGCACAAAAATAACAGTTTGTTTTTAAAAATATAAAAAAAAAGAGTCTGTTTGTGTGTGGAGGGAAAAAAAAATGTAAAAAATTTCTTCGTACGTATAAATAGAGCATAATTCAAAACACAGCATTTTCCACAATGGAAGCTTTAAAAAAAATTATTTTCAAGAATAACAATGTCCTAATTGACGCAAGGACAACCACAAGCATTTCTGAGAGGGGAGAAACAGCTAAGTGAAATTAAAAAAGAAAGGAATTTCGTTGGAAACGGAGGTAAAATATGAATGAGTAACTAAATAATGCAGTACACTTGCTTCTTAATGCCAAATTTCAACGACTTTTAATAACGATAGTCAGATGTACAACCTGTCCAAAAGGTGCAGAAGCTATATAAATATGAGTGAATATGTAAGCAGAAAATTATTCAAGCTATTTTAATTGACGTATACTTAACGATAAGGCAATACTACATCACTATTCAATAATGTTTCACAATATACAGAAAACAACTTTAAATAGTTTAGTTGTTAGTTTTAATATTTTCGGAAAACATGTTGCTTATCAAGCTACAACAGGAAAATCGAGGAGAAAAAACGCTGAAATTACCTTCTTTCTAAATATTCTTTTAGTTTGATTTTTCACGTCTTCACGCAAACAATTTTTTCAGATAGCATGGAAATGAAACAAAAATTAAACTACTATCCATACCAAATAGTGCTGTTTTTCTTATGCCTTCTGGCACCCGATGCGAGATCCTCCCATACAGGACGGCGATGGGCGAAAGGAGACGGCTTCCATTTTAATGAGCCCCAGTGGAACGAAGCCCGACTGCTCGGGGGTTTCTAATTTTGAACCATTTCCAGATAAGAGACCTAGCAGGGGTCGATCTAAGAATTTTTTTTCAGTGTCCCGTTTTTGTGAAAACTGCTTATTTTGGGGAATTACAGTACTTAATTTTGTGAATTTCAAACCACTTTTTTAAAAATTAAGGTGCTTTTTTAGTTAAAATAATTGATAAAGCAGATTAAAAAGTAGAGTGAAATGCCAATGAAGGGCCGTTTTAATCGATTATATTTTCGCGAAGGGGCAGTTTTAATCAATTATAATTTAGTGAAGGGGCCGTTTTAATCGATTGTAATTTTGTGAAGAGGGAGCAAAACGGACCCAATTTTCGTCTGCATCGACCCCAGCCTAGTATCTGAATAGCAGTAATAATATTAGAGAAATATGATATTCAAAGAAGTCATTCTACAAATAAATAAATAAATAAATAAAAATGCACAAATGATAAGATTGAAGATACCTCGAATTATTTCTGTTCCAAACAAGAAATATTTTACTCTCGTTGTGAATCCCTTATACGCGATACTGCAAGTTAAAACGTATGAAGAAATTATTTTATTTTCAATATAGATTTTACTAGACATTAAGCTAGTTAATGTAACTAAATTAACTCTCTAATTTATCGGTAAGTAATGTAATTTCCTAGTTATAATAGATGAAACATTTGTTGATATATGCAAGAAAAATTAAGAAAAACAATATTTATATAAAATCCTACCTTGGCCGTCAATGGAGAAAAATCCCATTCCGTCACCGTCTAAAATGGAATATGTGAATTTACTGTTCATCCCAGGTGGATCTGCATCATGGGCAGTAACTTTAGTCACAAAAGTATTTTTTGGTTGATTTTCAGAAACCTGGGCTTCAGCCACAACGTCTTCAAACATAGGTGGATACATGTTCTCGTTCACGTCCTCTACTTCTACCACCAAGGCAGCCTGAGATTCTAGAGGCGGATCACCACCGTCTCTTGCCGTAATTGTAACATTGTACAGCTGAGTTGTTTCAAAGTCCAGACGTTTTGCAAGCCTCACGACTCCCATCAAAGGATCGATTGAAAAGGAATCGTCTCCAGAGAGAGCATATGTGATTTTACCACCTTCATTAAGATCCGGATCGCTGGCCACCATCACTATAACAACAACTCCTAGGGGTAAGTCTTCTCTCACTTTCACCCAATATTGTTTGAGACTGAAAAACGGAGCATTGTCATTGACGTCTAGAACTCTAATATTGACCACTGTAGTAGACGAGAGGGGGTTGTCTAGAGATCCATCTGTAACGCGAGCTTTCAGCTGATAATGATCAGTTTTTTCACGATCGAGGTTACCATAAACAGTAAGCAAACCAGTAGATGAATCGATATGAAATTCCTCCGTGTCAGTTTCTAAATGAAACGACAATACGGAGTTAATGCCTTCATCTCGATCATTTGCTCGAAGTCGAACAATGCTGGTGCCGTTCTTAGCACTTTCTGCTATTACAAAATTATAAGAGCTTTTCTCGAATACAGGCTGATTATCATTTACGTCTTCAACATGCACAATCAGGGACCGAGACGCTGAACGTTGAGGATTTCCCAGGTCGTACGCAGATATGTTTAAATTGTATTCCGATAAGAATTCTCGGTCTAATTCTGATTCCACATACAATTTACCTGTATGCATGTCAATTCGGAAAGAGCTATAGTCATCACCAGACGTGATGACATAGACTAAAAGACCGCTGTAGCCTTTGTCCTTATCTCTCGCTTTCACAGTCGCCACTTCTGATCCCACAGGCAGGCTTTCGTTAATCCACACTTCAGTAGGTAGACCCAAAGGAAACTCCGGAGAGTATTTATTGCCAGAAAAACTAGTTGGCGTTGGCTCAGTTATATCATTATTTCTATTGTTCGCTTTGGCTAAATTCAGCTGTTTCTTGTACCGATCTGTAACGCCAACGTCCCGACACTCCATCAAAGCACCTCTGTCGGCCAGTCTCTGATTGCTTCCACTACTGGTGACTTTTAAGTTTATAGACATTACATCAGCAAAATGAGTCCCATCTGTAGCTGATACATTGATAGTTTTTTCACGTATGTTTAATTTTCCCAAATCGCAAACGATTCTTAAAACACCAGAGATAGGCTCAAGCTTAAAGCAAGGATCATCGTTCGAAGGTACCATTCTATATTTTACAGTACTTCCACTGTCAAAGTCTATAGCCGAAAGCGTCATTACTTCTGTGTTTATCGGCGCAGACTGTGACACATATCCTTTACAACCAACTTTTTCAAACAGAGGACGATGATCATTTACATCTCTTAGCCTAACTTTCAGGGTCATTTCTGCTTGACGCCTATACGGTGTTCCCCAATCTGAAGCTCTAACTTTTAAAATATATTCTCTTCGCATCGTTTCGTAATCCAGTACTTCAGTCGCTCGAATTTCTCCTGTAAAGGGATCCATCGTAAATGGAACATGATTTAAATTAGCTAAACTATACGTAAGATACCCATTGTCACCTTCGTCTTTGTCTATCGCATAAGCAGTGTACACAACACTGCCAGCGGGTTTATTTTCATCGAAAACAACAGAATCTTGCGTACTGTTAAAAACTGGGTCGTTATCATTGCTGTCAAGAACTCTGATGTTCACTATTGCAGTGCTTTTTCTTTTTTGTCCGCGAGCTGAAGGATCAAATGCACTTACAGTTAGAGAGTAGTAGGGTTTCGTTTCTTTATCCAATGGAGTCGCGAGGGTCAGAAGACCAGATTTGCCGTGTACTGCAAAAGTGCCATTTGTATTGCCACTTTCTATTCTGTAAACAATAGGCCTTCCCTCTTGTGCGGATGTCTTCAGATGGAGAACTCTAAAGCCAGGTGGGGATATTTCTTGAAGCTCCACATCATAATCTGCTTGTGAGAAAGTTGGGGTTGTATCAGATGTGTCCGCTAAACGGACTGTTACCCTTTGAGTGGCAGATCTTGGAGGCGTTCCTTTGTCCCTTGCCCTTAAGGTAATTATAAACTCTTGAGAAATGGAATTGTCCCTTGAAAGAGGATGCACAAGCTCTATGTTATATTCATTCACTTTATTACCCGGAGTAACTTGAAACATGTTGGCAGAATCGCCATCAATAATATCTAAGGAATCCAACTCACCATGAATACCAAGATCCTTATCGATAACCGTTACTACAGCATAAATGTTAGGATCTGAAGGAGATAACAGAGTTGAAAATTGATTAACGAAAATTTCAGGGGGATATAAATTTACAGGTGTCACTTTTACTCTTACAGTGGCAGACAGTGAAGAAACTTCCACAGCACGAAATTTGATGCCCCTGTCTTCAGCAAGGATGGTAAGTTGGTGAAAAGGCTGCTTCTGATAATCCAAATGTCTAGTTAGCGTTAAAACACCACGAGTGGGATGCACAGCAAACTGTAAGCTCGGTTCAGCTAAACTGTAGTAAATTTCTCCGTTTATTCCAAGATCTGGATCGTGGGCACTTATCTTTAGAATGCTACTATGCAGAGGCTTGTCTTCTGGAACACTGACATCATATGATGATGGATAAAATGCAGGGTTGACATCATTGGTATCCGTTACATGTACATTTACTTGCGTTTGTGCTTTGAATTTCACAGCGCGCCTTAAATCGGATGTAATTGTAGCTCGAACAGTTAGACGATATGTATCTTGGTATTCTCTGTTTAACACCGCTCGATTGCCAGTGCGAACTTTGATGATGAGGAACACAAAATCACCAACAGGACGAGTTTCAGCCTTGAAGAACCGATCGGGATCACCAGCGACTATTTTGTACCGAATGACTAGAGAAGGATCTGAAACAAAGATCCCCATTTTTTCGGTAGACATAGCTTGTTCTTTGGCAAGGGAATTTTCAGGAATCGTGACATTGTACTGAGTCCTGGTGAATTCAAGCTCTTCTATTGTGGCAACTGTTGGTCGATACAAGAAGAGTGCGACAACCAGGGCTATTGAAAAGCCCTGGTGTAGCCTGTATTTAGCCATCCAGTAGCTCAGGGTCAGGACAACATATCTGAAAATAGACAAAAAGTACACATTAAAAATATGTAACATCAATTTACATATTTTGGACCGCACAATATGAATTTATAAAAGTAATGCACCAGGTGTTCCGGAAAAGGACTCTCTGACATAGCGTGGTATGCTAAAGTCATAGTACGCATTTTTTTCTAAAAGTGCTTTTAAGTTCAGTTCCACTATCGAAATTTGAGCTCGACAATTATTTTGGGTTTTGAGCCTTTAATTAAAGACTTTATATTGCGACCATATAGTGTACAGTATAACCTGGACAAATTTATAGCTACTTTTAAAATTTCTGCATCAGATTTGCACTTTCAAAACAACCGTAACGTCTTTCATATTTCTACTGATTTTTGCTTTCAAAATATTTAGTTTTAAAATCAGGCAGTACTTTTCTGGACATATAGTACACACAAAACAATATGTATATATACTTAAATTTATTATTATTAAATTCACAATTCACAGTTTGAAAGCGATAAATTGGTCATTAAAAATATACAATAAGAGAACAGGAACATTCGCTTAAAAGGGGTCTAATTGAGTATGGAAGGAATAATTTACCAAATTTATAAAAATAAATATTCATTTATAAAATTATACGTTCTGAATATATTATATATAAATTCAGTCTACATAACGTCATAAAAACAGTCAGAACTTCTACAATAATGTTCACTAAGAATAAGTCAAATGCTATTACCAAAAGATTTAAATAGCACGGAAAGCTTTGGTTGTGAGATAATTTATTAGTTGTGTTAGTAGGAGCTAAGTGTTAAGCGTATTATTTGTTTCTTTTTCTTTTCAAAAAGAAAAAAAATCCTGAAATGCAAATGTTACCATGTATACTCCTACCACAAAAATACCGATAAAAAAAAAAAAAAAAGAAAAAAAAAAAAAAAAAAAAACTAATTTATTTCAAATATATCTATCAACAAAATATCAGTAAATTGTGTACAAAATTCAAAAAGATACATCTACAAGATATCCATAATCTCGAGTTTTCACTATGATACGGCACTTATGAAGAAAAGTAAAGAAAATTCCCCCAAATACGCTTTACCCAGACAATTCTTCTTCGAGAAGTTCTGAAGAAAACCCACAAACGACACCCTCCAATTTGGAGGATGCACATAAAGAAAGAAGCACTGGAGAGACAAGGGCAATCCCCCCAATGCATTTTTAATGAATCCTCCAAATTAACTTCCAACAATCCCCAGAGCGGGGAAAGTTGTCGATAATGCGCGGAATCTTTCACAACAGCTGTTAATTAAGTTTGGAAGATGATCGATGGCAACACACTCCAGGGAGCAAGGACGAAGATTTCCGCAGTCAAAAGTCAGCAAGGCGCCAAGATACTTTTGCTGAGAGTCTCCTTCGGTTACCAATCAAACATTTATGGAAAGACAGTCGTATAGATATTTGGAAGAATCAATAAATTCTGGATACATATTTTTGAAGGAAACAAAAAGGATTCTGAATCGGTCTCTTCGAACGTGCGCAAGTGAGCTGCCACTGTGCCTTGCTAAGTAAATGATTTTATTACATTTTTAGCTTACAATAAACATATAAATTTGCAGTAGATAGATATTTAATTTTTAAAGATCATTCCTGCATTTTTATTTACACGGCCGTAAATACCCTTGCATTTTAGGGCTCTGATAAATTTTCGGCTTTACTAATTCGGACTACTAATTCGATTTACTAATTCGGCTCTGATAAATAGAGCTTTACAGTAGAATTTTTTGTCTGAACTCATGCTTGAATCTTTAACTAACACGTACTAGGGCATGTGATACGGACAAATAATTAATAAATATCGCAAAGCTTGATCTTGAGGAGTCTGAACTTACCTTTTGAACTAACATCGTCTTTAGCTATTTAATCACGTCTAGGGATGGACGCGAGACGAAAAATTGGCGTCTCGCGTCTCGCAAAACAGCCGAAAAGCTTAGTCTCGTCTCGCAAAAATCCCTATATCATAATGTTAAAAATGCTTGTCTCGTCTCGCAAAAAAAGCTGTAAATCTCTGTCTCGTCTCGCAAAAAGTCGTCTCGCGTCCATCCCTAATCACGTCAGCCTATATTTCAATAAAAAATAAGTGTAATAGTCGAGGTGAAAAGCTATTTTAGCATAAAGCATTTTTTATGAATAGTTTCCTTTGAATAATTAACTTATTAATAAAAAATTTATCAGCTATGTTAAAATAAGATGATTAAAAAATATCTGCCCTCTGCGAAAATTAACTATGAGTATGACAGCATATAAATCATTGAAAGCTCTTGTTCTCCAAACTTCACTGATTTGGCCGACTGAGATTTTGATGGGATTGTTAGGTTGCAATTAACGATAGTTTGCATGTGCGGATACGGATAATTTTGAACGATCTCTCACCACAAGCGCGAAGAAAAGGGAATTAAAAAAATGTAAATATCATTGAAATCCGAGTGATTTTTAATGTGCCAGTAATTTATTGCTCATTTCTTTCATATTTGTGAACTTTCGTTTTCGGTTCAGTAAAGTTTCTATTTAACATCTAATATTTGGTCAAATATCCTAGAATGTAGCACAATTTCTGTTTATTGTTACTATGGTTACAATAATGATATCCATTGTAAATGAAATTGGTTGAATCATTTTAAGTAGACAAAGATGAAAGGCATCGAATGTAGCTCCCAGTAAAAGAAAAAGGAAAAAATATTTTGTCACCCGAAGATTTATTTTTCAAAATTTACAGTAATGTAAAAGTAATAACAGCACTAGGTACTAGCATACTCATCGCAATCTTATGTCGGATACACTTTGCAACTACAGAAATACAATTACTTGAAGTTTTAATTCATGTTAGTAATTAAACATCAATGAGAAACAACATTTTAACGAAAGTATACCCTTTTATTTAAAAGAGTGCACTGTCTAAAATATACCTGATAATTAATTTATGTCTGATTTATCACGGCAATACAAACAGATCACAATCAAATCGAATTAAAGCACAGAAAATCCCCCCCCCTCCGCCTACACACACACACACACTGACGCCCTGCTGTTTAATCAAAAAGTTTCAGGGAAAGACGTCACCTGATAAATAGATTGACAATATAGGGGCTTGTTCCCAAGTATCACATGGTTAAGCCTTTTGTATAACAACACGCACCAGAGCGGGACGGAGATATATGTCTTGTCAGTTTCAGAGTTCGCTTAATCATGGTTATCAAATGTAGAATATTGGCACTACATCATACGAAATGTCGGCTTTAAAGAACAGTGGAATTTTCGAACACGTGTAAACTTCAGAATTATACAGACTCTAAAATATCAATGAAAACATGAAAAACAAAATGATCGCACAGTGATATAAAGACCATATACAAGGTGGTTATAAACGTGAGGTGGCCAGAGCCCTCTAGCGAATAAAGTTTTGGACGACACATAACCAAATTTGATGGGGTGCATAGTGGCGCATGGAATTTTGATTTTTTCAGAAAAAATAATTGTACCAAAATTCGCCAACAGGAAAAATCTTGGCGCTGTTTATCGAATGAACTGTACAACCTTGTTACGATGTGCGACCCTTGTTACGATTACTAGTGTAGAAAAAGGGCTGGGATAATTCTCATAATCCTGAGACAAACTGGCTTGAAACAGTTGCAATTTCTTCTACTTATTGAGGACTAACCGATTTGCGTCCGACTCGGTGGTTGCAGTGCTAGAGTTCTCGTAGTTTCAAACTGTTAAATCATGTTTCGTAAGTTTGTTATACTCATTGGTTATTTTTCGTAACTACTTTATTTACGAAGGCCATAAATAATCTATTCAAGCAGTAAAGGCATTCTCGTTCAGTTGGTAACTGATATTGACTAACAAAGCAATGTCCTGTAAGGTATAACACCCCACCGAAAGCTTGTGGGCCTCAGAATGAGATTATGCAAATTAATGCATTTTATTCGGCAAACAGCAGCAACATTTTCCCCAGTAAAGACTTTTAAACTACTTAATTTTTTTTTTTTTTTTATTGAAATCGCATGGTGCCCTATATACCTCCATGAAATTTGGTTATGTTTCGTCCAATACTTTACTCGCTAGAGTGTTCTAAACACTTCACATTATTTTACAGCCTACCTGTAAATTAAGTAAAGGATGTGTTCAATGTAGATTTTGCAGCATAATTTGCACTTATCATTTCATTAGAGAAAAGAATGTTTAATAGACTTGTGGTACCTCTAAGCAGTTTTAGGACTTTTAATTCGCAGTTTTGTAAACGATGTATACCAGGCAATTCCATAAAAATAATTATTTTTTTAAAATATGCTAAATAAAAACAACCGAATGAGAATAGCTTATAGCGCGTTAGCTATTCTCTAGCATACTGGTTAATCCTCTTGAATAATAATAACATACATACTTCAGTTACTTATATTCTTTTACATCCTACCCTCACTGTTCAATGATCCGATTAAAGAGAAAAAGAAGTAATTTTAATGTATTTTGCAATTTAAATAGAGCATACGTCAAACACTACCTTACTACTTCTAAGACCACATACAAGTTTTTGTTCACCAATTTTTATTTACGGAAAATTTAAAATGTCCTTAGATCACATCCACAATGATCCATTTTCCAAGATATTTATCTTACAAACATTTCGCAAAAATTCTAAATGATAAAACGCTTTCTTTTACAAGTTTCTTTGAAAACGCGGAATAAATTTCGTTAAGTCAAACAGTTTCCCTATCTGTAACAACACAACTCTACTCTTCTCCCTTGCTTCCGCCGCTCCACCTAAGGCTCTATTATTCTCCTTTATTGCCTATTTCAGTGAGTTTTAAAAGTTTTATCAATAAAAAAGCTCATGCATTGTGTTAGTTGAAAGTACATCAAAGATGGAGATATTGCTCTCACGAATGCCTTTGGAATAAGCAAATGGATGAACAATAAGAAATTGTTGTCGAGCAGGGAAGGGGATAGTTTTCTTACATTTTCTATGAAACAAAAATCGTGATTTAAGACATTCTGGAAACTTTTTCCAGAAGATTCAAAATCTCTGCAGGTAAAAAAAAAAAGGCGATAAAGCGGAATAACTGTGGAAATGTCAAAGGAGACTATCTTGTTTACCATCTATTTTCCCTGTACAATTTAATGGTTCATGTACTTAAAGCATTGAGTACGTGAAAAATAGGGAAAGTTTAAGCGGCATTTCCCATTTTAACTGTCCTCTAAATAAATTGTTTTAATACGTATTTTATAACTCTACATGCAAGTTTTAATTTTTGAGGGGCCATCTACATATTTATTTATTTTTTCATTTAACCAAAAAATTTCCAGTTTAATCTATTGTTTTGCCTTTTGTTAATCGATGAGCCTTGCTCATCTCGTGGAATTTCATTGCTCAGCTAACAATGAGCAAATTGACAATACATATCTTCAAGAATATTTTTTTACACTATAAGTGTTAGTCCAGAAGTAGCTCAGTCGGTTGAACTCTGGAACATCCACAGTGAAGAAGCACTGACTTGGCCAATTCCTGGGAGGGTGAACTCCTTGCTTGGCTCAGTTTGATGTGGATCGTGCACGCTAAAGGCAGCTGGCACGTAAAATCTGTCGTGGTTCCAATGACCCCAATATTCAAACGATACCTTTGGGAATGGCAATTCAGGTGTATGGGCTCTCACCTGGAGTCGGTTCAAAATTAGGGCAACGTTGGACTGACAACTTGGCGCCCCCATATACTGGTTAACAAAATGACCAGCATCTCCGGCCCTCAAAACCTAATAGTCGACAAAAGGACCAACCATTAAAAAGGGTAAAAAAAATATTATATTAGTTCAAACTTTCAAAATCATTTGCTACCCGAGGGGGAAAAAATATGTATTCTATTTAACGTATATGTTCGACGTGATTTATCTTTGTTTAAATATTAACGTTTATTTTAAGTATTTCACTTCCCGCATTTCGTAAGTGCTGAAATATACTGTTGCGGCAGAGGAAATGAGAGGGATAGGGTAGAAGAAGCCATCTGCCACTATTCATGGAGTAGTAAGCCACTGAAATTTAAAAATTTGAGATTCCGAACACACGCGGGAATCTTTGAATAGAAACTGAAGTACTTGCAGATTTCAGTCACGTGTGTAGGCCATCTTTAAACACATGATCGAGTTTTCTTTGCTTCAAAAAAATTTCGTTAAGTTTCTCAGAAGAGAAGAAATATCCATTTTAACACCCTTTCTAACACAAAGGAAATAAATGAATTGAAATGAAAACCGAAAAGCTTAACATGAAAAGAAAAAAGTGGGGGGAAATTCAATTACATTCGAGCAGAAACATCGACAAATCAAAATGAAAGAATAGAATACTAAAAAATATGAGAGGTTGGCTTTCTCATAAAGCTCACACAAATCAATATTCTACAGGAGATATTTATTTCGACACATTTTTCAGGGGTTTAATTTTCATATTAAGGTATCTATAATTTACTATTAATTCCATTTGTTTTTTTCTTCCATTTTTCAGTAATTAAATCGAAACTTAGTTGAGTTCGGAGTTGAAAAATATGTGTTTTTAAAAAAGTCATTGGCATTTTATCACTCAATTCGTACGATTGTGCAGCAAACCCCAATTTGTTTTTCAACTGGTTTTAGAAGACACGCACGGCTTTCCGCTCACCTCAAAACAAAATTTTTAAGAAAAATACATTACGGCAAGTTTGGTCCCGGAAAATGAAGCACACTTCCGATGTGGATAAGAACTGAAATTTTCTTTGTTTACTTTTCGGGTCAAGTTCTCAGTGTCAGTGAATTTTTGATCCAACAGATAAAATTGCGCCAGTTCGACAGTTGCAGATTGAAAGTGTTTCTACGGAAATGGAGTCCGAAATTAGAGATTTTGAACTGCAACCTTCATGAGTGTACACTGCAAAAAAAGTCTGTCAAATTACAGAAAAAAAATTGTCAGCCAGGACACCAGTTTATTTCCGTTTTTTTTACAGAAGTCTTCCGTAATTTTTTCAGATTCTCAGTTTATTTTACAGAAATCTTCTGTATAAGGAAAAAAATACGGAAGACTTCTGTAAAATATACGGAAATAAACTGGCGTCCTGGCTGACAGTTTTTCTGTCAGTTTAACAACTTTTTTTTTTGGCATTGATAAGTGATATAACTTTAGCCTTCTATTAATTATAAAAAAGAATTTTATTCAAATATTCATCGATAATGCTTTGAACAAATCTTGTAAGGTAAATAGTGATTTTGGAAAAAGCTTGTGCATCCCGCAAAAACCTCATAAGCTCCAAATTTATTCTTCCGTTTTCAATTCCCGTTTTCTAAGTTCATATTCCAGCACACTGTTTTGCTCATTCCTGGCACAAACGCCATAATTAGTCATATTAATGCAGTACACATTGTTTCTATCATAATTTCTTCAACTGTAATTGTGATTCTAATAACATGTACTGATATTAATTGTTAGACGAGACCAATGGGAAACAGCCCCCCGAGAACTACGCCGGCAATCGAGATAAGATAGCTGCATAATTACTGAAATCCTAATTTCGATCTGCGCATACTGTCAAAGACATCAACACAAAATTGTGAAATCCATCGATTCGATTATTCGAAAAAAATTATAAATCTGTCCATAAATAATGCTTAGTATGGTGTTCAAACCTCAGATGTAAATGAAAATTTGGGCCAGAGGATCCTTGCCGAAGCCTGATACAGACTAATGACTTGTGTGCATTGCACAAAATTTGCAACTCTTCCTGGTATCACGAGCAGAGATCTTTATTTTTTTAAATACAGATACTTCATCTATATCTATATAAATACATATAGATATGCTGCAAGACACAGTGGCGTCCGAAACGCACATCCATGGAAGCTCTTCATCCATTTTCTCTTTGGAAGACAAACGACGCGGTTAGAAGGAGTTTCTGCAGACCAACGAAGCAATAAAAAATGATTGAAGGGCATTTTTCTTTAGACAACGAGATGGGGGAGGGTATCCTCTTTACAGAAACTAAAGCAGGAGTTAAAAGAAGAAGGCGATCAATAGATACAGACAAAGTATTAATACGAAAAAGCAAATGGAAAGCGAACTTGCTTTTTCGAATGCGAGGGGTAAAAAAAGCTCCACTCATATAAATTGTACTCGTTCACGGTTCGTTAGTTCTGGGGTAAGCAATAAAATTAAGTTTTCTTATCCACGGGGAATAGGCAACTCTTGAAAGGATTTGTCGAAAGACAGAGGAAAACTGAACTGTGCATGCATGATGCTTTTCCTCAAAAATTTCACTAATGATTCATTTATATGTTGGATAACAGTTGCACTTTAGATTTTTAAGATAGATCAAAGAGATTACTGAGCACTTTATGTAACTGCTTTAAGTGTACTGTCGAATTTCAGTGCTGTTGCATCCAAAAGCAGAAAGAAAAAGAAAGCCATAAGGATGTATTTCTTTAAATTAAAACTGTAGTTCTTATGATTATATACTCCAAAAACTTTCATTAAACTTCGTGAACTTACCATCGATTTGAAAAATGATTTTATTCCCTCCTTTCGAGCGAATTACAAGTATGACGCACAAAAACATTTTCTAATGAACAAATATCCTTAATTTTGCAAATTTACAGAATAATTTAAACATTTTCTCGCTGAACGTTAGGTGTAACTCAACGGATAAGGAGATATCTTCATTTAATAACCATTTAAGCTTAGTAAAAATTACGTTTGAGAGTGTTTTTTCTGTGTAATTGACTAACACCCACGAAATTAAAAAAGAATAGTCATTCAGGTTTCTTGCATTAAATATATAACGAGCACTGTTCGTTCCAACTGTTATCTTTAGATCAACAGTTGGATAACACTTTCGAGTTATCCTAGCACCAAACGGCACTTGATAAAATATACGATAAACAGTGGTTTTAAAGAAAGTGTTTAGCAGTTCAACACATTTAAAAGAAACTAATTTTAATTTTCACATTAATCAATTTGCACAAACATATGTATACTATTCTGAAACCTATATGAAAAATCGCTGGTCTTATGTTTTATACTCTAGCTGTGAACGTTTAAAAATCGCCTGTATGACTAATAACTGAACTGGCTGTTAAATTTTACCCACGCATTTTGCTGTAATTGCAAGCACCGCAGCTAAACGTGCGGGTAAATGCAATGCAATTTCTTTCAATGAAATACGTAGACTATTAGACTTTTAAATCCGTAACAGAAACAGGAGATATATATTTAAAACTTAATTTGACTTAAATTTTAATTATATTTTCTGAAAAAAATTACAGACGTTAATTAAAACAAAGACTGAAGGCGAATGATATTTTTAAAATATTACTTTTAATTTATATATATAAAAGAGAAGAGTTTGTTTGTTTGTTCGCTATACACGTCCAGACATTTCGACGGATCTGCACCAAATTTGGCACGCTGACTAAATAGGACAAGAGAAAGCTAATGTCGTAAAAATGAAATTAATCTGATTAATAGTATTTGAGTTATTTTATGTTTTGTAAGGTTTTTGGCCATTTTTCTGGCATTTTACGTTATCGCGAGCTAAATTTCTGTCCGAATACTATATTTTTTATATCATCGGAATCTACAGAGTTTTCTTTTCCAAATACAATGTTACAAAATCGTACTTACATTTGCCGATTTTTGAGAATTTTTTAAAGGAAATCCTGTTTCGAAGAAAATGGACGGCTTTTAAAAATATGCTATTTTTAAACTGTCGCATCGAAAAACCTAACGGGCAAAAATTTTCCATCTTTCTACCGCTTATTAAACATTTATTTCTCCCTCCTTTAAATTTTGAACCGTGCAGAAATGTTTATATGATTTTGTTATATGATTTTTTTTCTTAAAAGATCGCAGCTTAAAATTCTCTTAACATTCTATTTAAACATTTGTGGACTGCATATTCCGCAAAATGAAAGTCGAAAACTTCCCCCTCTGGTTTCCAAGGTCGCTTCAACTGTGAGCGCTCTTCGCGGGAGGGAGGAACTTCTTCTGCCGTCCTGAAAGAGAGAGGGGGGAGAGAGGTGGAGATTATAAGGTGACCATACGTCCTCGAAATTCGAGGACAGTCCCCAAATATAGATCGTTTTTTCAATTTGTCATCAAAAATACTTTGAGTTCTTGGGAACGCCAAAAGTCCCCAAATTTAAAGATTTGTACTTTTACCCTGAAAGTTTCCGTTTAGTTTATTTATTTCAGAAAAAACTGAAGAAATAAAGTAAAATAAAACTACTAAAAGTGCCTTCTGCTCAGAGAAACAACAAAATTCGGGCTCTGAAAAATGATTGTTAGAACACAGACAGGTAGAAGAGGAGAAATCTAGCCACGTCCAGTTCCCGGAGCCTCTACGCCATCGGGTGCTTTTTTTTTTTTTTTTTTTTTCTATTTTGCAGCGAAAAGACCCATGTCCTTTATTATTATTATTATTATTATTGCAGCGGGAAGTCCCATGTCCTTTTTTTTTATCATTGCAGCGGGAGGATTCACATTCCAGCCTAAGTCCAATTCATGGCAACCTCTGAATTTTATTAGGTGACGTGTTCATTTTTTTTTTTCGTTGCAGCGGGAAATCCCGTGTCATTTTTTTATCATTCCAGTGGGAGGATTCACATTCATTCCCTTTGCAATCTATATTTAAGGTAAATGGCATTTCTCATTCATTGCACGGGCAACGCTGCTAGTAAATATATAAACAGGATATCTACAGCACAAACATATGTATACTATTCTGAAACCTATATGAAAAATCGCTGGTATTATGTTTTATACTCTAACTGCGAACGTTTAACAATCGCCTGTATGACTAATAACAGAACTGGCTGTTAAATTTTACCCACGCATTTTGCTGTAATTGCAAGCACCGCAGCTGAACGTGCGGGTACATGCAATGCAATTTCTTTCAATGAAATACGTAGACTATTAGTCTTTTAAATTCGTAACAGAAACAGGAGATATATCTTTAAAACTTAATTTGACTTAAATTTTAATTATATTTTCTAAATAAAAATTACAGACGTTAATTAAAACAAAGACCGAAGGCGAATGAAATTTTAAAAATGTTACTTTTAATCTATATATATAAAAGAGAAGAGTTTGTTTGTTTGTTTGTTCGCTATACACGTCCAGACATTTCGACGGATCTGGACCACATTTGGCACGCTGACTAAATAGGACAAGAGAAAGCTAATGCCGTAAAAATGAAAATAATCTGATTAATAGTATTTGAGTTATTTTATGTTTTGTAAGGTTTTGGGCCATTTTTCTCGCATTTTACGTTATCGCGAGCTAAATTTCTGTCCGAATACTATATTTTTTATATCATCGGAATCTACAGAGTTTTCTTTTTCAAATACAATTTGTTACAAAATCGTACTTACATTTGCCGATTTTTGAGAATTTTTTAAAGGAAATCCTGTTTCGAAGAAAATGGACGGCTTTTAAAAATATGCTATTTTTAAACTGTTGCATCGAAAAACCTAACGGGCAAAAATTTTCCATCTTTCTACCGCTTATTAAACATTTATTTCTCGCTCCTTTAAATTTTGAACCGTGCAGAAATGTTTATATGATTTTGTTATATGATTTTTTTTCTGAAAAGATCGCAGGTTAAAATTTCTCTGTGGACTGCAAATTCCGCAAAATGAAAGTCGAAAACTTCCCCCCCCTCTGGTTTTCAAGGTCGCTTCAACTGTGAGCGCTCTTCGCGGGAGGGAGGAATTTCTTCTGGCGTCCTGAAAAAGAGAGGGGGGAGAGAGGTGGAGATTATAAGGGGACCATACGTCCTCGAAATTCGAGGACAGTCCCCAAATATAGATCGTTTTTTCAATTTGTCATCAAAAATACTTTGACTTCTTGGGGACGCCAAAAGTCCCCAAATTTAAAGATTTGTACTTTTACCCTGAAAGTTTCCGTTTAGTTTATTTATTTCAGAAAAAACTGAAGAAATAAAATAAAATAAAACTACTAAAAGTGCCTTCTGCTCAGAGAAACAATAAAATTCGGTCTCTGAAAAATGATTGTTAGAACACAGACAGGTAGAAGAGAAGAAATCTAGCCACGTCCAGTTCCCGGAGCCTCTACGCCATCGGGTGCTTTGTTTTTTTTTTTTTTTTTTCTATTTTGCAGCGGAAAGACCCATGTCCTTTATTATTATTATTATTATTATTATTGCAGCGGGAAGTCCCATGTCTTTTTTTTTTTATCATTGCAGCGGGAGGATTCACATTACAGCCTAGCCAAGTCCAATTCCTGGCAACCTCTGTATTTTATTAGGTGACGTGTTCATTTTTTTTTTCGTTGCAGCGGGAAATCCCGTGTCATTTTTTTATCATTCCAGTGGGAGGATTCACATTCATTCCCTTTGCAATCTATATTTAAGGTAAATGGCATTTCTCATTCATTGCACGGGCAACGCCGGGCCACGCTGCTAGTAAATATATAAACAGGATATCTACAACTCTTAAAAGTTGTTATATCTTGACCTTTATTTGACTTTTTGCGAACATTCCTTTACCTGCATGATGGATGATTTGGATTTCGTGCATGCATGCAAATCGATGCCAGGAAACACAATCAATTTCATATTTTTTGGCGAATTCCGTGATCTAAGGCCGCTATTATATGTCCCCCCCCTTTTTTTTGACTCCCATGACTTTTTCCAACATTCTGACTTTTCAGTGACTTCCGTGACATTCTTGACTTGCTAGACATTCCAATAAAATGCATTTTGTTTAGTTATCAAAATTATGACTACTAGAAAAAGACTGGTACGAAACATTTCGGTAAATTTATCTGCAGACAAAGGATATGGTAAGATTGATCTTACCAGCAATTAAATTCCATAAATTACAAAAATAAAATGATAGCGTATTTTCGTAATTACAAAGCTATATCAGTAAAACGTTCCGCAGTCGATATAGCATCCTATATGATTCTACAAAAATATCTTTATTTTCTCTAATTTAGAAGAAACAACTCTACAACTATAATCCAAATAGTTCACATAAAACTCAAACGTCACTATCACACTTCATTCAATCCGAAATTTCATCATTAAAATCCTAGACAAAAACAAACGGTAAAAACAGCTCGAAAGTCTGTTTTATCACCACAACCTAAGATACCTTGGGGCGTTCATTAAATAGTAATATTTCCGCTAGTTTCCCCTTTTGTAATAGATTGTTTCGATTGTCTTGTTTTCTTATTTTCTAATTTTCTGCTTTTTTTATGTGTGTTTGTTTTGTTTCTTTTTCTTAGTTAATCCGTTTCGCCCGAAGATATAACAACACAATCTCGAGAAGTCCTGTGTAAATAATGGTCACGAAAGTGCATTTGAAAAATAAAGCAAATGTGCATCTTTCTTATTTAAGATGGATTACATAGAGACACTTTTAGAGACATGCCAAGAGGTTAAAAAAAAAGATAAAATTTTACCTATGCTTACCTTATTATCCAATCAGAATTTAACTTCCATTCAAAGATATTGTATAATAATTTCACTTTTTTGAAAACATTAGAATTAAATAATACTGAGCTTATCTTTACAGTTACTTTCAGAGTTATTAAATGGGTTATTTTATTTTTGAGTAAGCATAATATTTTTCAGGATGTTGTCGGATGATAGAAGATATTCGTTGGCCTTTTGTAAATTGTATTAGACAGGTGGGCTCAGAACTTAAATTGTACTATGTACGCTGGTTGCAGAACTTTCTATGAATGTGCAATGCAAAGAGAATGACTATGCATCCGAGACCTTAATGTAATTTTGGTTAGATTATTCTACAAGCTATAAAATAGCATGCAGTGACGTTGCCGCTCTGCACGATTTATGCTACCGGGATTAGTACAAGCCAAATGCTATGTATCTGTTTTCTTTTTCGTTTTTTGGAAAGAATAATTTAGCCAATTGATACAAATACAAAATTTAAAACTGTTTGGATTAAATGTGCCATTATTTTGGAGTCGCCGAAAATCCCTAATCACTGGGTTAACTGATTATACAGATTTAAACTGGCCAAAAATATCCTTCCACAAATTTCTGTCAAATTTCAAGCCGATAGGACATGCGATATATATTTGCACACAGGACAAACAGGCATTCTACTTGAAGACGAGAACTGTCGACTAGGTTCATAAATTTTACAAGAATTGTTCTACGATGCGATTTACATGGACGCAACAAAGTTACCAGAAAATAATAGATCATACAAAAAGTAGATCCTGTCTTATATTGGCAGCATAAGAAAGAGAGAGAAAAAAAAAAGATGCCGTTATAGATAACGATTATAGTCGAGAAGAGAAAAAACTGTCTATGCGCACAGTCTAAAACAATCTGCAAACTCATAATAGCTAGTGATAACTGAATACATAGTGCGTATATGAACACGTGTATATGCATACGCTCACACATCTGTGCAACGCGCTTGCATTATACCCTACTTGCAATTTTGCTCGGGCCGTCATCGGCTGGCTGCGTGGACGTTGGTAGCCCGAGCAAAATTGCTAGTAGGGTAGTGACTTAAAAAGCATTTCTTTTAGGTAACTATACATCTTTAAAAAAAAAAAACTGAAATTACCGGAAAAATATCTGCAAGACCATTGAATGTATCCGCGCACGGTGTGCATCTGCATTATCGGACTACGGTAATGGTACATAACTTTAACCCTTTAAGGCGCAGTGTGCCCGCTCTGGGAACACCAAACTCGACTGTTGCCAGTCACGAAGAATAGATTTGATTTCTATAAAAAGTAGTTGCGAGTGACATAGCTCCACGAGAATCCTTTACTTTTTAGCACGTCATTTCCCGTAAAAAAATTGTCACGATTACAGCTGGATAGATTGTCCAATGCTGAAAAAAGTGCAGCCGTTGCCATCATTCGACTTCACTACCAGCAAGATGGAGGGCGATCGAAACGTTCATCGCTTGCCACAGATCTAGAGACCCTTTTATGACGCAGCTGGCTGAGGGGCACAGCTTGCATTTGAGGACATATTAGATTTTGCAAATTTAATGTTGTACCACAAAATTAGAATAATAGAAGAAACTCTATAACATACTCTTGTGCTTTTCACTGTATATTAAAAAATAATTCTTCATAGCTATTCTATTCAGAAATAGAATTCCTCAAAATAAAATTTATCGGATGATCATTATATTTGATTCCATCAAAAACAAGTAAAATTCAATATGCTTGATTTTTTTTTATTTATTATAATATTAATGTGAAAGCATGAACTAGCAAATATCTGTGAATTCACCCCAAACTATTAATGAGAACGCTGATTCAAAAGGCAGATATTTCGATGTAAACTTAAAAATTAATGAGCAGTTTAAATATTAAAGAAAGAAAAAATAAAAAACTTTTTTCAAAATGTTTTCAAGTAATAACCTCGTACGAAATACAATTCTCAAAATTCAATTACTGACAGTACTTTTTTAACTATTAAGCTAACTACATATTTTTACTCCACTGATTTTACAAGCGTAAGTGCTTTTAGTAAATTATAAACTGGAGTGTTCGAAAATTTTGTTTAACGATTCCACAAAATTTGTAAACAAAAAAGAGAAAAAAAGAATTTTGAAAAAAAAAAAATGCATTTAAGTTTCCGAATGAATTTGCAGGTTTTTTTTTTTTTCCGCTTTATTTAGAGCTAAATTCAGCCCCGGTAATTAATATTTAACCTCTTTTGTCTCTTTCTCTCTGTGTAAGAGAAAAACAATTTTCATTAGATTTCCAAAATAAAAATGTACCTAGTATTTTAAAAAAAAAGACACATTGGAAAGTGATTTTTTGGAAAAGGAATGCTGCAATAAATATACACATTAGACAAGTACACACAGTAGTCTTAATAATTACGAATTTGTTTATTATGTTTTGCAGAACAAAATGCATTTGAAAAAGACTTTACGAGAGAAAATAAAAGATAGGAAGGGGAACAACATGAGCTAATGGTTATACAGGGTATTCCAAAAATACATGGTATTTGTAAAGGATGTGTAGGTTAAAACCAAGACAATTCGGAATTCAGCTGAATTTTGATTTTCCTAACATACAGCTCTGCCACACTAAATAGATACCTTATGCTGCCTTCAATTTTTTTCCACGGCTGGCAATTGCATTTTGAACGATTCTTTTTGTAAGAGAATATATTCATTAAAATATTAAGTTAAATATTAATATAATAATACTTTTATTCATAATATAATATTAAGTCCACTATCTTCTTTATATTAAAATTTTGTCATTAAAGTCAAATGCCTTTTAATTCTTTATGGGGCTTGATGATAATAAGATAAAAGTTAAGACTCAACAGAGCAAACGAAATGAGTAAACCCAAAGTGAAGAGTTTTTGTCCACTCTTTTACGAAGTATTCAACTTAAATTATGTTTTATCGTTTATATTATGATACTTAAGGCATACATACGTTTTAAAAATCTACTAACTAAGAGTACAATAAATTTATATTTGTAAATTAATAATCTTTCTTTAAAAAAAATGTACTACTGTCTGGGTTGAACATATGTAGCAGAGTGGACATATATTAATAAATAATTTAAGAAATGTATTTATTTAAATATTATGGGACTTTTATATTTGTTATCGGCCAAATAACGTATATAAGCACTCGAATGATTACTTTACCTTCATATGCTTCCTTTTTTAATTTAATGTCTGGCAATAGAGTGAGCATTTTTCCTCTTTCCATTAAGCAATTAGATAAAATAAAATAAGTTTTATTGCACTTACAATGAAAAAAGTGCATGAATTTCGATACATTTTATGATATGAACAATTAGTAAAAGTTGTAGGGAAAAAATTAACACACATTGAACAGGGAAATTTTAACATTTTTTAGAGAATGAACTATATATAATATATGAACGCGAGACAAAAAAATAGGCGTCTCGCAAAACAGCCGAAAAGCTTTGTCTCGTCTCGCAAAATCCCTATATCGTTGTGTTAAAAATGTGTGTCTCGTCTCGCAAAAAAGCTGTGTCTGATCGCGCAGAAAATCGTCTCGCGTCCATACCTATATATATATATATTTAAGTTGCATGAATAAAATATGTATAATACATACATTATCATAAAAATATAAATGATTTATTTGAGCCTGGTGTAGATTAATCGCATTTCAATACATTTCAGTGGGGAAAATTGATTCGTGATACGCGTATTTTGACTAACGAATTCTGTCAAGGAACGAATTAGGCCCCTATCTCAAGGTACCACAGTATGTATAGTGAGTGATGCGACGGTGGTCTGTTCCAGGAATACCTTCGATCACGGAAGGCGTCGTTATTCAAAGCACGATCTGCCATAATATCTTCTTATCTTTCTTATCCACTCTAGACTAATAAAGGAAATAACTTTTGTTGCAGTTTGAATTTTTCATCTGATGATTTTCGGAACATTGTTTCCAACACGTGATCTGAGAGAAATGCGGGGGGAAAAAATCTGCACGCCCCCCCCGTCTTTCTTTATTGTTCTTCCCAAGCTAATCGAGCTTTATAAAAGGAAAAAAAGTATGAATACATAAAATATTAAAGTATGAATACATAAATATCAATGATTTTATATTAACAAACGTCGTTTTTTTAATTATTAAATTCATACCAAGTCGGTTCCAGCAAGTTTTTAAGCGCAAAGAAATTGTGCCTACGCAATAAATTCATATTTGCCGCGTTTTAAAACAAGCATTTCATAGATAAATGTTTCTCCGAAGAAAGCTGTGTGAAAAAGGGGAGTGGGTGGGGGGCGCCCATCCTCTTTGGAGGGTGAATTTGAAAATGGCCCGAAATTGGTTTTTAGGCATTTGTATGCATTACATTTTATAGCATGAATTTTATGAATATCTCTGTTCTTCGAGATATGTCTTGGAGCGGGGATATGTAAAAAGAACGTTTCGGTCCCCATCTACCATGGGTTATGGATTTTGGAAACTCTTATATTTATCGAGAACCTACGTTAGAATTTATGATCTCAAATCAGGGCGTAGCCAGAAATTTTTCATGGGGGGGTTACGACTACTGCAACTCACATATATACATACATGTGTGTGATAAAGGAGTCAAGAATATACATTTTGTATGGCAAAAAATTCCTCATGGGGGGTTATGACCCCCTTAACTCGCCCCTGGTCTCAAATGAATGCCAATTTCATATTAGCACCTTCAGTACTTTCGAACAGGCGAAATATTAACGTACGCTTAAAATTGACGTGCCCTTAATTTATTATGCACGTATTTTCTGTAAATGAGTATATTTTGAAGATTAGTTAGATAATAATTTATAGTAGTCTAAGTTACCTAACACACTCGTTTTATTCACAAACCTTTCAAACAGTAAACGAAACTTAGCAAAATTAACTGCTGTTTCGCACATCCATCAAACGAAAAAGCATAGTTTCATTATCATATTTCTTCACGCAATCCAAGGCAGTAACTCGCGCTCGAGAGCTGCAATCGACTGTAAAATAATACTTCGTTATGAAAAGGCATCTTCGTTATTGATTCCCGTACGTTACATCGACCAGAGTTGATTGCTGCCGACCTTCGTGGCAGCTTTGTTTCGCACTTTTAGCTGCCAGAGGCACCTGTGCCGGATAATCTCAAGTCTAACAGCTGCCGTAAGTTGTTTCGGCGGGCTGGTCTCGTAATATGCCATCATCTTGGAGACTTTACGACTTGAAACACGGCGAATTTTGAGAAGAGGAGGGCATTTGCGAGTTAAGGCTGTCGTACATATTCCGTCTTCTGCATGAAGTAGTCTGAGTAACATTTTGAGGGATATGAAGCCCTCAATGCTGGGATTTGACTCTGGATGACTTGAAGGAAAAAAGCAGTAAAATTGTTAATGAAACAACACCGTGCAATGTGTTGACTTAGCTTTTTCGTGTCGTGACAGGATGGCAAGACTAAGTCTACACAAACAAAATAAGTAAATACAGAAAGAATTTACATAAGCATGAAATATCATTCGTGTAATTGTACCGTTTAAGAACCTCACCATCGCCCTCATTCTCCGTTTTATACTTAACTATTTTAATACTCTCGACCTCTGCTTCCCACAAACTCTTGGAATCAAAATGATTGAACGTCACCCTGGCAACCAGGGGCGTAGACAGGGAGTGGCATGGGGGGGAGGGGGGCTGGGCACCCCCCGAAATTACAGATTTTTGTTAATTGGATGTCAATAAATCAACCATTTTGTAACAAATTCTACCCTTTTCGCCTCTTGGGCACAGCCTGAAATTTGTTCCTTGCTACGTCCCTGCTGACAACATAGGAAGCAAGGCGCTAACGAATATTAACATGAACATGAAACTGAATGGGATTTTATACGTTTAACATATGTTATGGTTGTAAAACAAAATTATTTATTTCGATTTCATTTTTGAGAAGCACTGTATTTTCAATTATACATGATTACCTTTCCAGTGGATAGTTAAAAGTATTTAGTACAAGTTCAGTCTAAAATGCAATATTAGTTTGGTTTGTTAAACCTACGACTGTGCCATTTTTCAAAACAAGAAATAAAGATAGATATGTTTTTCCATGTTCAAGAGCATTTCCCAAGAATTTTTTCAGGTAATTAATCGAATTGAAATGAAGAAGTGCATATTTAAAAAGTTAGTTTAAACAACAAACTGCAGTTCTTTTTCACCAACTACCCATTTTCGAATTATACTGGTTAAATTAAATAATATATTAAGATGATCTAATATAGTGCAAAATTACGGATAATACGTATGTTATTGCATCGACAAAGAAATCCATTAAAAAACCCAGTTGATAGTGATTAGAAGCATTTAACTTTATAACATGAAAAACTTAAAAAAGAATTATCTTAATTATGTACAGTTAGAAAGCTAAGATGCACACATTAAATCGTTAAAAGAGTGTTTCTGATCTTTAAAAAAAAATAAAAGGTGCATTTACAGAAAAAGTAACAACAATCTAAAACAGATTTTACAAAGATTCTTACAATGACTACACTAAAGATTGTTTTCTATATTAAACTCAACAGTTCTAGAAATTATAAATTATTTGATAATCATATAGCTTTGCAAATGATATTTATTAATCTACATGAACCAGAGAATATTATCGCTGTCATTCATTCATAATACTGTAAACGATATCTGATAACACTTATTAATCATTTGCATGCATATAATTTCAAGTTATACAATAGACTGCTACACATTATTCATTCAAATGTATTACATGTAACTGGCTATTCAATGCCCAAGATAAATCAAAGTAAACAGACAGCTGTAAGAATTTTAAAACATGTTAAAATATACTTTTTTCTTGATATACTATTTTGCATAAATGAAATTTCTTTTTTAATGTAGATATCTAAATAAACTCATTTATGATGAAATTTGACAATCAATTCATTATTCACAGAGGATTCGATAGATTGAACAATGGATTCGTAAGTAAACAATAAAATAATATTAAAAATCACAAAAAAGGCATTAATTTTGAATTAGGTAATTAAATTAAATAACTGAACCAATGGAAGATAGACCTATATACAGGGATGTAGGGTGCCACTAATGTCAGGAAGCAAAAATAGTATCATTAGTAGCCCTACCGACATAAAAAAAGACATCAATTTAGCAGTCATTTTCTTAATTTTAGTTGCCAAAATAGTAGCATTTTTACATGATTTTGTAGTTAAGAAACAAACGTCATTAGTTTCATTTAGGAAGGAATGAATAAAATGATAAATTAAAAAAGTTCATGCGTTATATAACAGAGCATGCAGTACATTTATTTTTATAATACGATAAAAAAAAACACGCACAAATTAGAATGTTTGATGAATGACCAATCAAAACTTTTTTCATCAAACTTTTCATTAATCAACAAAGTTTTCTTTAATTTTAAGCAAAATTAAAGTAAAGGGAGATGGCAAAAACCGAAATCCAATTTTCAAGTTAGTCTATCGAAGTACAGTAAAAGTAGTCAAAAACTTGAAAATAGCATGAAAATGATGTTTTTTATTCAAAAATGTCGCCCAAGTCGCTCCATCTTTAAATTAGTGGCAAAGTCGTCTTTTATAGTAGGCGGTGGGCACCCTGGAGTTTGTTATAATTAAACCTTTCCTAAATAGTATTTTACACTGAAACAGGTGTGCAGATTGCCACCACAGTTGGCTTGTGAACAAACAGTACACCAGATGCTCTCAAGGCCGTTTTTTAAAAATTTTAGTTTTAAAAATGTCCAGTACGTGGCGCTTAGCATGATAAAAACCAGAAAACAAATTAGTTAATGAATGCTCAAAAAATGTTGAATAAATATTGAAATTGCTTGTACATTTTGAATTTTCCTTCGTATAATTAAATTTGCAATTTTTCACGCAAACGCCACCTAGTAGACATAAAAAAATTATTATTATTATTATTATTATTATCGAAATTCCTTCCACGCATCTCATATAAACCAAATACTATATACCAAATTTGGTTATACTATCTATGAGACATTGAACCGTTTTAAAAATTAACAGAAGCGTAGGAATTTTTGGCAGATTTTTCAGAAATTTTCAGAAAAAATAAACTATAAATAGTACTGCAATTACAATTAAAAATAATTATTGGAATTCAGAATCAAAGCAGAAAAAAAGTTAAATTTAAATATATATGAAATATGTTTTACTAATTCAAAAGTTAGGGAGATTTAAATCACTTTATTTTATAATCCAGAGACGTTAGCAAAGAGGATACTAAATTATCTTTTTAAGAGCAATATCATTACCCTTTACATCTTGCGGAATAGAATAGAAATGTTTCGAAATTTTTCTTGCGGCAGCTACACAAAATCAAGTTTTAGATTTAGCAAATAATGGAATACTCAAGTAGCTTCGAAAATATAATTCAAAGGCGAAGGGAAAGTTTTCAAGCAGATAGATTTTAACCTCTCCTTCAGATGAATTCAAGCATGTGATTACACTAGGCGCCCAATCCGCTGCCACAAAATTCTAAAAATCTTTTGCATAAAAATAAAAATTGAAAGCAGACGCTAGATTTAAAATGTTTAACACGATTGATTTTTTTTTCCTTTTTTTAACTGTTCATCATTCAGCATCAAGGGATTATTAAATATTCATATTAGAATGAAAAAATATCTACATATATATTTAAAATATTCATTTCAAGAGCTCATTTCACATTTCTAGCGAATTTTTGTTTCTTTTTTTAATTCTAGCACAGCAGTAACTAAGTAATATAAAGTATATGACCAAAAATAAAATGTATTCATAAAGAGTGAAAAATCATGGAGCGATACAGTTTCAGATAAAATATGAATAATTTAAAATTATATTTCAAAAACATATTTAAATTGCAAAGATACGGAAAACATGAATAACATGTTCTTGAAGAGAAATTTTAAATACTTTTATGTTAATGAGAAAGATATTCTTAGCTATGAGAAATAAAAATTACTAACCTACACGATACATATTAAGTCGCAGCTGAAAGTACAAAATATGCCAAACAAGTCGTGGACCTCTGTGATATCACAGGAAATTAAATCGAAACTTAATTGAAGGTTGCCCTAACTTCCTAGTTGCTTTAACACTTTGAGAAAAAAAGGGAAAGTTTAGAGAAACGGCTAATATTGAAAAAGATGAAAAATACACATGGATATTTCTTCCCCATCTCTAAAAGAAAGTAAAAAAAAAATTTCCATGCGAAATTCAAAGAAAACAACAAGCCTGACGAATCAATGAATTTTGTATCTAAACAATGAAAAATTAGTTTTCACAAATAGAAGGAGTCAGTACAAGAATATTTACAATTAAAATAAATAAAAACTTTGTGAAGAAACACACATAAAATGTTAATTCTTATAAGTATCATTTTATGCGTATTTTTTCACAAAGTATTTATTTATTTTATCATTTAACACCAATATTTTGAGTGTTTTGTACGTAATATTTACTATATTGCTTACTCCTACTCTAGGCATACAATGAATTATAAAATCGGTTGAATCACTGCGAAAACTTGATAACGAAATATCTTATTATCAATGCTCAACCGTAGCCAAGCTAAAAACTCCCATTTACCACAAAATTTACTTTTCATTTGAACCCTCACTAAAGTAATTAAAAAAAAACATGTACGGTGAATTCCCAACATTAAATTTTAGCTTAAAAATCATTCCAAATTAAATAACGAGGCATACAGCAGCACTAATGTAGAATCTGATTTACAACAATGAAAGAGTGTGGAAGAATGAGATATTAGCAATCAAATTAGAAGTCAGTACACTGCGATATAAAATAAAGCAACAGATAACAATAGTAAGGTAATAATTGCTAGCGTATGAGAAAAAGGCAGCTGATGTTCATTTATTTTAGTGTTAAAAATACTGTAGAGACTAGTGCTGTA
Organism: Cheiracanthium punctorium; assembly: GCA_038373885.1. Lineage (NCBI taxonomy): Eukaryota > Metazoa > Arthropoda > Arachnida > Araneae > Cheiracanthiidae > Cheiracanthium > Cheiracanthium punctorium. The sequence continues at coordinate 471,377 of JAWZYV010012997.1, read as the reverse complement.
AACCGACCTTTTGTAATCAGCTAATCACATAATCTGTAATGATAGCTCATTAAACATTTTAGAAAACAGAAGAACTTTCAGAAACAAAATCACCAATTAAATTTACCGATGTCATAACAAAATCACCTAATATTTCATTACTTATGTATTAACAAAAGTAAAAGTTGGAAAATAATAAAAAAAATAATAACAGATTAATTTATTTAAGATTCCTTATAACTACTGATGATGCACGATGCAACTAAAGTATTGTAATTAATTAATTAATTTTCATTTACTTTTCTAGCAACATAAATAACTTTCTACAAGAACGTTGATTATCGATTTGAAAAAAAAAAAATTGCTTTAAATTCAAGAACAATGAAAACGAAGAACAAACAATTTCTAAATTATTCTGAAAAAAAAAGTCCGAAGGGAAAAAAAAACATTAAAAATTATTTTTCGATACTTTTTATGACAGTGTAAAACTTAAGGGGAAAAAAAATCTGAATGTATATATATATAGTAAAGGGGGGGGGGAATCTCAGCACCGAATTTAATTATAACTATAGCATTTAATCACAATTCTTAAGTAAAATAAAATTTAATTTTCTTAAAAAGTTGCATGGCCCGAGTTAAATGTTTACTTTTCAAACAATACAAATAAAATCTCATTTTTCTCCGTAAGCATGGGTACTTTTGTTTGTTTAATTTATAAAACTTTGCTAATGCAATTTAAAGCAAGTAAAAAGTTCTTTCGCTTAATGCACTGCTGTTTATTTATTTATTTTTTTTTTTTAGCACAGCATGTCTAAGTCCATAAGCATGTTCTCATTTCTCTTTAACATTTTAGTATCCTTTATTTAGCTGCTTCGTGTTTCCGGTAAAGTAACAGTAGATATTACAACACATGCGTGAATTATTTTTATAAGCAAACATTTATTTCTTTTGCCATTGAACAAAGAAATACGGGAATTTTGTCATCATGCGAAATGATATAGGAAGCATGAAGTCAAGCACTAACCCAGCAAACACACTACTGCCCGCAAAATGACGGCCGGGTACCCGTCGTGCTGGCAAAGTGCCGTATACCGGGAGCAAGGTAGATTGCCATCGTCTGGAAGTCACTGGAGTACCAGTGTCTGAAAAGTGCATATGCGCCAGTACATAACTAGTAACGGCGAACTGCCATGTGTCTATGACATGCACAGAAAAGTTAACGGCGTGGTACTGCTTAACCGTGAATATAAAGAATAAATGAATAATAAACCGTGGATATAAAGAATAAATGATGAATAAAAGATAGCGGCGTGGTACCGGACCAGCACTATTTGGCAGTGGGCCTGTATATATTTCGTAGTGTTGGCATAAAATTTCATTATTTTAATTAAATAATATTGTTTCACATTCATACTGTGTAGAAGTGTTAGGGGATATAAGTTCCGGGCACCCAAAGGCAGGGTCACTGCTAAGATTTTTTTTTTTTTTTTTTGAAGGGGGGGGGGGGGTGTAAGGGGAGAAGTTCATATTGTGCCTTCAAATATTTTAGTACTAAAAACTAAAATAATACAAACGAGTTCAGTATGCTATAAAAATGTTTACTACACCGACAGTGAAACCCCCACTCTGTATATGACAGTATATAACCCCCACTATGTACAGAATTATGAATTTTAATCTTAAAATTTTTATAATTTATATTAATTTTTTACAATTTTGCTAAACTTTTCCTGAAAAACATATTTGGAGTCTTTTTTCTACGTTAAGCTCCTTTTAAAATCTACCGAATTGGGGTGCAGAAATATGTTGGAGAGTATTACACGAAGACCAGTCAGGGTTTAATTTGCATGAGAACTCAGCTCCTCTAGTCCTTTTTTTTTCAGAGAATTTTAGATTAAATTAAAATTTTTAACAGCCTAAATAAATGCTTCTATTGATATTTTTTTATTATATTAAATATAGCAGTAATAAAACAAAAGATTACTTACTTTTTAAATATAAATTAGGTAATTAATGCTCAAATTTACAATAAAACAAATTAGAGCTCCTGTAGTTTTTTTGTTAGAAATTTTTAACAGCCTAAATAAATGCTTCTATTGATATTTTTTTATTATATTAAATATAGCAGTGATAAAACAAAAGATTACTTACTTTTTAAATATAAATTAGGTAATTAATGCTCAAATTTACAATAAAACAAATTAGAGCTCCTGTAGTTTTTTTGTTAGAAAGTTTTAACAGCCAAAATAAATGCTTCTATTGATATTTTTTTATTATATTAAATATAGCAGTGATAAAACAAAAGATTACTTACTTTTTAAATATAAATTAGGTAATTAATGCTCAAATTTACAATAAAACAAATTAGAGCTCCTGTAGTTTTTTTGTTAGAAATTAAGCAATGAGCCCTTATTTTCATGTAATAGTCAAAAACAGAAAGTACGCAATGGCTTGTGACGTCATGAGAAGAGAAGGCTCGATTTATTCGCGAAGGAAAGCTTTTCGATACTATGATGGTAGAGCCCCTGATCCACTTACTGGGTGCCCCTATAATAAAAAGACCAGCAACTCCGGTCTTAGTGGCGGCCAATGCCTCCAGCAGCAGAGGCCCGCCCTTAAAGACGGGAAAAAAAAGAAGTTGCTCATGTCACCGAATGTGCCATTTACATCTTCTTATTTGTTTGTTTCTGGTTAACCCTTTAACGCGCAGTGTTCCCGCTCTGGGATCACCAAACTCTGACGTTTTGACTGTTGCCAGTCACGAAGAATAGATTCGATTTCTATAGAAAATAGTTGCGGGTGACATGGCTCCACGAGAATCCTTTACTTTTTAGCACGTCATTTCCCGTAAAAAAAATTGTCACGATTATTTTTAACAGCACTGGCATCTGCTGAAAAATGGAAGAATGCGAGAACATTCTGGATAGATGGCCCAATGCTTGAAAAAGGGCAGCCGCTGCCATCGCTCGATTTAACTACCAACAAGATGGCGGACGATCCAAACGTTCATCGCGTGCCACAGATCAAGAGACGCGAGTGTGCAGAACCCTGGATCTGCAGGCTGCAGCGTTCTCCCAATACTCAGTGTCTTATCCACTCGCTAGCCTTAAGGTCAGTGAAGTAAAAAGTTATTTTTAATTATTTAAACTCCTTCCCAAAGAAAAAATGCAGAGCCATACCAATTATTAAGAATAAAAAGTAAAACAATAATTAAGAAAGAAAATAAATTTAAATTTAAATTAAAAAACATCAAATCGCAATAGCTGCAGCATTTTACAGCAGGAAAAAAAAAAAAAAAAAGCCGTGGAAAATTATTTTTCAATAAACTTTTTATAACAATGAAAAGTTAAAAACAATTATGGCAATGAAACTTTTTTTTCTATGTGAACAAGAAAAGCAGGGAAAAAAGCCGTTCGTAGAGTTTAATTATAAAAATACTGTTATAACTCTTAGTTTTCAAGGAAAGAAAAATTTAATTTTACTAAAATGCTGACTACCCAGACTTACTTTTTAAAAGTATAGATTTTCTCTGTTAGCACCGGTACTTCGATCTGCATAAGTAATATAAGAGTACTTAAAGAATTACTTATTTAATGAGGCAAATAGTATTTTCATGATGTACCGTTGTACAAGCAGGGATCTTATTTTACTATGACCGTTCATTAAAATTGACTGCCGCGAAAAAATACCAATAAAACTATATGAACACTAAAATTCAAATCCATTTTCCCCAATTTAGATGAAAGAAAATACAGACTAGAAAATTACAACGAAAATGGAGCTTAAAAGAAGGGTATGAAAATATTTATAAAGAAGAAAATAGATGAGAATATTTTCATACTTTAAAATCGAATAAGAAAATGAGAGTAAAACTTTTAAATTCGTATCCCATACTTTCCTAAGTTGACAGCAGGTGTAAAACTTCGTGATTTAAAAAGGAAGATTAAATTGAGAGCATTCATTAACAACAACAACAACAACAACAACAATAATAATAAAAGACTATACCTCCTCGAAAATTTCCAACAAGGTAATATTTTAGGGACTGTCAATCCACTAAAAATTAAAAAAAAATATTACAAATTTGTAATACTTGACAAGCCACGACGCTTCAAAAATAACGATTCTTCCCGCACAGAAAAAAAGAAACAGAATCTTTTATTCACTTGACATTTTGACGCCAAACAGAGAAACTTCAAAATAATAAACAAGCTCGTCTTTCTAATCTCAGAAAACCACACCTTTAAAAGTTTTTGGCCGTACTTGTGTATATAATAGTCCGAGAAGAATAGGAAGCCTTTTAAAGCAGCGGAATATACAGTTCTTAAAGAGTAGTTTCTTGTTTTTAACTTTCAACAAGCTCTATAGGACACGCTGCTTCTGTGTACCTCTTTTGTTTTCTCGGAGAACGTTAGTGTAGGTTTTTGGTAGTTAACCAGCCAAGAGAGAGAGAGAAAGAAAGAAAGAGAATTAACTTTAACGCGCAGGTTAGTGGGTTAAAAATTCAAATTCTTGGTAAAAATTGGAAAATTTTAAAAGGGTGAGAGTGTTAAGTCAACAAGTCTGAATACAGAGAAGTGGGAGTGCATTAAGGTGTTTTAGATTATACGGAAGGTAAAAGCCTAGAAGTTTTTAATTCACAATTTCTAACACAGGTATACATTTTTTGAATTAATTTTCTTTAAGCGACAATGAAATTTTTAAATAAGAAAGTGACTGCGGCAAAGATTTGAATCAATTTCTCAGGGAAAATAGAACAATCAAAATGCAAACCGCAATACATAATAAATGTTTACTCTTTTGTGTTTGTGTGTTCTTTTTTGCTTTTTATTATTAATGTTATTATTATTTATTTATGTATTTTTGTTTGTCGGTATTTTATTCTTTTCATTTTATCTCATCCTTTTTTTTAATCTCCGTGGTTTCTCGCCTTTTCTTTTTTTCCAAGTGGTAAGATGCTTGTTTCTTTATCGTTTTTCAGTTTCCACTGTCTTGTGAGACGAAGGGCTTTGACTGAAGACGACTGAATAAATTTTCAGTCGAAAAGATCGTGTCTTTGTTATAAATGTCATTTTATGTGTGTTTTTTAACAATTTTTTTATTTATTTTAACGTCCAACACCAGTATTTTGCGTGTTCCGTAAAATGCTCAGTAATTCGGGCCTTAGTAGAGGCAAAATGCTTGATGAGCAAGTGGGGAAAAATATTCCATGATAGTATTATTATTGCTGCTGTTGTTGATATTAGGGGCGAGATTCAAGTGAAACGCGCGCGATCGAGTTTGAACGTTCGAGTTCGAATCGAACGTTTTTCAGTCCCCAGAATGCTTCTAATGAACAAACCTATCGCGCTGTCACGTGATCAAAACACGATTGTTTTGTTTCAGTTGAATAAGAAACATTGATATATTCACCAATGTGTAGCACAGTGGTTAAAGCCACAGACATTGGGAGATGGCTCAAGTGGAGGAACAGGGTTCTGTCCTCTCGCGAGGCCGTTGGTCTACCGGTCTGGAGTTTTCGGCGGTTTTCGCCAGATGTAACGCGAATACGAGCTAGATACCCAGAAAAGTCATCCCCGAAGGCATTTGAACCCCCCCCCCCTTTGTGCCTGTCCTTTCTTTGAAGTGGATTTATAAGCGGTTCCTCGTGTACAAGTACACAAATCCGAATACATGTTCCAACACAACAACATTGATATATTTCGAAGTTACCCCTGTTCTACGCGGAAAACGTTCGAATTGTGTTTCACTTGAATCTCGTCCTAGATGTGTTGAAAATTCAGAATACATCGAAATAGATCTTTTGAAGCTAGTGGAATTTTTATGAAATTTAGTATAAGTGATGATAATAAATGGTGATTTGGAACTACACGAAAACTTGCGTCTTGCAATCTGAACACCATGATAATAAATGGTGATTTGGAACTACACGAAAACTTGCGTCTTGCAATCTGAACTTGCATTCTATGCAAATCCTGTTCTTAACAAATTCCTTTTCCAAAACACGAGCTAAGAATTCGACACGAGTTAAGAATTTGCCGAACGTCCATTTTGGATAACGTATCACCACATGCAAGAACTCATTTCCAACATCAACCCTAACACACACTATCACACCAAAATATCTCAACTCAACTCCAGATTCCATGATATTTCGAAATAAGTATTAGAGGATGCGCTGTTGATATTCGTGACTTCCGTGACTTGCAGTGGATTGCGTGACGTCTTTGTGGGAGGAGGACTTGTCGAGCTGTGAGTGAGAAGAACGGGCGATGTAAGGTTATGACGGAAAAGCACCGCCATCAACAATCGAAGTAGTATTTGCTTTCGGTCAGAGCAGTATAACAGCCCTGCAACAGCGCGTCCGGCCCTTTCCAGATTTGTCATATTAGAGGAGGGTACTTAGACATTTTAATGAAAGCATACGGACAGGTGGGCGGTAAAAGGAGATGATGAATGTACGAGTTTAATAAGAATCGGGTAAATGCAGATGAAAGAGAATGAGGAAGTTCTTTATTTTTGGTGGCATTTCGTAGATTGAGTTTTTACACTTTATTTTTAATATTAGTGATAATATAATGATGATGAAATAAGAATTAAATGCTTACTATTTGCAGTAATACATTATGTACTATATACTGGGTGGCCATAATTAAACTGCAAGTGTTCAAAGGGTGCTGGAGACAAAACTATCGAGAATATTCCAGTGAATTTTGGTATCTACACGTTTCAGAACATGAGCAAGTCAAATTTGGAAAAAAAAAATCGTCATTTTCACCCGATAGATGGCGCTGTACCAGATTTCAGAGCTCACCGGTAGCATATACAACTTCCAGAACCGATAGACAGAGCATAGTGACATTCTAAGAGGCATATACACAATATAAAACATCATTTACAGTTCATCAAAATTTCAAACAATTCGCTTCATTAATTAAATTTTTACAGTAACATGCAATCAAAAATTAACGTAAATTAAGATCACAAATTAAAAATTCATAAAAACTCTTTGGAAAACAATTAAAACATTATTTATTCTCATTGACACTCATTGGACCTCTTCTTAATCGTTTCATACGCCGGTATTCTTAGTCGCTGAATATTGCTACCATTCTGATAGAACGTCTTCCCTAACAATGCACGTTCCTTCTTATTCAGCGTCATGATTGACCATTACTCAATGTGGTCTTGTTTTTACTCTGTTCGATGGGCTTAAAATTTGCATATATGACGTCCATAAGCATTGAAACACGATATAGCGCCACCTATCGGGTGAAAATGGCGATTTCCTTTTAATGCATATTTGACTTGCGCATGTTCTGAAACGTGTAGATACCAAGTTTCACAGGAACATTCCTGGTAGTTTTCTCTCCAGCGCCCCTTCAACACTTGCAGTTTAATTATGGCCACCCTGTATATGAAACAAAATTTATAAATGGGCGTGAGTACTTTGTGTTTTCAAATTTGGGTTGCTTACCGATAAAGTTGCTTTCTCGGACATAAGCCGATCTTATTAACAGACTTCAAAGCACTTTTTACACATTGACCTATTCTGATTTTAACTCCTCCTATATTATAAAACTAAAGAAATTCTAACATCCAAGCCTCAGTTTCGGGGAATGCATCATATAGGCAATAAGCTGGACAATCGCGCCCAAAGTAAAGCTGTCAGAGGCCATGTAAATCACGTGACAAAGAGGTACTTAATCGAATGTCGAGAGGGGAGAAGTCTATTTCCAGATGTTTCACTAATAATTGTAATACAAAAGTCTTTATATGTATGAGTGAGTGTCTAGGTGTGAAAGATAGACAATGTTTTCCATTTTCGAGACATGTAGATAGATAGATAGAGATGTCAAAGAGGCATGTATGCCGAGAGGGAAAAATGGTATTTGACACGGAGAAGAAAGTTTGAAAGATGCAAATTTGTTGCATGTGAAACACAATGTTAAAAAAACAGTTTGTTTTTCTAATTATACTGGCTTTCAAGTTCAAAAGGAAAGTGAACTAGTGTAATACGATTTTTATTGCCATATAGAATGACATCAACTATTGTTATCATTATTATTTTTAATCAAACTAAGACACCCCAGTAATTTTCTTTTTTTACCCGTTTTCGTCTAACGATCGAAAATTTACAAATATTGATTTACGTATAAGATAGAATCTAATAAGATGTATATCAAATTTAATACATTTAACTGTTTGTACTTGTAAAATTTAGTCAAGCTTAAAGGTCTTCTTTTTGAAATCAGTTTCGAAATTTAAAGTTTAATAACTTTCTGTAAACGTTTACTTCTCAATGCTTAGGATATAACCACACAGTAATTAGCATACAATCTTGGAGTGAATTCTGACAACGTGAACTTCCTAGATAAAGGAGGTTTAATATATCTGTAAAGACCTCATATGGTCATAATAATTTCTCGATTAGGTGTGCACTAATAAACGCACTTACTTCGTCAAACTCTGCAAAATAGATCATAATCAGTCTACTGCATGTAAATGGACGTTTGAGAAGTGCACATATAACTTACATCCGTATAATCATTTGGGCATTTTCCAGTATACATAACGATTTGATCTAACTAACAAATGGCCAACAATGTCAAGAACTTTATACAGAGTCACTAAATATCTGTATTACTGTTTCAGATTTTTACAAGTCGTTAAACAATTAAATACTTGAATACTTCAACTGATTTTTCGTTCTTTGATTTTCTGCAGGGGGGGTACCTAACACGGTTAAAGGTTATTGCCTACAGAGCCTGATCCAAAATCCAGCCCTGCGAAACTTAAAAATTCAGACACAAGATAGCCAGGTTTAGGAAAACCGATAACAATTATTATATCATAACATAAATACCAAATAAAGTCCGTAATTGAAAATACAAAAACATTATTACATAATAAGAAAAATCAATAAAAGCTGGTGTTTTAAAGATAAAATTAACACAAACTTTGTTAAAAAAAAAGGATAATGCAGTTTAAACAAACTAACCTTTTGTTTTACCTGAAACTAAGTCTTACTGAAGGTTGGCTTTCTAACCTTCCTGCCTCTGTGTAGGTAATGAAGCATTTTAGCAAGGGAAGAAGAATGGGTCTTTTTATACCATTCAAAACGATTGTTCGGCGGTATCAATTTTTAATGTGTGTTATCTTGCAAAAAAATTAATCAATTTCACCATCATGACATATTTCTTTCTTACAAAGCAGTAATTAGTAATTCATTGTAATACAGTATACGGAAAGGCGAAATAGCTTGTCCAATTCTGAAGCATTATTCCGAAACTGCCCCAAAAGAAAACTCTCCAAATATCTAAACAGTGCGCTCTCAGATTTCTTCCCAGTGTAATCCAGCACCATTACGGTCCTAGAGTCGTGACTTCCGTGATACCAAGAAGATTGCGTGCAAGATTTCAGTTTATTAGCGGTCAAATTACGGGTGAGAAAAAGCAGCGGCCTTAACATAAAATGAAAACAACTCACAACCATTTGTAATGTTTCAAGGAGACAATTTTTGCGATGATTGATGAATGTTTACCCCGAGAGTACATGCATGTGCATGCAGGTAAAATTCAAACAGGAAAAGTACACAATCATTTTCAAGTACTACTAAACCTTTGCTTGAATAAAATGATGAGTTTAGAGTATGTTTTCACGGTATAAGACATATTTACAAATGGTACCAAGAAATGATTTTGTAAAAATATACAATTTTTTTGTCTCCGTATACAGTAAATATTAATAGCAATGCATTATAGCATTAACGCATCTAAATGTAATACAGCTAATAATCACAAGTCTTTCAGGTGGCAAAACAAAAACTTAACGTAAAGTTGAACATTAAAGATTGTGTTCCATGCAACACCCTGCGTGTTTTAGAAAGTGGGGATAGTAAATATCCTCGAATCCCTCCCAAAATTAGTATATTTTACTTTAAACAACCAAGTTGTATGGTGCCGACCGAGTTGTATGGTGGGTAAAGCACCATACTCCGGTTTCCGGTTCAACTCCCGGCGGCCGGGGTTCGATCCCCGACTGGGCGTGGTTGTCTATGTGTCCGTCCCTTCCTAGGGGGTAACGTGGCCGCCCACTGGGTGCCCCCATAACAAAATGGCCGCACTTCCGGGTAGTTATGGCAAAGGCTTGTGGCCAGTGCCTGCCCATTAGAAAAAAAAAAATAACCAACCAAAAAGAACCGTTTCATAATATCAACGGAATTTCAGTTCCAACGAACTATAGATTTGAGCATTAAATGAGTGTTAAAAACGATTTTAAAGATTGTTTATGTTTAGCAATTGAGTTTAGCTTTATAAATAATTTATTCATACGTAATTTATTCATAAATATAAATTAATGACTAACTACAGAAGCGAAAAGGTCACAATTTAAAGGGATCAATATTTTTTGTTCATCAGCAGGGTTATTTAAGTTGTCCGAATTAAGACCCTTGTTTATAGAATAGCAGTTCTTAAAAATAAGAAACTTATGATTTAGTTATTTTTAATTAATTTATTTAATTTTAAAATCATAAATACAGATTACGAAATGTCAACGATAATCTAAAATTACTCTTGAGAATTATTAAAAAACAGAAAGCAATTAATGAAAGGCGTGAAATTAAAGAACACCAGAAAATGAATGTGGCTTTTCTATTAAAACATTTTGAGATGTGCTTTAATAAGAACGCGTTTCTAAAGAAAAATGGCAAACGATGAAGGTTCGCTTTTCGCATTTGACTCAGACTTTTAATTAAAGTTAGCGAATTCGACTCGCGACCTAGTCGCATTCATTAAACCCTTGTAATCCCCCCGAACTACAATGGCTGAATCTTTTCGTATCTGACTGAGAATCTCAAATATAAGTGAGGGAATTATTCTTCACTTTTAATTAAACTAGTAAATTAGTAATGAATGAAAACTAATGGTCCACGGAAACATTTTCTTCCAATGAATAATTCAAAGCGGAAAAAAAAAGTTTTGTTGAATTTGAATTAACAAAAATTTTGTTGATTCAACAAAAATTTGGCTGGCGCATCTTGACCGAATATTTTTGTTGGTTTCAACAAAATTTTTGTTAAATTAACAAAATATTTCGTGGAATTAACAAAAGTTTTCTTGATTCAACAAAGATATTTTTTAGAAATAGAGCCAACCAAAATTTTGTGAAATCAAAAAAAGATTTTTTTTTTCAGGACAATATATTAATACATAAGCGTAAATTCTCAACCACAAACAGTTTTATTTAATTATGTTCAAACATAACCACATTCAACGAACGATTAAATAATATCATTAGTAATGCACTAATTTACACTGTTGATGGCTGTAACACACAGAAAAAAAGAAGGTTTTTGGAGAAGGTTTCGTTTCATGTAGTGTTTTCACTGCAATTCAAAATATTGCGGCATGCAAAAGAAACTATTTAAGCACATAATAGAAACATACAGGAAAATGTAACGAAAATAAAAATGTACGCTTCGCTTTAATAAGAACGGAAAATCGTGAACGGGAAAAAAAAAAAATGAGATCTATGCAAATTTGACAGAAATGTGTCTGCATATTTCACTTTTATAATAAGAAAATAAAATAAAATCAAAATAATAGTAATAATAATAGTGGTCACGACTTAATTTTATCACTCAAAGAAAATATCAAACACAAAAAAGAAAAACAATAACGGGAGGTAGAATGCTACATTGTATTCAATGAGGTAATGAATTAATGTCGCTACATGTACTCTCACGAGGGTTGATGACCAATTTTTTGACTTCGGAGCCGCCCATATAAATTAGACGGAGACACAGATATGGGATATGAAGGTCAGCAATTAAGTATGACATCAGAAAATGTAAAAATGGAATAAACGGAGAATGGGTGGTAAGAAACAGAAAGAAGAAACAAATTCATGTACGCATGCATAAGATAAAATAATAATCATGGTGATGATGATGTTTAAACTAATAGAGATGGTCCAAACTAAAAGACTGAGGAAGGCTATTCCAAAAATAGAGGAATTTGGTCATGGTATGCATTGCACTATTGCTAGCCAAATAAAAATTCAATGCATTGAATTCGTAGAAAAACAGCATAATGCAAATAATCCACTGTATTGAACATGTCACTTATGCATTGTGATTATCACACAGTCTTGATGCTTGTTCAAAAGACAAGAAACAGGAGGGGCTAAAGTTAATCCGAAAAAAAAAATATTAAAACACGTACTAATAGTGTAACGCTACACAGAAATTGATGAAATGAAGGATCAATACTTAAAAAAAAATCGAAACAGTTTTTAGACCGACTATTAGACAGCAAAAGACATTTAATTAGCTATCTATCTTCTCAAACTCACTATAACGAAAGTAAATTACTGGGTAGAGCACTCATAAAAAATGACCTTCCTAAAACAAATAAATAAAACAAAGCGCGAAAGGCTTATAGTGTAAATGCCCAGGGCAAAATCCGCCACAATCATTCCCTTTCCAATTGGTGTCAGAGTCCTTTTGAAGTTCATTTGAAGAGAAACATGATAGGAAAGGTCTCACAAACCTGACGGTGAAAAAGTTACAGTCACGATTTCATAATTAATGTCAATAGGTTGTGCGATTTCCCTTATGTTCGCGTACTGGAACCTCTTTAGTAAAACCAAATACGTGACAAAGGTAAACAAATTAAAGAGTAATAATAATAAATGTAGATGTGCAGTTTTTATTTTTTTTTAAAGATTAGGGGCCAAAGCCCCTAGACTCGCTACGCTCGCATTTCGTATGAGACATTCGGCCCCTAAAAAGACTTTAAAGACATAATTTCAACAAACAAAACCCAAAGGTTAGATAAGATAGAATGTTACCGAGCTACACATTGCTTGGTTCTTGCATGTTGCTTGGAACATGAAAATTTAAACCTCGCACTATTTGTAATTATGTGAAACCCATGGGACGCCTTGCGTATTAGCCAATTATGGAAAATTTTCATAATTTGGCGACTTGCGTATATGTATAGTTAATAATTAGCTCTAAGAAAACAGTAATTCATATGTTTTCTTTGATAAAAACTACGGAACAGGTAGGATAACTTGCCACCAATGGCGACTTTTCATTATTTGGCGATTTACACATGATCACAACCTATAATTACTGTTCATTTAAGGTTACCGGAAAACCATTATCTATATTTTCATTTACATAATCGTTTACAGATTGGCGTACTTAGCACCACGAATTATACCATCTCGTCGGGCTAGCAAATATCCAAAGTGTTATAATGGCATAGTTAACGCCGCCAAATATTCCTACTGGTAGCAAATAATCCAGCTGGACTGAACCGGCTTTAAAATAATCTGCATTTTAATTATTTTTCATTTTCAAGATATTAGTTATTCTGTTTTGGAAAAACGAATAATCGCTAATTCTAAACTCCTGTTGTCTAAGCGAACTCATTATTTGAAAATTGTCAACTTTGTGTAACACATTTTGAGTTACTTATTTCATATAGTTTTTATTTTGGCGTAAAATGGGTGTATTTCTACTTCATGTTTGACAATTTCACGTGATACTACATACTTGGAAACGCTTTGTTGGAAAGGAATGAATGATTTTATGCCGAATCTGGCAACCATTCTGTTTATTTTATCAGTTTTTTATTAATATCTTCTAAAATAATTCGATTTTCGAAATTTACGTCAGCTTATCAGGTTCCTCGAAATTTTTCGAGTCTGTGGGCACCTTAGTCGAAGCTTAAATCCCCACGGTTTAGGAGGAGATAGGCCAACAAGCTTTGACAGCGCCAGCGGCCTTTACTTTTTTTTAGAATAGAGAGAAAACAAGTGTACTAGAGATTTTGAAGCCTATTAGAATACGAATACTCTTAAAAATCATGTGATTTTGGTACATAACTACAAAAAAAAACTAATTACGTCAAGCATTTCAAAGTTTTGAAACTGTTTCTTAACAAGCTGTACTACATACTGAAATAAACTATAAATCTGTATCAGTTTCAAAACTTTTAGAAAAAATTCTTAAAAATCGGAAATTTTCACAAAACGTGTCACTCTTCGAAAATCTTGCAGCTCAGATCCATCTTTAAGAATTTTTTCTGAAACTTTTACAAAAAGCCCAGCTTTTTTGCTTATTACAGTGTGTAAAACAGCTTATGAAGAAACATCTGGAATTTTTTGAGACCATGGTGCTATTAGTTTATTTCAATTTGTGTACCAAGTCCCAAAACAGTTTTTTTTCAACGAGCTACAGCCTTAAGGGAATTTTCAAGACAAAATTTTCATTCCTTCCTGAAAATTCAAGTAAGGTTCTTAGAATACACTTAAAATAACGCGGAATCATAAACTTTATAGACGATTTCATTAAAAAAAAAGATATATATGTATCTATATACACACACACTATACCCCTAAATTGTACGTATCACTTCAATAATACATGAATTTTTTCTAAAATTAGTGATACGCATTTATTTTGAAGATTAAAAATGCAATTTATTTTCCGAAATTGACTGAAAATTCTATGTATCATAAAGGAAATGCCTTTAAAAAAAAAAAAAAAACCATGGAGGTTGGGAACCGAAGCCAAATAAGTGAAGTGTTTTGCTGCAATAAAAACGGAATGTAGAATAATCAAACGAATCCTTATATATACCCATAAAAGATGTTATATACACTATGTCTAAATAAAAGGTTTCATACGATCAAAATAAGGATTTTGTAAACAACAATTTTTTTTTAATCAAATGAAAAAAAGAAAATGAAGCACTGCAAGAACTTAGATTTTGACATAGTAAAAATACTTGATTTATGCATACCAGTAAGCATTTACCTATAAAATTTAAGTTTGCAATACATATTCAGTATTTATTTATTATTATTTTTAAATTCTACCAGATTATAAGTATTATTTCTCATAACGTCACGATCGACTAATTAGCATTTTGATTGTAAAAATAATACTACTACAATTATTTTTAAGAAGAGAAAATTTAATCTTACATATTACTGTTTCTTAGTATATTCTTAACAAAGTTTCTGAAATCCGCTTTAGCAATTTAGACGATTCAAAAAATAAAGTAAAAAATATGAATATAAAGAACATTTATCTGACTAATTAAACCTTAGTGAAGTAACATTAGAATTTTTTTAATAGTGAATTAATCGCCGAAACAATATAGCATATTAAAAACGCATCGATTTTTAAAAAAATCTGTTCTATTCAAAGATAAGGGACAAAGTGACTAAAAATACTTGCAGTTAATGTTCAATGGCGAAAAAATTTGGATGCAATTTCGTCCAAGTTGATATATATGATTTCAAAGAATTCAATATATGATATCAAATAAATACAATCTACGCAAATTACGACCAAATTACCTAAGAAAATGTCCCAAGAACCTCTCTAAATATGAATAAATAAACGAGGAAAAAAATAGATGTATATATAAAAACCTCCTTCCCAACTAAATCCTGATTATTCTGCTGTTAAGCTTTTTTTTTATTATTATTAGCAAAACATTATAGCACTTTATATTAGCAAATTACGTTAAATGCATCATAGTTAACAACGCAGACTTTTTTTTTAAAGTACGTAAACCAATTTGAATTTTCTCAAAGGATAAATCTCGATGTTTGTGAATTGTGTTTTCGAGTTTCATTCCAAAGTAAAATAGATGAATAGAGAAAAAAACAAAGTTAACTTTCTTCAAATTAGACAAGAAATACCCCTAAGACTATTGGTTATAACAGAAATTTCAAAGAAACAAACCAGGAAGAAATCCAAAGAAAACTAAGGGGACGTCTTAAGTTTGCAGCAATTTCAAAGCCTTAAGGGTGTTTAAAAAGCACCGAACTCGGGAACACCGCTGAATAAAATGCAGGGGCTTTTCGAACGGCCCAGAGGACATTTTCTTACCCAAATGTACTATTTGCTCAACACTCGCCCAGGATGTAATCTTCCCAAGTACAAGAGATTAACTAAGGAGGAAAACAAAACAAAGAGAGTGGAAGATTGTATCTTCAGAAGAAAGGGGGGGGGCGAGGGGGCGAACAAGTTAAACATTATTTATTATTAGGGAACGTGGCAAAAGTTCTCACTTGTAAGAGACAGATCTGTTCAACGGCTACATCTACTTGTTTTGGAAAAGTAATTAGATTGCTCCCAAGTTCTTTTCATTACGGCAACGGAGAATGCCAAATCAAGGAATGGAAAGATTATTCTCAATAAGCAGGGCTGTGCAAAGAGTCACAGCAGTTTCAAATGTAATAATGAATAAGATAAACCGTCACCGTTTATAAGTCTCATTAGTTAATTAAAAGTAATAGTTATTAATTGGTATAGCACACTAAGTCAATGCTGCAGTAATATTTCAGGTAGCAAGATTCTGTAACACAAAGTGCCATAATTAACAAATCGCATTCATGCTTGTAAGACTAAAGTATAAGGATTGAGCATATAAAACATTAAAAGATCAATTTGTTGCCATTACTATTTATCAAAGTCATGTGTTTGGTAATTAACGATATATGTTTAAGCAGCCTCATATTCTACGGTGCTTTGTATTTTACCAATTTATGTATTAATAGTACCGATGGATTAAGAAACAAAAGGCATAGCCCAGATTATTTTGTGCACAAAATAAAATAAAATAAACGTATGAAAAATGTCCTTTCTTCTCGATAGCATAATCATAAAAAACGACTCTGAAAAATAAATAATTGATTTTATTAATTTAGTTTCGATTGAACTTATATTTAAATAAACAAAGCTTTATTTGCTTATTTTTTAGACTATTAAAATTAGCTATTTTGATTGATCGTTGAGTAAAATAGTTTTTAACAATATCAAATTTTATGAAGTACACACTAACTGCATTTCTACAATAAAACACTTTATTACTTTAAGAATACATTTTTCAGAGACAGAGAATAAACACATTGTGAAATTCCAAGAGATGAAACAGGTAAAAATAATTCTAAAACCGTTCGAAGTATTAGATAAGCTACATATTGTAGCAATGTACACGCTGATTAGAACATCGCAGAGTTTTTTATTTATTATATATATTTATTTAATTTTTTTTTACTTTTACTTGTGTTGATTTAAACTTGATATAGTAAATTGAGTTGTTTAAAAGCCTATTAGAGAATAATTACATCTAATACACCGAAATTGTATTGTTCATGCAGTGAATTACGACCGTACTACAACATTGCTACGTCAATCAAAATGTAAAACTGAATAATTTGATTATTGCATCCATATCATATTCAATAACGCTGTTATGTTCAACATATATTTGTAATTAACCTGATAAAGTTGAATCAAATTGATAATACAATTCTACCGAGCTAATTTTGCAATACTTTTTATCACCTTTGTTTAATAATGCTAGATTTTGCATTTTAACCCTCTCGTCACCGAATTATGAAAAATTAGAGAAAAAAAATGTGTCTAGCATTTAATGCATCTGAAATACTATTATAAATCATGCAAAAACATTTTTATCTAATGTCGATTAATATTAGATTTTTCTAATATTAATTTCTGCATTTTCGAAGCATTTTGTTATGCTAAAATTAATTTAAAAGAATACACATATTAGGTAAAGGTTGAGGAATAAGAAAAAAACTATACTTAACCTTAAAAAGAATAAAAAACGGTAAAAAAAACAGCGTAAATATTTTCTTAATTTTTGTCCTGAAACAATGAAGCGAAAACTGAAAAAATGATCTAAATTGACTAGTACTGCAATATAGGCACGATTTATGCATGTAGTTAAGAGTCCCATATACTTTCTACATGAATTAATGATATTGATATCACTGAAAGAAAAAAATACTAAATTCAATTGTTTTTTCTCTAAATATTGCTATTTGAAGTAGGAACCTCATATGAGGTTCAGTGTGACGAGAGGGTTAAATAGATTTATATAAAATTTAAAAATTGCGGGAGTTAGGTATAATTCAATGTAAATCAATCAGACAAAGAATTTTTTACGAGAAAAAAGGGTTTGAAAATAAATAATGCAATGTTAAAAATAAAAATTGAAATGTTAAAGTAGCGTCTTCTGTAAAAAATTACTACGGTATTTATTAACGTAAATTACATACAGTTGTTTGCTTCTCTTGATTTTCATTTTTTTTTTCACAACCTTTACAATGTACCTACTAAAATCGCTAAACTTGGCAAACCAGCCACTTTGGCAAAAATCTAAAATTGAGTACATTTTGTTTACTTTACTTTTTTTACCTGTTTACTTTTGAGTAGTTATTATTTTATGTTAAATGATTTCGGCTGTTGTCGGATGCAGGAGATATTTCAATTAAAACTGACGATTAGTTTCAGTTATTCAGTTAATTTTAGAATGGAATTTCTGTCCATTGCTCAGATTTAGAACCTATATGATTTTATGCGGCTGATAATCGTCAAGCATGGCAACCATGGTGTTCTTTCTTTCTTCTTTTTTTTTCTCTTTCAATATTTTGTTAATGTTTTCTAAAATAATTTAAGTTTAGAAATTTAAATCAGCTGACTGACATCCCTGACTTTTCGACCATTTTATTATTATTTTAACTCTTGACACGCGTTTGCATGTGGTCTCTGATTCTTGAGTGAGTAAATGGCGCGAAAACATGTTTTAAAATAACCCTATAACTTACTACGACGTTGCTGGGGGGGGGGGATAGGCCGTCATGGAGGAGCGTAATCCTACACTAAAATCGGAAGATCTTCTCAAAACCTTAAACATCATTTTCAAGTGATTTTTGATTAGAAAAATAAAAAATAAGTATAATATTTCGAAGTAAAGGAAGTCAATATTTGTTTTTCTCCTCATTTTTTGAATAGATAAAATAAATAAAACAGAATAATTACAGTAGTAGAACTTTTTAATAAGCAATACAGATTCTACATTAATATAATGGCGCAAAAAATACCTTAACTAAAATAGAATAAATTTGAAAATCTCTTCAACAAAAGATCTAAGCAAAACAAACAAACGTAAAACGTATTTCGTAACCATAAAATTCTAAATTTGCAGCACAAAAAAGATGTGTACATAAAAATTAGTTCAAAAGTTCATACGTGCAAACACTTAGCTCGAAATATTAGACAAAGCTTCATATTCGTCGAAAAATAGCAATTAATTTACAAAAGCAACCTTTTTTTTCAAGAGAAACAACAGCTTATTTGTATTTTGTTGGTTTAGAGGTCTTAAAGAATGCATTCAACATCATCCCTAAGGAAATGGAATTGGTGTGGTGGGGGGAAGGGGAACTAAGAATATTTTCTTCAAACAATTCTATTTAGCGCGAATTCCTACAAGATCGTATATTCATTTCACACACAGAAACTCCAAAGAGATTATTTACGAATTCTGTTACAAGTCAGCTAGCTCTGAGCTAGCTCAAAGAACGTTGCTACACAAACGTAAGCTGCCTTTTTGGATTTTGTTGATGACCAAAACAACAAGGGGCGAACGAGTACCTTAGAGATATTTCTTTTGGAGAAGGATTACTGCTTGGCTTGAGAGTATCAGGGGAGAAATGAAACACTTAGCTCGAAATATTAGACAAAGCTTCATATTCGTCGAAAAATAGCAATTAATTTACAAAAGCAAACTTTTTTTTCAAGAGAAACAACAGCTTGTTTGTATTTTGTTGGTTTAGAGGTCTTAAAGAATGCATTCAACATCATCCCTAAGGAAATGGAAATGGCGTAGTGGGGTGGTGGTGGTGGTGGGGGGGGGGAACTAAGAATATTTTCTTCAAACAATTCTATTTAGCGCGAATTCCTACAAGATCGTATATTCATTTCACACACAGAAACTCCGAAGAGATTATTTACGAATTCTGTTACAAGTCAGCTAGCTCTGAGCTAGCTCAAAGAACGTTGCTACACAAACGTAAGCTGCCTTTTTGGATTTTGTTGATGACCAAAAGAAGAAGGGGCGAACGAGTACCTTAGAGATATTTCTTTTGGAGAAGGATTACTGCTTGGCTTGAGAGTATCAGGGGAGAAATGAAACACTTAGCTCGAAATATTAGACAAAGCTTCATATTCGTCGAAAAATAGCAATTAATTTACAAAAGCAAACTTTTTTTTCAAGAGAAACAACAGCTTGTTTGTATTTTGTTGGTTTAGAGGTCTTAAAGAATGCATTCAACATCATCCCTAAGGAAATGAAGTGGTGTGGTGGGGGGGGGGGGAGGGGGAAGGGAACTAAGAATATTTTCTTCAAACAATTCCATTTAGCGCGAATTCCTACAAGATCGTATATTCATCTCACACACAGAAACTCCAAAGAGATTATTTACGAATTCTGTTACAAGTCAGCTAGCTCTGAGCTAGCTCAAAGAACGTTGCTACACAAACGTAAGCTGCCTTTTTGGATTTTGTTGATGACCAAAACAAGAAGGGGCGAACGAGTACCTTAGAGATATTTCTTTTGGAGAAGGATTACTGCTTGGCTTGAGAGTATCAGGGGAGAAATGAAACACTTAGCTCGAAATATTAGACAAAGCTTCATATTCGTCGAAAAATAGCAATTAATTTACAAAAGCAAACTTTTTTTTCAAGAGAAACAACAGCTTGTTTGTATTTTGTTGGTTTAGAGGTCTTAAAGAATGCATTCAACATCATCCCTAAGGAAATGGAAATGGTGTGGTGGTGGTGGGGGGGAACTAAGAATATTTTCTTCAAACAATTCTATTTAGCGCGAATTCCTACAAGATCGTATATTCATTTCACACACAGAAACTCCAAAGAGATTATTTACGAATTCTTTTACAAGTCAGCTAGCTCTGAGCTAGCTCAAAGAACGTTGCTACACAAACGTAAGCTGCCTTTTTGGATTTTGTTGATGACCAAAAGAAGAAGGGGCGAACGAGTACCTTAGAGATATTTCTTTTGGAGAAGGATTACTGCTTGGCTTGAGAGTATCAGGGGAGAAATGAAAAGTTGTAAAATATACGGGAAACAAAAGTAATTTGTGTATGGGATGGATTTGAAAACGACATAAGTTTTAAGACTTACTTATGTTAGACTCTTATATTGAATGAATTTTTGGATGAGTATCCCAAAGCAGTAAGTAATTGTAAAGAAAAAAAAGATTCGTTGGTCAATTGAAGAGGAAAAGTTGGAAAAGAAGATTTAATCGTAGGATAAATATAAAATACTTTAGATTCACCAATAAGGAGTACATAAGAATTACGCCACTGATCCGCCGTAATAAAAAAATATTTAAATTTCATAATTTTTAAATAAGTTAATCCTGTTTTCTTTTAAAATAAAAAAGTGATTTACTCGAGCCATATAAAATAGCTCTGATTAATCAGTTAGGAGTAACCCTGAAATAATGAGTGAGAAAAACAATCCTTAAATACGGCGCAGGCTTTCACTGTATATCACCTGAATAATGACTACCTATAAATTCCCGAATTCGGTTAATCCTCACTCTACCAAGTCCGTAGGAAACTATACCTAATAACTTCAAGCAGAATCATTTACGTAAAATATCACACAATCCATGTACTAATATGAAAACAAACATGAACAGAATATAAATGATGAGCGAGAACTGTGTAGCAAAGCAGAATTCGTTGATTCTGAAACCATACCTACATACACACACAAGTACGTTTTAAAACTACTTCACGTGTAATCACCGAGCATATAATCTAACTAATCTTTTCCTGCATGCATAGAAGCTACGAAGTCCCCCTCCCTCATAGTTCAACCATAACGTTCTCAGTTAATTAGGTCGTAAACTATACAAACACTCCCATGGGAAGTAATTAATTGTTTGTCCGCATATTTTGCTGGGGTCGTACTTTTTAAAAATTTTTAGAAAGTAATTTCCCTTGCTCTCAGTGCACAAGAAGTTTATTTTTATTAACTCGCATTCAGTATTAGCCTTATCGCAAACGTGCGCTGTCCTTCCATTTTCGTCTCGAATTAACACTTAAATGACTTTTTTGAGCGGAGATAAAAATTTTGCTTGCATGGTTATGGGCGCAATTTTAAATATCTTTTGTCAGATAGCAACAGACCATTTTCTCAAAAGTTTTTCTCAGCACCTACCCCTAATGCAGAATTCGTTAAAGTAAATGACGAAAGTAAAAATTTTTTTTTAAATGTATTAAAAAGTACAATTTTTATTAAAACAGCGATTGATTAAGCTCAATACATAAAGAATGAATAAGTTATAATCTTATCTTTATAAAACCAGCAAGTGGTCACAAAATCAGGCTCCTTTTCTGAAGTGTAAATTGGCAATAGCCAAGTTAAAGAATTTCAATTCACTACACTCTCTCATACTCAAGAAGGTAAACACTCTCTGTAGCTACTTGTTGGAATTTGTGTTCTTCAAACTACCTTTCAAATATGTAAACATTGGAAATCGAGTAACGTGCAGCAATCCTAGAGGTTAAAGAGTAAGCATTTCCCGCGCTGACTGATCGCCAGTTTTGCATGTTTTTGATTTCCCCACCTACCATGTGAACGAGATTGTGGAGGCGAACACTTAATTTTAATTTAATTTAATTTTATTTTATTTTAAAGTTTTCAGTGGTTGCCTCAGCAACAAATGAACAAAGAAAGGAAAAAGATGTTCTATCCGTGATGATTAAAATAATGAGTTTATATTTGTTACGAGTGTTTATATTTACGCCAGAAAATGGCTTCGAGTTCATCACTGGATTGTTTAGGTAATGTGAGTTTAATATTTTAATATGAATATTGATGTTTCAATAACAGTTTAAGTTTAGCGCGGATTTAAAACTGTGTTAAAATTTACCGCAGCATAAAATAACTGTAAATACTCGAGTATATTTATAATATATTCGAGTATATTTCTAATTTATACTCGAGTATAAATTAGATACCGCGATCAGTAAGCATCAATGGCGTTA
Organism: Cheiracanthium punctorium; assembly: GCA_038373885.1. Lineage (NCBI taxonomy): Eukaryota > Metazoa > Arthropoda > Arachnida > Araneae > Cheiracanthiidae > Cheiracanthium > Cheiracanthium punctorium. The sequence goes on along the minus strand of JAWZYV010012997.1, from coordinate 448,481 downwards.
TCTAATTTTGTAAGGGAAATATAAAGCCTAGGTCTAACACCGTGCCCATACTATAGCCTATATGGTCTACCGAGGTGTAAAAAAAAAAAAAAAAAAAAAAAAGAAAGTTTTTGAGAGACTTTCAGATGTTTATCAGCAGACGAAAAAATAAGCAGACGATAAGCATCTCCTGAACATTCGTACACCTTGAAATGAACAATATAAAACCAATTTTTCGTAACTTCACAATTTCCATCCGAGCTGAAATTTTGCATGCTTATGCATTTCAGTTCACAAAAAATATCATGCAAAAAATTTGATTTTATAAACCAATCGTAGATTTTAGCTGATGTAATCTGTCTGAGTCCTATGTAATTTCCAACCGCCTTCTTGCATGAAGCAAAAAAGTTGTTGATACTCAATTCTGGTGGCCACTCTGTTTACAAAATTTTAAATGATACAGTGATCTCACAGATAAACAACTCTGTCTCTTACGCATTTTTACTCAATCACATGTTCATTTTATGCGGTCAAGACGGACGGCCATTGGACGTAATGAGCTCTCATGCAAGATATATATATATATATATATATATATATACATATATATATATATATATATATATATATATATATATATATATATATATATATATATATATATATATATATATACATATATATATATATATATATATATTCATACATATTTAAATAAAATAATTTAGCAGGCGTACAAACACAGTGTAGCTTTTAGGTTTCCCGTCATCCATTGTATCTTCCTACTTAACATTGCTATAAAAATAAAAAGCTGTTTTCACACGTCAAGTATCCACAAAGGAATGATGAAATGAAGATTTATAATTCCCACCGAAATAAATAAATAAGTGAAAAATGTTTAAAACCGAAAGAAAACAGTAAATTTTTGATGTAAATGCGTTGAATAAATATCACTTTAATAAAAATAGTAAAAAGAAACGTTGCCGATGAGTAAATTTTAATATTATGCTGAAAGCCAAACTGAAATGCTCAAAAAGTAGAAAGCTTTAACATTTATAAAGAGGTTCAATTATGAATTCAGCTCTAAGTCAACACTGAAAATACGCAAATACTTATATTTAAATCGTAAAAGATAAATAAACATGCATTTTTTGAAAACTTACGAGCAATTATTTTCAAAGATATATTCGAATGTGTAGTGTGATTTGCAAAGAAATGAAATTTGATCACGTGTATTTTCGCAGTTGTGATGCAGAATATATAATACACACATATTCATTTAAAAAAAAAATTAAAATATTCTGCAGATGATTTGGTAGTACACTGTAATGTGACTAGCAACAGATAGTTGGAAAGTTTAATGGCAGAATAGAATACAATATTAATTTTAGTCGCTGAGCCACAAGCGATTTATTCTATACATGCTTTTCATGCATTCTTTCATAATTGAAAAGCATAAATTTAGCGGGCATAGATTATGTATTGTTTAAAGATGAATTAAAATTACATAAAGTTATTTCAGCAGCAGCAGAGACCAAGAATAAAAAAAACGCATTTCGAACACATCACATCAGAGAGAAAAGAAAAGGCGGGGGGGGGGGGGGGAGAAGAATAATTTTTGCTGGAAAGCTGTAGGTCTCTGCAATTTTAGTTTGCGGTAATGCGTTCACAGAGTCAGCTTCAAATTGTTAATATGCTTCAAATCCATTACAATACACCTTGAGCAACATTTGCAAAGAATTTGAAGGTTGAGGATGTTGATACAAGGGAATACCCATCTCAATTTGTGGTTAATTGTCTTAAGCTATTAGCACAACAAGTGGTTATCGAAGACGCTGGTTTCAACATTAACTTGGACCTACCATGGCTGAGTAGTAGAGATGGACGCGAGACGACTTTTTTGCGAGACGAGACAGAGATTTACAGCTTTTTTGCGAGACGAGACACACATTTTTAACATTACGATATAGGGATTTTTGCGAGACGAGACAAGCTTTTAGGCTATTTTGCGAGACGCGAGACGCTTATTTTTCGTCTCGCGTCCATCCCTACAGTAGATAAGTCATTGAACATGGTGGATGGCGGAAGTGTGAAGGTCCAGGGTTCTGGCCTACCGCGACTCTCGATCTAACAGTCTGGTGGTTTTGGTGTTTTTCCAGATTTGACGTGAATACGCACCAGAGCCCCTTGAAATATCCTCCGCCCGAGGTACTACCCTCCCTAGGCAGATACTGTGAAACTGAACACTAACCTAAGAGTGCCCTTTAGATTAGCAAGATGTCTTTGGTTTTAGAAAAGTACGATTTGCCGGCCAAGTAAACACGTATCTCATTAGAACAATGTATACCCATAATTAGGCAAGTAAATCTAAACGGCACACAGCTAAACTCTACATAAAATGAACCGTTCTGAAATATGAAGAATTTACTTTTTATCCATCTTATCCTGTTGTAGCAGAAGCTTTTTCAAAAGTCATACATGTTAAAGTATGAGGGTTAGAAATTATTCATTTTTCTCAATGTCAGATTTTCCTACTGCAATCAGGTTTCAGTCGAAGTAAGGCTTAATTCAAAAGGCAACAAGGACACATGGGATCAGGAAATAATGCAGTTTAAGACAGGATTTATTACAACATTACAGGCAGAGAAAAGATAGAAAGTGCCCCCTTATTTTCTGGTTGGCGAAAGGAAAATAATTATTACCTAGCCGCCTCATACCTTACTGTTTTTTACACTCAGTGCTGTGTTGACTAAATTTCTGGACTCATTTCAATGAAAATCCTGTTTCTCAGCTTTAACAGTAATTAAATTTATTTGGGTTAGAGTTGCTACACATTTTGGGTGTCATCATAATAGAGTCGATATTGAAACAGCAACTGGATAAAATGTAGCCTAATGCGTGGCGACATTTTTTAGATGGGCGATTAATGCGCCAAGTATTGTAAATTCGATATTTTAAAGCTGTGAAAAAGTCCGAAAGATCTTACACTTTTGTGAATCCATTATTGTTATTTTTTAATCTAGCTACTGCGTGACATATGCTCGTTGAACTGTTCATTTGGATTTTTGCATAAGCGTTATTGTTATTGCACTAATGTTTACATCTAGTTCTTGCCGTTCGCAGCGTGGAAATATCGTCAATTTTGGCACTGCATACGCTAGTGCATTGTATAAGCCTATATTTGCAGCTTTTTTACATGCTAATGTACTAAATAAAAATATGGCTAAATAATTAAATTTAAAATAAATAACAAATTAAAGTTCCAATTTTTCAACCGAGTAACCATTTAATAAAGCTTGAAAAGCAACATAAAAATATATAGTACTAGTGCTGGAACAATGTTCAGAAATTTTTCTAAAACAATTAAGCATATGACCGCCCGTATAACCCTAAATGTTTCCGAAGTAGAAAAGAGTTAATTCAAACTCTCTAGGAATCACTCTTGACATATCGATCCACACTTGGTAGATGAGTTACGTTAGAAGGTTCTACTTGTAATTTTCTCCATAGAGAAAGGGAATAGCATGCTTCTCACTCATTATTTAACAGATGAATTTCTACAAAAGGTAATAAGATGACACGGCCAATTTATTTAATCTCAACAAAAACGTATCATTATTCTGTCACATTTGATTAATCGACTAACCTAATCTAATATTTATTCTAATACGGAGAATTCGTCAGGGATTCGCTGACAATGAATAATGATGATGTTGGAGAACGGATAATACCACTCCAATACTACTTCATTGCTTGCATTAACGTAAAAAAAAATTAGATTTATTAAAATAAGTAAGTAATGTATGTCTACTTCCTTCTTTCTCTTTTACTTCGTCAAATTTCAAGAGCCGAATTTCCGGCTGTCTGGTCAAATGTGATACACACAATAGCTATATAGCTATACATTGAGACGTACATTTAACTGAAAATTGTAAAATAAATAGTCAAGTAGACCCCCCTTCAACTCTCAACAAACAGACAAAAAATGCAGCATATGCCAACAGCAAATGTCAAAGTACATTATTTTCATATAAAAGTCATAACTGACAATTTATTCTTTAATTGCTTTGTTCGGATCAGCAGTAATACAGGCCATAATACTTTTCGCATTGTTTCTGCTCTCTGTCATAATTAAAATGTAAATAATTTAAAAGTATTTTTCTCATGGCAACTAACCTAAATGTTATCCTCACCATAAACTTTTGACTCATGATCACGGAGTTAATTGATTTCTGTAATCTTTCTTTTCGAATCATTGAAACAATTATTAGTAGTATCAATATCAATTATTTTTAGCTATAAGCGATCTTTAAGATTTCATTTCGACGCGCCGTTTCGCGTACGTCAGAGTGCCAATCGACTGCACATCCTTCTGCGAAAATTTCGGGATTTTATTTCGACTGTATTAATCCTAAAAATCGACTGAAATTATGTTTAATCACTTTAACACATAAACAAAAGGAAATCAAAGTCAATGGTTTTGCTTAACAAATTCAGTCAAATACAAATACACAATAACTTGAATTCAATTACAAAAATTACGCTTACAATCAGATTTTTCCCATTGAATTTAGGCATAATTTGGCTCTCATAACTTGATAGTTCAGCTTAGACGAGTCCATTCGTGACAAAGAACTGTCTATTTAAAGTTTACTAAACACGGCTGCTTTTTTGGCAAAAACTCCTTTCACTACGTAGGTAGAATTCCTGTTGTCATTAAGGGTCTTAAAACCCCCAGAACGAATAAAATGGTTCATCATGTGGATCGATCACACCTCATTGTGCTAGGAGTTCCTAGCTCCAACTCTACAAGCCTAAGAATCCTATTCCGGAATTTTCTGAATGGAATCGTCCAAAGTTGAACTGCCAAATCGCTAGAGCCACACTATAAAAGAAAATTGTTTATCCTGTAAACCACATATGGGCAACCGCCGGCCCGCGGGCCGTATGTGGCCCGCCACGGCTTTTGATCCGGCCCTCGGAAGATATCTAAACCCATATAAACCATTCAAAATCCTATATAAATACCAATTATACGGCCCGCGACTTCTGTAACTTCCTAAAGTTAGGCCCGCAACTTTTCAAAGGTTGCCCATTCCTGCTGTAAACGAAGTTGCTGGATTCATCCAAATGCTCCGAGTAGCATCTGCTTATTTCGCATAACACATTCATAAGATATTTATGCAGGTTAATAAGTAAATGTAGAAAATGTTCAAAAAGCAGTAAGCACGGTGGACACATGCTCAAATTTAAATCGTTCCATCTACGAAAATAGGGATGCACCGAATACCATATTTCGCTGAATAACGAATACCGAATATTTGGTTAAAATTTATTAAACTTATTAAACCGTTATTAAACTTTGATTGCAATGATAAATTTAATTAGTTTGGTTTTAAACAATATTTAATATTTCATATGGTGTAAAACTTCAGAAATTAAAATGCAAAATTTAATACCCAAGTGTTTCCTTTATATATTATTAATAACTTTTTTAAATATTAGTGAAATGCTGATTTTTTTTTTACCTGCATATTTTATAAAAAAAAAAAATTAGCAGTTAATTGACTTGATATATTTATAAACACTTAATGTTATGAGTTTTTTTTTTTTTTTTTCCTCGTTACTGTTTCGAATTTAAATGAGTTAGTAAGAGTAAGGTTAATGTAATGTGTCGTAAGATATAAGAAAAATTGAAAAGCAACAAAATTTAAATTTAACATCTGAGTGTTTTCTCTTGCATTAAAACTAATTTGATTGTGATATTAGTAAGTAACAACTTGAATTAATTTAGTACCATGTTACTATATCTTTCATTCATGATATAAAAAAAAAATATGTGTTTGTTTACCAATTGTTGAATCCGAATACTTCAATTTATTTACTATTCGGTTGCCGAATATTGAAGGATTCGGACGAACCGAACATCCGGTTTGTCTGAGGAATAGGCAGTATACCGAGTATACTGCCTATAGGTAGTATACGAGTATTCGGTTCATCCCTATAGAAAACAACTAAATCCTCAGACAGTTAGTGTAAAGTTACGGTTTTTCAATCATTTCAAGCATTTTAAATTTTCCCATTCAAAAGATATCCAGTGATTAACGGCGAAGCTTCCCCAAAAGGCTAGCACTGAAAGCAGAACAACGAAATGAAATCCCAGCAACCTACGCCCGCCTGCTCCTCCGGCATTGATAACAAATTGCGCCCGTTTCGGGTTTAATATTGCAAAATTCTTAAATGAAACGCATGCATTGCATTTCGGAAAACGTCCATTAATTCACTTTCGAGAGCTATTCCGATAATTGCAGCCATTACGGCAGCGACTTAAGTAGTAAAGCTCGGTTCTGCGAAGTAGTAATTCCGGCAGCATGTTCGGTGGAACATGTCAAAGAATTTTCAGCATGTATCAGTTTTCCAGCAGTTACTAATGGTTATACATCGAAGATTCATAAACGTCCATTTAAATAAATTAAGAGGTAGGAGATGGTAACAAAGTGGGGCAATGTACAAAGTGGATACTGTTTTCTCTCGGTGTACTGGTAAGAATGGTTTAGTTAATGGAACTGTGTCATATTACAGCCTGTCAATAAATTAACCAAATTACTAGAACCCATTGTAAAAACCGATCTTGTTGGGACATTGAAGCTATTAGATCAAAAAAGGAATACTACATATCATTTAATAAAACTTACTTTAAATATTTCATATTTGCTTGTTTTCAAATTTTAATTGTTGTATAAAATAATCTTATTCGATATACTTTATAACTTTTCATTTGTTTTAAGAATTGTATAATGTTTTTATCTGAAATAAGTTTTAATACACATGCTATGTGTCTTTTAAACATATTTATCTAATAGTTACAGCATTTAGAATAATCGAAATGTCACAAAAAGGTCACTTTAACAATGGCGTTCAGTACCTGGTTAATTTGTAGATAGGCTGCATAGTGTATAAATAAACAAGATTTGTGCTTATTACGAATTCTTAGTATAAATGAAACGATATTGAATCCCTCAAAATTTTCCTTTTTATTTACCCGTATCTGCAAACAATTAATGCGAGACTTCTTGAATACAATTGTTAACATTTAACGGGATTGTAACTTTTTTCGTTTTTTTATTTTTATTTCCCCAGATGAAGCGTGAATACCTGTGGGACACCGTTTAAAAAGTCCTCCGTGACGTTTTTACAACTGCTATATCCCAAAAATGGTAACAGGCTTTAATTCTTTATCCGTAAAGCATTGTTATCACTTTTTTGAGACATCCTGTAGACATTCAAATAAAATGAGAGTAACAAAAGAAGCAGGTAAACGCGACGCAAGACTTCATTCATACAATTCATACAGAACCGCCTGATTAAATTTCGATGTTCAGACTAGTAGCACATGCATCATCCGTACTTCGACCTCGACGTAAGAAGGCAAAAATTTTTGAAGTATGCCTCGCAAATAAATATATCTTCGAAAGTGATAACAGAAAAACGAATTTTTCCCAACTCTACTGTAACAAAATTTACGAATTTCGAGTGCTATAAAAACAAACAACTCGATTTTTCATATCATGTAGAAACTTCTGACGTAAAAATATCCAAAAACGTATTTTATTTTTTTAAACTTCCACAGCTCCAAGCTATTTAACATAAAGAAAATTTTCACAGGAACTTATTCGGAATTTCTCTAAGATTAAAGCGATATGAAGCCCTTGCATAAATATTAAAGTTCACCTCTCCGATTTCAATGCAAATAACATTTTCATGTTATTTTTTTTAAACAAAAATAACGAGTATGAGGCTGAAGATATAGTTATAGAGCTCCGACATGCATTTTTCAGTATGCAAATATTTTAATTTCATTTTGTGGGAGGGGGGCGAGGGACTCTTTTGAATATGATCACAGCCTGGGGTTAATTTACAGTTCCTCTGACAGCTGACAATCCTTTAAAAAGAAACCACAAGCCCATTAAACTCAAACTTGCGTTTGCAGAGTTATTAAAAGAATATTATTATTTTTAAAAAAACATTAGGGGAGTGAGAAATATTAGAAGTAAGTTAGTTAGCAATATTCACTTCAAGTAAGATTTCTGGGATCTTAAAATACGAATACAGTTTTTCAAACTGTCATTTTTCCTTTTCTTTATTTTAAAATAATATTAAAGCTTTTATTTAACTACAGGGTATAAACAGAATATTTATTATAAAATTAATTTCAAAATAAGAAACTTCAATTAAACAGAGTGACAGGTAAGTCTAATAAAATCATATTTTTTTTTACTTGCATTAAGATGTGTGGGATACACTTTTTAACACAGATCGAATAACTAAACATCATACCTATTTAAAATAGTATGCCGAGTATTAAAGTTTATATGGCATGTGGTTTTTATTAAAGACAAAAATTACAACTCATATTCTAGTGAAAATTAACAGCGAGAAATAAAATAAATCGGGAACACGCCCCCGCCTCCCCGAATAAAAGGAATAACAATAAACTGAAAGGAGACTTTGAAGAATAATAAAAATAAAAATATTAAAAATTACTTTAAAAAGAACAAACAAAATAAAGAAATAAATTTATGGGATTCTCTTGAAAAGGTAATAGACACAAGCAAACAATTATTTAACTCATTCAATTATCACAATTTTTTTCTAGTGATTACATGAATAATAAGAATATCATAAAATATTGTGTTGAAAGACTAAAATTAATTAAAAAAAACTTTGAAATGACAAACATAAATTAATAAAAGCGTACGGTTTTGGATGGTACAAAAGTCCCACACTTCTTCAGCTGTTAAAAGCTGGGCTTCGAATCGGAACTGGACCGGAAACCGAAAAAAAAAAAAAACCCGTTATTTTGGTCTGAACGAAAACCGGAACTGAACCGAAAAAAAAATATTGGTTTATTTGGGTTCGATATATCTTCAGTCATTATGTAGCTGTAACCAACTTACCAATACTGTATACTGTAACCAATATACTGTAATCAACTAACCAATTAAAAAAAAGAATAAAATCTTTTAAATTTTGATGGAATTACATTTTTTTGTTTATAATATAATTATATATCTGTACACACAAATAAAAATATACATAAAATAAAATTATTTATTCGGACTTGAACCGAAAACCGAAAACCGTTACTTTTGACGGAACGAAAACCGGAACTGAACCGAAAAAAAAAAATATTGGTTTATTTGGGTTCGATATATCTTCAGTCATTTTGTTGCTGTAACCAACTTACCAATACTGTATACTGTAACCAATATACAGTAATCAACTAACCAATTAAAAAAAAGAATAAAATCTTTTAAATTTTGATGGAATTACATTTTTTGTTTATGATATAATTATATATCTGTACACACAAATAAAAATATACATAAAATAAAATTATTCATTCGGACTTGAACCGAAAACCGTTACTTTTGACGGAACGAAAACCGGAACTGAAGCGATATATTTATTTTTAGTTGAACCGGGACGAAAAATATTACGGTTCGAAGCCCAGGTTAAACGTTCCAACTTGCACATGCGCAGGAAAATCAAAGAACTGAGCTCACTCTGAACGTTATGATAGTGCTGCACTATTATTTTTACTTATGCGTGTTACTAACAAAAAAGTCATTATTTTTATAACATGAATAGTTAACTTTTAAATCAATTCTCAAAGCCGGCATAAATTTATTTATTTGGACTATCCTACACCAGGAATGCATGTTTAAAATGTTAATATTCATTTATTCAGGTGACTAAAAAATATAAAATAGATTCTTTAAAAAAACATAACTATAATCAAATTTCGTATACTGAACACATTTAAATTCCTCTTCCGTCACCACATGCTCTTTTGGCTCTTATTGAAAGGCGTAACATCAGATTTGTTAAATCCTTCATTTATGCTTAGTGTCATCTATTATAGGATCTGTTTAAGTCTATCTAAATTTAATCCAATGTCCTCTACCAGAATTTGGCATTCGAAATTATTAACAGGGTTATAGCATTAGTTTGGGAGGAAGACAACAGTCCTTGTTGCATTTCCCAATATCTGAAATACTTGCTCCAGAATGTACAAAAGCTGTATTTTCAATTACGGGAGGAGGAACTCAGGTCACTTTTAATTATACTTTGGAAATACGGCTGATAGTGTGTAAATGCATGAAAACTAATGAAGTTCCAACTAAGTATATTTACCCGAATGCAGGGAATGGAAGTAGTATTACTCATTTGGTTAGAAATCATTTAGTTAGAGATTATTTCCCAGTAAGTGCGGCTATTACATTCATATTAAAATATGACTTTTCACAGTTCTTTTTTGTTATCTACATATCAATTGCATTCGTAATGATAAAAATGAAATTAAGAAGCCTGAATTGAAATAATAATTTTTTAAAAATCTGAAACACTTCCATATTTTAAATACGCACTAAAGTGCTAAAAGCGTATCTTAATCCAAGCGTTGTCCCTATTTTTCTTCCTTATCCCAACTAAAAAGAAACTTCGAAAAATAATTTCATTATAAAAATTATTTTTATAAAGAACAAATAAAATAAAGAAGTAAATTTATGGGATTCTCTTGAAAATGTATAGATACAAGCAAACAATTATTTAACTTATTCAGTGATAATTTTTTCATTCTCCAATGATTACATGAATAATAAGAACACTACAAAATATTCATTGGAAGGATATCAGTTGGCAAGTGTATTACTATTCATGAGTGTGCCGCAGTTTACTTCCTTGTTCCGTAAAACACATCTTTGGAATCGAAATCTATCTTAAAATCACCTACTAAAACTGTTTTACAATCTTCGCCAAGCATACTCCAACTACGTCATTTTAAATACTGTTTAGAAAGTGTATCATAATCCAAGAGTGTGTCGTGTTTGTCTTTCTTGTTCCACAAAACTTCATCAGAAATGAAATCTAAATCGCCTACCAAAATTGTTTAACAACCTTTGTTCGGCATATTCTAACTATACGTCACCTTTTGTAAGTATCATTTTGAAAGTGTATCATAATCCACGAGTGTACCGTATTCGTCTTCCTTGTTCCATAAAACACTTCTTCGGAATCGAAATCTATAATAAAATCGCCTACTAAACTATTTTATAATCTTCGGCAGGCATATTCTAACTATACTTTTCCTTTCTCATAAGCTGCTGCGTTTGCGTGTTTCTAGCCAAATTTGGAAGATATCGCCAAACTTAGTTCAGTTTTGAAGACTTATGTTTTGCCACCAAACTAGGCGATAAGTTATCAAAAATTGCAAACCTTGGTGACTTTCAACATTTTATTTGACCCCCCTTCCCAGATCTGGCTGACAAATTCGAAAATTGACTTGCCGTGGCAAATCGTGTAGACAAGTTATGCGGACGCTAAAGAATCTGCTTGATTTTAAAAGCACTGAAGTGCTAATAATGATAATAGTAATCATGGTGCAGCATATAATAAGTAAACTTTAAACGTTATTTGATCCTTCTGGGTAGGAGGGGGGGAGGGGTATTCCAAGAAAATCCCTGTCGATATTGAGACTAGGTCCAGAATAAACGCCCTTGCAGAGATTGCAAAATTTAATGCGAAAGGAACCTCTCCTGTGACAGAGCTTGCAGAATCATATCAGATTCTGGATTACGATTTCCTAGGAGCATCCCCCTCCTCCAATCCTAATGTTTCATATTTTATATGAAGGCATAAACATGGAGAGAAAATTCATGATACTACAGCAGAATTTCCCCTACTCCCAATCCTAGTATTTCACATTTTATTTGAAGGCATAAACTTACAGAGCCAATTCCTTTTATTATTAACAGACGTACTACACCATAGCGAGTCAAAAAGCAGGAACACGGGAATTTTTAAAGGTTCATAACTTGTACTCCAATTAACCGACATAGTTGCAACAAAATGCAAACTTTATTTAACTCCTATAACATTATTATTGAACTTATTATTTAACTCATATAGCATTATTATTTAACTCATATAACATTAATTTTCAAATAAATTAAAAGTTTAAACAGCAGATAATCCTAAAAAAATGGTGCTACTATATGCGATTGCTTAATATTTTGGTAGGAGACCTAAAGCATATAGAGTAGCTAACGCCCGCTGAGTCTATCCCTACAACAAAAGTCATTTAGCATTAGGTAAACAAGAATATTATGATAAAATTATTTTATACTATTCCTTTGTCTAGATATATCTCTCAGTGGAATCAAATACTTATTCGTTATTATTATTTGTTTATCATTAAAGCATGGTACCAAAAATTTCCTAAAATATTCCATTATCGAAATTATAGAGTAGAATTAGGTGGGTATAGTTCGGTACCTGGCCAAGGATGACCAAAGTTCTAAAATCCAGGGATTGACAAAAGTCGTAAAATCTTAGGAGCCGGTAAAAATTTATTAGGTGGGTATGGTTCGGTACTGTCCAAGGATTGACAAAAGTTGTAAAATGCAGGGATTGACAAAAGTCGTAAAAATCTTAGGAGCCGCTAAAAATTTATTAGGTTGGTATAGTTCGGTGCTGACGAAAGATTAACAAAAGTTGTAAAATGCAGGGATTGACAAAAGTCGTAAAAATCTTAAGGGGCCGCTAAAAATTTATTAGGTTGGTATAGTTCGGTGCTGACGAAGGATTAACAAAAGTTTTAAAATGCAGGGATTGACAAAAGTCGTAAAATCTTAGGAGCGGGTAAAATTTTTTAGGAACCACATATATATTGAATTATATTAATGGAAAAAAAAAAAAAAACACTAGTCGTCGAGGGATAATTTTTAGTCACCTAGGAGATCGGGCGCTCGAATTTCGTCGAACTCTGCCAGTAGCTCCATAAAAATCAGTCGCAGAAGTGTAATCAAACTCTCGCTGAATAAAAATTCCAGATACGTGTAAACGCTTTTCAATAAAGTTCTATGGTCTATTTAAATCACTAACACAATTCAAAGAAAACCCCCCGAAATTGTAAAAGCGTTCGGCATTTATTTACCCCCAATTCAATTACAAAGCTTTAAATATTATTTATTTACGGGAATTTATACTTTTCACGTCACACTTCTCTCCTGAGAATCGAGTTATAAGATGAAAGAAATAGAGAGAACGTTCGAAATTTCGGAAACATTTCAGCCGCTTTCAAAGAAAGATATATAATGTTTGCTAATTACTCCACGTCGCAGTGAAAGAGAACTTAACAAAATGCACAGCTGAGGAAAGGGGTGGGGGATAGTTTCAAGATATTTTAATATTTTGTTTTATTTTTTTCCAGATAAACACAACTCTCACAATCGCTTTGTACTGATTCTTAAGATCTCGTGGGTGTTTATTTGAACTGGTTTAACTGTTCTTTTATTAACAAGCGTAATCAAACGGAGATATATTTCGTTCGATGTTTGTCTAGAGACGTGAAAAAAGAAAAAGGAAGGCACATGAACAGCACAACAAGGAATAAATAGAGTGTTACAGGACACAGTTATATGTATTTAAATAATTCCTTGAAACAAGGTTTTATTTTGCAATAATTTGAATTATTTGAGCGGTAAGGCTTAAAGCAAGGTTTAACGCATTATCAGTGCAGAAGGAATAAGCACAAATGTTTGAATGATTTGGGAAGAGTAGACTTATCGATAGCATAGGTAAAAACGTCAAAGAAATGAAAAAAGACCTGCTCTATCTTTCAACAACAACAACCAGAGTAATAATAATAATTGGTTGAATACGTGTGTGCTTCAGTTATTCAATATTTGTCCGCCAAGAGCAACTGTTCATGGGTTTAATAGTTCCTGTTGGAATAAGATATTCTAGCTTAAGTAATCTCATTTTTAAAAAAAAGTACAAAAAGGTTTACAGTATTGAAGATATAGTTAAAGTCACTACAAAATTGACGATGTAGTTATTAGAATATTAAAGAAACTTAACTCTGAGTAATAAAAAGTAGGTTTTCGCTACGGGTCCTTACTTTATTAAAATTCCGAACTTACGAAAAATTGTCCTAAAAACGTTCTATACTATTTAAAATACTCGAGAGAACTTCTTTCCATATTTTATGTATATAAAAATAAAAATAAAGAAAAGTTATATATATATATATATATATATATATATATATATATATATATACTATAGTCTTAAGGCCAGTAACTTAACTGACCTATATAAAACTGCTATAAAATATAATTATCCAAGTAAATTTCTAACTTCCATTTTATATCCTCTATGTAATCAAAAAAACTGTATGTCCTAATCAGAATATTGGTTGGTGAGGATGGGGTTGGTTGTTGGTTCTTTCTATATTTAAAAAAAAAAAAATCATAAAATATATATCTATATATTTTATTTTAAAAAAAAAATCTATAATTAAGAATAGTTGATTACTGGTACTTTTTCCTTTTTTATGTGAGTCTGTAACCAATGAAGCCATACAGAGTACTGTTCTACCTAAATATTTTACAATAATATTAGCATAAATAGCAATTAATAAATGTGTATAATTATTATCAATATCATTACTGTTAAAATTATTTCTACAGTTTTTCTCCTTTTCCACAACCTCAACTAAGTACTTCTTAGCTACTGCAGCTAGTACTACGTTAAACATAGGCTAGCTATACTAGTGTTATATTTATTTTATTATTTATTCATTTAATTATTACCATTTTTATTCTTTTTATTTATTCATTTAATTATTACTTTTTATTTATTCCTTTCCTTTCCATACTTCCAAAGTATTATTAATATATCATTTTTTTTTCACACTCCATGGCATTACTTGTCTATTGATGGCATTAAGTCTTCTCTGATGGCAACATGCACTAATACTGCCTCCATTACTGAGCTTTGATCTTCTTGTCGGTCCACTTCCTCGTTGTTTATTTCTAATAGCTACGGTCGCGCCCCCAAGTTACAAAAGGACCCTAATTTTGGTCAGGTAACTTGCAGAAACCTAGCTATTATTGTTTTTTTTCGATTAAATTGAAATGTGTGTGCGGTGGCGCCTGATGATAGAGCACACCATTTCAATATCCATTCCATTTTCCGTCTATTTGTGGTTACATGTGATTAGGCTTAAAAAGCCCACCAGTTCTAATTTGGCGCTTTATATCCAATTTATCCACTCTTTCATTGCCTTAAAAGGCTATATTTAAACACTTATCCGGTATAAGCTCGTTAATTGGCACCATGTGCTATCTACTTTTTTATTTTTATATTTTTTTCACTTTATCAATGGATTATCTTGGGATTTCACTTTACGTAAGTAAGCTATTATCTTATAAATAAAAATGAAATTCTGTTTGTTTGTTTGTTTGTTTGTTTATTTGTTTGTTTGTTTATCTGTTTGTTTGTTTGTGGATTTGAGTTGTATACAAATCCACAAAAATGGACCTATCAGCCTGAAATTTTGCACAGATATGTAAAATAATATAGAATAAATCATAGTCCACTTTAAAACTTTGAAAGTCCACCCGTTCCCGGAATTTAAGAGATTTTTTATGTCCTCCACGCAAAAAGCTTTCCGTAATTGTAACCCCTGTAGTGAAATAAGGATCGTGGTTGCCATGTGTGGCGATTTGCCGAATAAGATGTTTTAAATTCTCAAAGTAAAATAAAAGAATAATAATGATTTTTTTTGTTAGTTTATATTCGTAAGGTTATATTTTTTTAATTATAATATCGTGTGCATGGGAAATCGGAGCAGGAATGAAATGTTTTATACGCAAAACAATAAGAATTGAAGATTTCCGAGGCTAATATGTTAAAATTTTTTAGTTTGGCGAAAAAATAAATGGCTCAAATGCCGAGAAAGTGAGTTCTAGCGGTTTGCACAGTTTCCGGCTAGGCGCAATTTACTGAGAGCTTAAGGAAACGGATTTTTGAAAACAAGTGCAAAGGTTTTATTAGAATACAGCATTAAATTTTAATGATCCGTGCGAAAATAATGCAGTTATTAAGGGATTCTCGCGATTTTGAGGAGGATTCTAACGCTTGGCGTTATTTATCGTAATTTAATCGTCTGCTATTTGGGTTATGAATACACCTGCGTATAAGTTTTTGAAATTTTCATTCAGTTGGAATTGTGCATTTTTCTGAGCAGCTTTTCTGCATCTAATGTATTACATCCAGAAAAAAGGATGTTAGAAATATCAATTTTAATTTTGTTTAATCACACTCATGAATAATGATACACTTTCCAACTTAATGAAAGAAGGAACGAGGGAAGACCCATGGATTATAACTCTTTTTATATATAGCACTTTAGTGCGTATTTAAAAATCTGAAAGTGTGTCAGATTTTCTATGATTCTAGCGCTTGGCGCAATTTAATGAGAGGGTATTTTTAAAAACAAGCGTAGGTTATCTTATAAATAAAAATGAAATTCTCTTTGTCAATTTGTTGATTTGGGTAGTATACAATTCCACAAAAATGGACCTGTCAGCCTGAAATTTTACACAGATATGTAAAATAATATAGAATAAATGATAGTCCACTTTAAAACTTTGAAACTCCACTTTATTTCCGTTCCCGGAATTTAAGAGATTTTTTATGTTCTCCACGCAGAAAGCTTTACGTAATATTAACCCCTGTAGTGAAAAAAGTGTGTGAAATAAGCATCTTGGTTGCCATGTGTGGCGATTTTGCCGAATAAAATGTTTTAAATTCTTAAAGTAAAAATAAAAGAATAATAATGATTTTTTTAGTTTATTTTTTTAGGTTATTTTTTTAATTATAATATCGTGTGCGCATAAGAAATGAGAGCAGGAATGAAATGTTTTATACGCAAAACAATACGCAACAAACTCGGATCGAAGATATCCGAGACTAATATGTAATTTTTTTTAGTTTGGCGAAAAAAAAATGGCTGCTAGGCCGATTTTTAGAGAGTGAGTTCTAGCGGTTTGCACAGTATTAGGCTTTTTGGCGCAATTTACTGAGAGCTTAAGGGAATAGCATTTTTGAAAACAAGTGTATAGGTTTTCTTAGAATACAGCATTAAATTTTAACTATCCGTGCAGAAAGAATGCAGTTATTAGGGCATTTCAAGCGATGTAGCTTCAGAATTCTCGCCAATTGAGTACATTGATTTAACTTGGGGGAAATCCGCCAAATTTCAGAAAATTGAAATCTTCGCATTTAGTACATCGAGGTAACGATGAATAAAACATGGTATAGTTGATAATTTAAAAAATGCGGCTGTATTAAGGGATTCCACTTTTCAAATAAATGCCTGGCGGTCGAACCATTTCCCATTTTGATTGCTGCTAAGGCAATGCTTCGAATGATTCCCTGAAAAAACTCTTGCAAAATGGCGTATGCTGGCACTTTGGCGAGGCTTAGATTTGAAACTGAATTTTACTTGAGACTGGTATATACGTATAATAAGACTGGTTATAGATAAAAATGAATGTTGGTATGTGTGTAGGAGGTTGAAAAACTCCAGCACCGTTTCACCGATCACCATGAAATTTGGTTCACCTAAGTCTTTTATCATGGAGAAGGTTTTTATGCTATCCGTTTTCCTCTAACTTTTCACTAGGTGGCGCAGCAGAACGTCGAATTCTATTCCGTTTAGCCGTTTGCTATGCGAATATCGTCCAACCAATTTCGATGAAATTTGGTACACGCGAATATTAGAACACGGAGAATATTTTTCACTATCCATTTTGCTGTAACTTGCCGCTAAATGGCGCTGCAAAGCATCAACTTCTATACCGTTCGACCGATCGGCATAAAATTTTTTATACTTACACATTTGAGCACGAAGAATATATTCTAACTGCGTTACTTTTGATGTTACTCGCCACTAGATGACACTGCAATGCATTATTATTTTAACTCACCACTAGATGACGCTGCAGCAGGCCAAATTTTTGACCATTCAAATGGTGGCTATGAAAATCAGTATACATAGCTATTTGAACAATGATAATATTTTGGCGTTATCCATTTTGCTATAACTCGCCACATGACGGCGCTGTAGCAAATCATTTCTTTAATTAACCACTAGATGGCCCTGCAGTGTATCACTTCTTGACTGTGCGATTGATCGCTATGAAAATAGGTATACATAGATATTTGAACACGGGGAAGAGTTTGGCACGATCCATTTTCCTATAACTTGACACTAGATGTCGCGTCAACACATGAACTTCAAGACTATTCAACCGATCGTCATGAAAATTCGTATACATCGATATCTGAATGCGAAGAATATTTTTGCCGTATCCGTTTTGCTAAAACTCGCCACTAGATTGTGCTACGCCGCATCGCCTTCTGCACAGTAAAAACGATTGCCTTGAAATTCAGTATGCATGATTATTGAACACAATATAACGCGATATCCATTTTGCTATATCTCTTTATTACAATAAATAGTAATCACAACAAATATTAATATCAAAAAGTCCATTGATTCCCGTGCGAAGAACGGGTTCTTCAGCTAGTATATTATATATATATTATTTTTTTTCCAGGGACTGAAATTCAGTTTTTGTTAACTGCCGCCCAGATGGTGTAGTGGCTGAAGAGCCGTTCTATCACGCTTTGGGTCAGGGTTCGATTTTGGACTTGGGCTTGGGTGTTAACTCGTTCGTCCCTTAATAGGGGGCAATGTTGTCCGTCCACTGAATGCCCCCATAATAAAATGGCCCATACCTTCGGGTCATTGTAGCGGCGAATGCCTAATCGGCACCGCCCGTTATTAAAAAAAAAAAGTTTGAGTTAATTTATTCGGATGCACAAGAAAAAAATAGGCTGTATTAAGCACTCTTACAATCGGCAAACTATAGGAGTTTTGAAGCATACGGGTAAAAATCTTAAACGAACAATATTTTGTGATATTTTCTAAAACAGACAAGGTTTTCAGGGAATTTTAATTAACAATTTTCTGTGCAGTCAGACATTTTGGTGGGCTGCTTGGAGATAACATTCTGAGCCTTTTCGAGCCAAACATGTTTTTTTTAAAAATAATATCATGGTATCCTTGTGAATGCATTTTTCTAACTTCTCTTAAATTAAACGTGCTAAGAACAGACGTTATTCTACGGGACACATAACAGAAACTCCCCTACACCTGAATCCCAAAAACGCTTATCTCCACACACTTCAGTTCTCTTTTATTTCAACTCGGCCTGAGTACTTCATCACTCAACTGCGTATGGCTTGTCAACAACGCACTACTCTTCCTTCCATTATTTTCACCTCGCTAGAGCGGTACACAACTTCCAAGAAGTATATTCTCAACTCCTATCAGAGGAGAAAGTGGTCTTTCGGGGACAACACCAGTTTCTACTTACACAGCTTAGAAAAACCTACTACACTGGAGTGCCTGACCCCAAACTGTGCCGAATCATATACTATATTACAGATATCTTTCCTTTTTAGTTTTTCAAAAAAAAAAAAAAAAAAAAAAAAAAGAAAGAAAGAAAGAAAGAACGAAAGAAATTATCCGCGCGATAGACAGCCGTATCCAAATAGGGAAAGAGTGCTTGAGAAGTGGCACAGTGAGAGTTTATATTGATCCAATGGAGACCTACATTTCGGGCTAAACGGGTGGGATAGCAACCTGCTCTCTCTTTCCTCAGTATGTAATACGAAAGCGAGACTTGTGCCTTTAATATTAATGAATTGAAACGTTCTTCAGGCTTTTAACCCTTTGAGGCGCAACCCTTTCCCAATGCTGAAAAAAAGGGCAGCCGTTGCCATCGCTCGCGCAGCCAGCTGTCGTCAAAAAAAGGGTCTCTAGATCTGTGGCACGCGATGAACGTTTCGATCGTCCGCCATCTGGCTCGAAGTTAAGTCGAGCGATGGCAACGGCTGCCCTTTTTTCAGCATTGGACAATCTATCCAAGTGTTCTCGCGTTCTTCCATTTTTCAGCAGATGTCAGTGCTGTTAAAAGTAATCGTGACAATTTTTTTACGGGAAATGACGAGCTAAAAAGTAAAGGATTATCTCACCCGCAACTATTCTTATCGAAATCAAATCTATTCTTCGTGACTGGCAAGAGTCCAAACGTCAGAGTTTGGTGTTCCGAGAGCGAGAACACTGCGCGTTAAAGGGTTAAGCTTTTAATGCGTTGTGGGATACATATTATTGCACCTAATTTTAGCGCGTTAACTGTTTACACTTAAATTCTATAATGTAATCGCGACATCAACGCTTTTATAGATCAGAGACTTGGACCATTAATATTAGTGAACAATTCAAGATACAGACGTCTGAAAGGAAATTTTTAAGAACTGTAAATGGATGCACAAGGATGGACCATTTAACTAACGATTATATACGTTCCAATATAAAAATACATAACATTAACCAAAAAAAAAATAGAATATCCAAATAAAAGGAAAGATTACGCAGAGCATATGAACAAGGACCAACTGCCAAGAAAACTGTTAGGATATAAACGTAGAGGATACCGAAAACATGTACTCCGGTGGATTGTATTGTTGTTTGTGAACATGTATTTAGGATTTGTGTGCTTCAACGTCGTATGTTTCAATATTACTCTGTTTGAAAGCTACAGCGCAAAATAACTAAATTTATCTTGCTATTTTCATACAAACTCTAAAAGCGTCGCATAAAATACTTTAGAAATTATATTATAGATTGTTCAAAGCAAAATTTCGTTCCGGATCACACTTTGAGGGAAAGTAAAGGAAATAAATAAAGTTAAAAAAAAAAAATGAGAGGAAAATGCTATGCGGGTTTAAGCAAAATGATATTATTAACGTTATTATAACCGAAAAGCTTTTTTTCTTCTAAGTACCTAATCAAAAATATTATTATTAAACAATTAGCAAATACGTCCAAACCATGATAAAATATTTCATTATGTAACAATAAATATTTTCATTATGTAGTAATTAATAAAATAATTGATAGAAGAAAAGTGCAGTCATGCACAATTTGAATTACGAGAACATGTAAACTGGCAAATAGAAATAAAATATACTGGTAGTAGTATTATGCCTACTATCCCTTCCAAAGCAGTGTACTTTGTACAGTGTATGAATTCTGAATAAAATTATGTTTATTTCAGAAAAGGTTCATTAAAAAAAAAAAATAAATAAAAGAGATAAATATTGAGCTTTTATGTACTCATTGGAAATAATAAATTGATCTGAAAAATTACCCAGATAGAGAATTACATCATTCCAGGAAATTTAAAATAAAATAATAATGATGAAAACAATCTTTAAAGTGGGATGCTTCTTTTTGTTTTTAAAAACATTTCATTACTCATTTATTTCAAAATAACACCGGATTAGAACGCTTTGAAATTATCAACTGCTTTTGACGCTCATTAGAATACAACAAAGCATCATCTATCATCGTTAAGTACCGAAAAATTATCAGAATGCTTTTGATTTATATTAATTAAGATAACAAACGCACAGGAGATTTGAAAGGGGACGCGTTTACCCAGTAAAAGATTTTACTTCTAAAAAAAATGTATTTTTGACAACGCTTAAATAAATGAAGTGGTAACCGAAGACAAAAAAAAAAAAAAAAAAAAAAAAAACAGCGTCATCAAAAAAGGGGGTGGACCCATTACATATAATCACATTTAAGGGAATACTAAGATAACTGAGGGATATTTTGTGTAAATGTAGGTATTTAAGAGAACTTTAATTTTAAAACTTTCTATGTGAGCGTTGTTGGTTGCTGTGCACATATCAATTCGATGATCAATCTCTATCCAGGGGCCTGACCACGATGCCAGCGGAAAGCTTATCACACCGGATAAATCAAGCCTTTTCGACTCATGACGTCACAATCCGAGAAAACCTCTACAAAGTGCTATCACGAAGCTGTTGAAATCGTTCCGATGTCGGATTCACTATCGGACATAATGCTGTTTTCATCCGATACGTCAGATGAAGGCGAAAACGTGCATTCGGATAGTGGAAAGTAAAAGATGGATGCACTCCCACAAAAGGCCGACCTTTCCTCGGCAAGCTCGAGTTTTCCCTCCCTGTCGGAAAATTCACCCCTTCCTTGATCGTTGTGCCGTAACCCTTTAAAAATTATGAAGACAATATTCTCGTTTGAAAAATTGTAGAAAATGGGATGGAAGCAGTGTGTTGTGATTGGTAGATCGGTCCCCGTTACTTCTAGGTTCGGAAAAGTTTCCATAATCCTCATTTCTTTTACGTACGCTATATTCGTGGTAGTACCAAATAGAGGGTAGCGGCTATTTATCCGAAGAGTCGGAATATCCGTGAGCGAGAACTATCCGTCACTAGTACTCACCAACAACAGCGTGGTTATAGGGCGCCTCACATGCCACAGAGCATGTCATTGTGGCAATTGCATCGAAAATTCCTCCCCATAAATGTGTCAAGTTAAATATTCCGTAGCTGTAGGCTGTAAATAATGCTCTTGAAAAAACGCCCCCCCCTTGCTAAAAAAAAGGAAGTCTACAGGTGTTAAATCGGGACTACTCGGAGGCCGTAGCACAGCATTGATTCACGATCCAGGTCTTTGGGAACGATTTGTTGTGAGCCTGTCTGATACATTTACAAATCTTGCACACTTGTGAAGTTGTTTGAAAGGAATACTATTGCGCTTGCTCAGTTTCTTATAGAATTATTAGCATTGACAGTGTATCCAACCTTTTTGCTCGACCTTGTACAGGGAATATGGAAGACACGCGAATATTTATTAAAAATGTAGTACGAATATTAATAAATACACCAAGCCGTTATAAAACTTAAAAGAACGGAAATAAATGCTAACTATGCAGAGATAACTAAAAATATTAATCAAATTTAGTAAGAGTATGGGGAAACAGCAAGAGAATGCTAAAGAAACTCTCCAAGCGAAAAATGTATTAAACCTTTTGCTTTTAAATGTAGCTGCAAAACATACAATACTGAATAACTCCACAGTGATAATAGTGTGTAAAATTTTAAAAGTATTACACGCATTGCAGTATTACAGGAATTTTTAAAGCCATCTACTACAAGTTTTTCAAATAAATAAATAAATAAATAATATTTAAAAAAACCTCCAAAGTAACTAAGGTCTATTACTAAAGATATAAATAAAAAGTATCAGTGAAAATATGAAACATTTCGAACTGAAAAAGGAAAATAAGAGAAAAACCTAACCTTGCACTTTCCCGGTAAATTTATAATATAATTTAATATTCTTAAAAATAACTTTTATAAATATACATAAAGCAGACATTTCTGTGTTTAAGTAAATTCCTTTTTTTTTTCCCCTTATCAGCCTAATACACATAAAGCAGACATTTCTCAGTTTAAGCAAATTCATTTCTTTTTAATTTTATCTTAAATCAGCCTTAAAAAAATTCCTTTGCGAGTGTGCGTGTGCTTGACTAGTGTAATTATCCACAGCGAGTTTTTTAGCCATTCTACCTATCTCTCAAACTTTGAAATAAAAAAGAATGAGAATCCCTTAATTTTAAAGTCTCCCATGATTCATTAAAATGTCTCAATGAAGATGAAGTTCAGGAAAAGGTTTCGACTCAATAAATACGTTGTAAAATAATAATATATTCAACTAAACTAGCACTAAGAATACGCAATGTACTAATTATGAGCGGAAACGGTAAAATTCCCTCGAGTATTTCAGGGATCATCTAAATGTTAATTTTCTGAAAACGATTTTAGTAGTCCTGAAAACCCCAGATACCATTCTTTTTACAGTAAATCTCAGTTTAGCAAGAAAATGGCGTTAAACGATATTTAACACTGAGAGGTAACAGCATAAATATCGTAAAATGTATGGATTTATAACTGTCATGCAATAATGATACTCAAAACTTTAACCAAGAAATAGCAATATATAACAGTGAGATAACGGTATTTAAATATGAAGAAAAGTTAAGTGCTGTTAAGTAACGACACTTAATAAAATAAGTTGAGACAAGATTTCGCTGGTGTAATAACAGTACATAGCAAATAGATAGATATATCATAAAATAACGACATTATGTTGCGTTCATTTAGTCCACAAAACGGTGCTTCTAAAGTAACGTAACTTACGCGTTACTTTACAAGCACCGTTATAATGTCATGCATATGAAAATAATGTCATGCATATGAAAATTATACGATGTATAAAATGTCAAAAGAATATCCGAATCAGCGTACTATTTCAACTACTATGTACAGTTTGCACGCCGAAGTTCCTTGCCACCCACTTAATTTCGGAATGGCTTCTGCTACATGTGGTGTGCTAAATGTGGTGTCTAGGCACAGTAAAGTAGCCATGCGTTATAGAATGAAGCTACCTGCGGCGCCACCTGGTGGAAAGCAGCGCAGTTAGAGTTTCTATTCCGGAAACGAAACGAGATGGGGAAAAAAGAAAGTAATTTACCAAGTTGTAGGGCAGTATCGATTTAGTACAAAATACACGTTTTTTGGACATTGAAGTGAAGAATAGAACCATTAAAACGCACATTTTTTGTTTTTTCGCGATTTCCAACACAGTGGATTACGAAACTTGAATGGAAGGAGAAATGCTTTTGATTGGGTATTTCCAAGTGGTATCCTGTGCTACACTACGGTGTCGTGTTTTGGCCAAAAAGATAATCCTTTCTTTTTTCATTATTCAGCAACCTTGTAAATCCCATTTTGTGTTCGCAGTGTAAATCACTGCGAAAGGATAGAGAGGATAGCTAATTCCACAATTTTACACCAGGTGGCGCTGTAAGAAGATTGATTCAGTAGCGCATGTCTACTTTACAATACCTAGACACCACTTTTATGAATATAGCAGGAGCCGTTCTGCAGTTCAGAAGAAGGTGGCAAGGGACTTTAGTGGGCATGCCGTATAAAAGTAGTGCTTTATATCCTTTAACAAAATATTACCAATTAGGTTCCATATTTTGTGATATTCAGTGGAAATGGAAAAAAATACATCGAAACGTGTAAAATAAGATATGAATTATAACTTGATGTGAACAGAGAAACGTTATGATTTTTTTACTTCTTTCCTGCGCCACCTTCACCCAATAGATACAAAAGAATATTAAAAGGAATTCATGAGTTTCGTACCTTTATTTCCTGTCTTTCGAATATGTGGATTCTCGCATCTTTTTGTGCGGCGATTAAACTTTCTTCATTCTGGAAAGAAAAGGAAGAATGTCAAGAAAAAATAGCTAAGGTTAAAAAAGGCAGGGAAAAGAAAAACCAAAAGCAACGTGGACGAATTCCATAGGATGATTAAGGATTATAACCAGGGTTGGGAAATTTGTCGGCAAAAAATTATTTCGGTCAGGGCAGTGGCAAACACTGGTAAAAACCAAGCAAAAATAGAAAAACAAAAACAAAAATTAAAATAACTTATTTAATAACTTATTAAAATAACTTATTAAATTAAAATAACGCATTTATTTAGTATATGATGAACTGATAATTATTATGTTTGTAGCTTAATTAGTTTAGTTAATTAGTGTCATGGGTTTAATTAGGATGCTAGTTAATTAAAGTATTTTACCTAATTAAACATAGTTAAAATATTTTGACATGTTTAAATGATTAAGAACATTTTCTTACATATTGAGTTTATTGGTTTATCAGTAGATACTTCGAAATAGTTAATTCAGAAACTAAATTTACATTCCTCTGAGAGTGCAATACTTGATAAATTAAAGTTATTGTTATTATTTTAATAATCTGTCATCTTTTAATTAATAAATTATTACACATGTTAATTTTATTTAGTGAGAGAAAATACATACATTTATAGATCTTAGATACTTTACATACAACAGTTTTCTTTGTTGAAACTGTTCAAAATTAAATATTGATTGGAAAGTAATGAAGGTAAAGTCAAACTTGAATTGAGAAAAGAAATCACAAAATTATTTCTTATTCATTTAATTCAATTATGAAGATTCTGTATGATTTAGAATATTCATTAACAATTGCAGAATATAAGTTGAGAATTGATTAAAAGATTTTAATTGCTTACTCTAAAACATAAAATTTCATTTTTAAGTTTTTAATAAACTTATTCTTCATGAAATGTGTACCTCTTTAACTTGGAATGAGAGTGCAAAAAATGTTAACGCATAAAAATTATTTCAACAAACAGTTATCAATTCTTTTTCTGTCTGTTAAAAAAAAAAAAAAAAAAAAAAAAAAAAAAGCAATAAATCCCTACATTTGGCATTTTGGCAAACACTTATTTCTGCAAGTACGGTTTTTTTTTTTGGAACCTTTTCCTCGTTTTTTCTCACTATATTAGCAAAAACATGGCAGCCTTGATTATAAAAAGACAAGGGAGAGAAGACTATCCCCTATGATAAACTTGATTATTTCGTTTAATTCCCCTTGAGATTAGTGACATATATCTATAAATACCTTTCACTAACTTACAGTTATGAACTAAACAAAATAAAGTACAGTTCAAAATTCAGTCTTACACACTTACAGTAAATACACACAGTTTTGCTCTTCTCAATAATAATAACTGCTTCTGTACGGTTTATTATAACGTTTTTAAAGTAGAGAACAACGCATGCAGTTATTTGTGAGTTCAGAGATTGTATATATTACTGTAAATCTGTATTTTCTGATAATCCGCCCTCTTTAGCGTTCCGACTTAACCCATGTCCCAAAGGTGGCGTATCAGGGAGGACACCTACTGTAGTGCAATGACTTCATAGAATGTTCATTTTATGTCGCTCTGATAAATTACGAACTAGCATAAAAAATAATGATGCATATACTGTGAAACTAATAGCGCAAATAACAAAATTTATCTCTTTTTACTTCTCTGTTTCATTTTATTCATTTTCCTTTTTTCAAATACGCAAAAAGAAATAGAAATTGACATTGAAAAATAATTTCAAGTACAATTTGAAAGTTTATGACATTTTACGATTGTTGAATTTAACCCAATGTCTAGTTTTAACTTTCGGAACGATTAAAATAATATATAAAGAACATTTATTTAGATCGATGATCCAAGAATAAAGTTTTCCTTTTTAAAACGGTATAGCTATGTATGAGACCATTAGAGCCCAAATGGTGTAACTCCATTTTTTTTTTATTTTTTGGGTTTGCGTCACAGAAATGTTCAACAAAGGCCATTCTATTAAAAGCACAAATAGTATAAATTGTAAATCCCTTAGCAACCGTGTAAATAACAGCACTAGTAGCTGTGTAACCCTAAGTTTCCTTTGATAATCCTGATAAAACCTTTATATCTCAAAACTAGAAAAATGGAGTTACACCACTTGGGCTTTAAGGGACTCATATGTTTGAAATGTTCCATATTTTTTTTCTCTTCGTACATTCATACACTTCGAAACAATTTATCGAGAGCAATCGAGAATTCAATTACTTAATCAAATATTCCGTATAATCATTTTGAAAAAGAAAAAGCTCGTTTGACCAAATCAAATTTCCAGAGACCAAATAAAGAGATGTATGGCACACTTAGTGGAAGATATCCTGAATTTAAGTCAAGACACTTAAAATTCCATTAAAGTTTATTGAGGAAAATTCAAAAGAATGTACCTATACAAAGTTTATTGAGGAAAATTCAAAAGAATGCACATATGCATTACAGAAACTCAAACAGCAGGGTTAAAAAATATTGCAGCGATTTTAAAGCACTTGCAATTGAAGTACCTTTTGCGAATGTGAAGCAGATCGGTAAATTACTTTTTGAAATGAGAACTTTTAAAATAATAACATCTTACGTTTTTTTTTAATTCTATGGCTTTTAATATAATTTAATGGCGTTTTTTTTAATTCTAGGCTTTTTGGGTTTAGGCGTGTGGGCGAAGTTGGCTGCCTTGGCGGCTAGTAGTATAAAGTCATTTATGTTTACTTATTTGAATTATCCGAACTGAATATAGTAACTTAATTGACTTGTAGTCATTTAAGTTACTATATTCAGTTTGGGTAATTCAAATAACTATTTATGAATGGGTCATGTTTGTTCCTCCAATTACTCTTTAATAATTTATTTTCACATTTGCCTTTTAAGAACACATGCTATCATTTTTTAAACCTAAAACCTTGTTTACAGTTTCAACACAAACAGAGCTTTAATCAAATCAATGCATTTTCAGTTTACCATGGAAAATGAAAGGGGAAAAAATCAGACGCCGAACAATAAAAACAAGACTATCAAAGCCCCAGGCTCATAAATCAAAAATTTTCTCCCATTCAAATTTATGAGCCCATCAATAAGCCGTCCTATTTTATTTTACGGGGGGGGGGGCTTCTTTTGTAAAGAAAGACAGCAAATTTAATAATCAGAACCACATTACACGCAGGTGTGACCTAAACAAGCCGCCCCGACCCCGATGCTGTTGATGCTATGTCGAGAAATTCACTTTTTTTGTCACCCTCGAGAAGTCATGAATAAATCCATATTTACAAGGGCATTCAAAAATGCATTAGCAGGAGAAAAGAGTGAAAATTCACTAGCTCATTATGTACTGCAGGCAGGAGGCGATGAAAACATGACTGGGTATATTTTACATGGAAAAGCAAGAAAAAAAAAGTATATGCTGGGTTAGATTTAGAGTGGATGAAGAACCGTAAAGTGCGTTTGAAATCAAGTGAGACTGTACAGTACATTTTGAGCGTGAGATGGATCACGCCAAAAACATTAGAATATATACAGGACGTACCATAATAATAATAGTAATAATAAATAAATTAATAATCTAGGCTTTCATGCCTCAAATATTGATCATACACAATCAATTACAAAGTTACGTAAAAACAGGTACGGAATTACAAGGTCGATTAAAATTTTCAAGATATTAAACCTAAATCAATACAATATTTAAATTCTTACACGGTCCCCTTACAAAAAATATTACTGATGATAAATTATTTGTTATGTGGATGTGGCTTTCCAAATCAAGCAGTAATCAAGTTGTATTCAAGCTTGATAGTTCAAATGACTTCTCCAAGCTTGCTGCAAGCTTAAAATGAATTGGACTCTCAAGCTTGTATTAATACGTCAAATTCAAAGAAATGTCATGCTTGATTTAAGCGTATGAGCTGTCTGGGTTGTCAGTCAGTGGCGTAGCCAGAAATTTTTTATGGGGGACGGGGGGTTGCGACTACCGCAACTCACATATATGTGTACGTGTGTGTGATAAGGGAGTGAAGAATATACATTTTGTATGGCAAAAAATGCCTCATGATCCCCTTGGCTACGCAACTGCTGTCCGTTAAATGTTTCCCTTACATTAATGAGGTGATGTACAAAACTTCGGCATTTTATTCTAAAATGTGTCACAGATATGAAAATAAATATAAGCTGACTTAAACCGTTTTTTGATGGCTCTCGAGGGGGGGGGGGATAATGTCGAACGCTAGCGTTTTAGGAGCCGTACGCTAATTACGAAATAAGACATGATTGGATAAATACATACTCTACTATTATTAGTATCGTATACCTCTCACCAAATTTTTTTGAGCTACCTGACCTGAGGCTGATCTAGGGTGCCAAATGCAGAACACATCATCTTTCGTTGTTGACTCCAAATAAGCTACAGAATGTCTATCTTGAAATGAATTACTACTTGAATGTTTACGGTTTTACCAAAAGAAGTCGCATAGAACATTCTTAAAACATTTAAACAAATTATGGAATTTTCTTTTACATTCTGAGTAATTCTTATCGATAAATTCTTTTCAATTAAATAGTTATAGCCTTTTTATAATTAATAACATTCTTTTTGAGTCACCCGATATTTTCTTTATTGCCTGCTTTACAAATATACCGTTTTATCTTTCCAAGTAAAAATAACCGACGGAGAAAAACTAGAAAAGCACAGGATATTTCATAAAACCTATGTTCATGAAGTAAGAGTCTATATAACTGTGAAATGTCCCACGAGGGACAGAATATCTGAACCAATCTAATCAAAGGCGAACCTTAAACGAATCTTTAAACACGAGCTCGGATTTATTAAAGGGAAAGTAAAAAAAAACACCAAGATACTCTCAGCAAATTCCCAGAAACCATCAGCGATGCTTCATTAATATGAAATCTGGCAACTTGAACCATCGACCGGAATAACAATGATGCCCTGACGACAAGAGAGCCTGAAGAGCTTTAACTTGGATTCATGTCCCTCCAATCCTTACAAAACTAATCACTGACGCTGCAGCGCTTCAATCACTCGCCACTCGGAATTAAATCTAACGCCCAATATAATCACCGGTAGCCGGTATAGGGAGGGAAGGAGGTTACGTAAGTGAGAATAAATTACTTATAATTCATCCTTGTAAAATATTAGGACGGAACAACGCATAAAAGAGCATGTGGATGGAGGAAAAGTATGTTGTTTGGGCGTAATGGTTGAGAAGATGCTAGTACCACTGAGCTATTTGATAGAACTGGAGTGATGGCATCGTAATTCTTTACTATAATGCCTATCCGGCACGGACGAATGGTCTCTTTAGTTCTGAAATGAGTGTAACGCCAAAGCGTGAAAGCATAAGACAGTACAGTGCGTGATATCTATTCAGATTACTTTAAAATGTGAAACATTTTTAACTTTTATGGGAATGCAGATCAGTTGTTCTATACATTCAACTATACCACTCAGTAGCCCAAGGATAAAAAAAATCTTGCAGAATTATTATATTTTTCTTATTTTATTTTTTATTGCATTTTTAAAAGATGTTGTTACATATTGTTAAATAAGAATTTCTCTAGGAAAGTTCGAAACAAGTTTTCTCTATAAGAAAGCTTCTCTGAACTGATTTTTAAAGTTTTGCTTTCTGAATTACCTTTTCTCGATTTTAACATACCTAATTTGAGTATTATTGGTTTTTTTTTAATTAATTATTAAATAAATTCAAGAAGTGCGAGTTTTGAGAGTATAATGCTGTCAAAAGTGCAGTGACAGATTAGAATATAACTCTAGTAATAACAATTTCCAGCCTTACCAATGAAAAAATATGTAACAGGCTGTTTTTACCAGTCCTAACTTTACAAAATTAATCGAGGATCATAATTTTCACAAACGAATGTAAATTTAGATAATTTACATGCTAATGTAAGAATGCATAGTAATCGACAAAAATGTTGCATTATTATTAATATTTAAAAATTCCACATCTATTTTACAGTCTGTTATTAAAAATCGCATCTATTTTACAAATTTTCGCAGTATTGTAACTTTAAAAAAATTGCGATTCGAGAAAAATCCTGACGTGCTGTTTAAAATTAAAGGTAATTTTCAGAATCGGTGATAATGACTAAACAAGAATCAGATATATTAAAAGCTAAAGAAATCATGACACAACCATAATTCTGCAGGTTAGTGTTATCAGAAAATCCAATAAATATTTCAAACCTAAACAAATAACTCCGCAGTATAATTCATAACTAATGGAAATTCATCCTAATGGAAGATTATTCGCATTTGAACGAAACCAATAATGTTTGCAGATTTACCACATTTTCCTCCAGTAAATAAATAAAGGTAGTATATATTTATGTATCAAATGCGACTACTGATGGCGGTAGAAATGGATCGGAAACATAACGGAACCGAATTAACTAAGTCTTATTACATATTCTAACACCTCATTAATATGAAATAGAACCCTGCATGAGTCGCTGTACTTGACTAAGCGAACATGGGAGCGATGTAACTAAATGCTTAAGAACTGAAAGAATAATGAAACACATACAGCATATGAAATGGCGTTACACGCTTTTATTATTAGAATATTTTATACAGATATAAATGAGAAGTTGTATAGAATGACTAATATATCCTATACGCAATACTTTCGGAAAACAAGACATCTAGAATTCAAAGTGAGCATATGCATACTTAATTTTATTTATTTAATTATTATTCCAAGGGGGAGCCTATTATGTTACTTATAAAAACTAACCCTAAACATAACATAAAAGTAAAATATAGATTAAAAGTAGCATCAATATTAATAGATCGTATATGATAATGTTAGAAATGATGCAACTTAAGAGGCTGCACTAAAGAAGTCTTCCAAGTATCATAAATAATGAATATTAAGTTCAAGTACTTGTTTATCCTCTTTATTTATTTTTGTAATTTCAAAAAGAGGAGTTTTTTTTTTTTTGTAAGTTGCATTGAAAACAACTTAGTTTTTAAAGCAATCTCATGATAACCTAAAATTATTTATTGACTTGAATATTTTACAAAGCGTATTACCCTATACATGAGTGCTATTTCATTTTTTTTTCTCTCACTCCAAATAAATTATACTAAAAATGCAATCATTTTTAAACATTCTCATTAAAATCTAGACCTCTTCATTAAAATTCTTTAAACATTTGTTTTATTTTAATTTCAGTTATACATAATTTTCCGAATGGTACCCAGAAGGAAGCAAATTTTACATTATGTGAAAAATTTTGAAGCAGCGCATTTTTAACCTGAATAGTTATTAAAATTTAAAAGTTAG
This sequence comes from Cheiracanthium punctorium, assembly GCA_038373885.1. Taxonomy (NCBI): domain Eukaryota; kingdom Metazoa; phylum Arthropoda; class Arachnida; order Araneae; family Cheiracanthiidae; genus Cheiracanthium; species Cheiracanthium punctorium. The sequence continues at coordinate 416,081 of JAWZYV010012997.1, read as the reverse complement.
ATTGTAAATATAAAAAAGTAATTAATCAGAAACTGGCTCTGAGAAAATGAAGCTAAAAGATTCCGATAAATTTTTTTGTTTAGTATTAGGTTTTGTTCTTCTACGAAATCGTGCATATTTCGAACAGCTTCTTAATGAATCTGATGACTTTAAAAAGTTTAAAATAAAGAAAAAAACATAGAACGTCTTTTTACAAACTGTACAGGCCTTTAACAAACAGTCAGCCTATAAATGTTATGAAACATTCAACGAAACAATGTTATGAAACATTCATTTTGCAAGGCAAATTTTGAATTGAATATTTTTCTAAACTTCAATGAGTCATACACTCTCAATAACTGGTTTACTCTTAATAAAAGTACATAGTATATTTTATGAAAAAAATATTAAATTTTGAAAGTTAAAACGCTACTGGTTTGTTCTGAAAGCTCTTAAGAGGCTTATGAAAATGATAGCCTTAAAAAAAAGCCGTTTTTACACAAAGAAAAACAGGAATTAAAACAAGTGAATCTTAATAAATAGGGTGTTAATACATAAAGGGGTTTCAATATGAAGAATAAAACGAGATAAAATGTCCGTTTGCAATGATCTGATATCTTAATCTAAATAATAAAAACCCAACCGAATGCATGACAGAATGCCGCCCTGATTAGGGATGAACTCATTTCTAACGATCGCACACCTCGGCCATCTCGCAAAAGAAAGAAATACCTACCCTCCCACCTCCAAACCCAATTTAAAACCAAATAAAGTGATATATTTTAGAAAAAACACTGAAAACAGAACGTTTTTGTTAACGTACACATGAATATACTTACATCGAAATATGTCTGTATAATAAACGTGACATTATCAACTGAAATCTAAATTTTTTTTTGGTAGACGATCTTCATTCTCTTAATGTAAGTAGTACCTTTCACTTTCTGTTTATTTATAATCGAGTTTGTTATTGTTAACGTTGAGCTTATTATTACGTCCTGGGACTGTATTATTTTAACTTATATTAATGTAACCCTGTGCAATAACATGACTTGTATTATTATACAGGATAACGAGATTTTGCGATTTTTTTTTTTTTAAGATTTTGACTTTCTCTATTTTTATTATTTATTGTTTTATTACTTCCTCGAGCTCTAGAATAGTCTGGGGATTATTGCCACGGATCTTTCCAGAAAATTCCAAAGACAGAAGTCTAATGTCTTCGAACCACACGATATTTTTACGCGGCCAATTCATATCGCTCCAGCATAATATAATCAGCTGGAGCGATTATAAATGGTCTCGATAGTAAAGATGAGTCTATAATAAAACCATGAAACTTTATTATAGACGATTTTTCATAATTTTTATGTGTTACTAGATCTTGTAATACTACAGAACTAAACCTTAATACTTCCTGATGCCACTTGTCAAACATTAGTACTTCTATGTTAGCCAGGAAGGGGGTAAAGCACGCAATTTGAAATGCTGGGTTATTTTGAGGCACCCTTTATAAAAGTAATCAAAATCTGGTAATTTGGGTATCGAATTCGATTTTACAGGAAAAGAACTGCTTTAAGCCAATACTGTCCTTATAAAAGTGTAAAAGTAACATAGAAGAACGAAAAATGGAGGTATTACTTCAAACGAATGTTCTAATGCTTTGAATAAATCATCACTTTCAACGACTTCAGAGTTCCTCAATACCACACTTTTAGACGAACAATAACATTAATGTGTTAAAAAAATTATGCATAACATTTTCAAAAACATTACTATTTTTGAAGTACAGGAAATTCCAGAACATTTATAATGACTAACGACTAAATTTTGAACAGCTACTCTTGATGAAGTTCTCCCTATCGGAAAAGTAATTTGGATGGAGAAAAAAAAAAGCAATACTAAGTTATTTTCCAAAAATGAACGATAAATGTCTTTAGAAAGAAAAAAAAATGTTCTTAAATTTTTTTATTATTATTAAACTTATTCAAAACACAAAGTTTTGAGAAATTAAAAAGCATTTATCTTATTTAAGATTTTAGAACAGTTTAAAAAAGGAAATAAGCAATATTTAAAAAATAAATGTTTAAAATGTTATAAATTTTTATACTAAAATACTTATCTTAAGTTTGTAAGAAGAATTTTTGGTAAAAAAAAATATATTACATTAGTATATTTTTTATATAAAGTCTTCAATTTTAAATTCCCTGAAAATTTTTAAATAATTCCTATTTGTTCAAGCAGTGCAGACAAAGTTTATAAAGCTTTATAACGAGGCTCTTTTTCGTAAAATACCTCAATTCCTTAACATGAATTGTCCAAAAATTTCTGCTGTTTCCCTCCTTCTTTTCGTATGAAAAGTAACAATTTTAAAAACCTGACTAGAATTTTAGCAACCACAATCGCCCTTTTTAACAAAAAATTATTTGCTCAAATTATTTTAATATTAAATAATAATGCCATCCACATCAAATTACCACAGCAAGTCAAACAGATGTTTACTTTGGTGAAAACAAGCTTTACCAAAGTAACAACTTTTGGAGGGGTTACTTTTCAAAATTTAATACAACAATATTCTGTTTACCACCATATTTGTTTGAAAATTACAAATATAATTAAAATATTTTTATTAGCAAAAATTATGAGCATCACAAGACGTTAATACTATTAAATAATTTTATTTCATTAAAGTAAAAGAGCAAGTAAGAAATGGTATCTAGCATCGTTATCGAAATTCCCCATGGCAACATTCAGCGAGAAGAAAATACATAAAACTTAGCGATAAATAAGACATACATTCGATTATCATCTAAATTAATTAGAACTCGCGATGCTACAGCTCAGATAAATATAAAAATGGTTCCGACTGTGAAAAGCAATCTAGTTAACGAAAATGGACTGAAAAGTTCTCTTATAAGAAAAGAAAGAAAAAAGTGTACAGGATCTCGAACAAGAATTCGAAAAATTTTCTCGGTTCATGAAGGTGGAGAAAAGGGGGGGGGGGAATCATAATGCATATGAGCGCAAGTCCATTTCTGCGCGGAATGAGTTATCTCAATTTAGGAAGGAGAAACTCTATAAAAGATCAGTACATAAGAGATGGAGACAAGAGGTGGGGGGGGGGTGAGGAAATAAGTGGCATACCGAACATATTTCGGCAAATGAAGAAGTTGAACGGGCGGCTGCTGTGTTTTTTCATGCTCCGAAAAACACTTCACTTGTCTAAAAGTAATCATTTAAAAAGAGATAAAACACTTAAATATTCTATGTACTATTTATTTTTCGAATTTAAAAGCTATCTTTTACAAACAGGTTACCGCAGATAAAGCTTTTGAAAACTGATGTGTTTTTAAGAGAAATTTAGTTACCACCTCCTACCCCATAATCAACAGACAAAAAATAAGCAGTGTATCCAACTTTTTACATCATCATCACCATCAAGTACTAACGTCTCAGCATAAGCGTAAAGTTTTCAAAATTATTGGGGGGGCCGGGCCCCCCACAACCACATATATTCACGTCAGTGGCAGAGCCAAGGGGGGGGGGTAAGGGGTCATAACCACACCCCATGAGGAATTTTTTGCCATACAAAATGTATATTCTTTACTCCCTTATCATACACCCGTATACATATATGTGAGTTGCAAAAGTCGTACCCCCCCCCATGAAAAATTTCTGGCTATGCCACTGATTCACGTACATATAACTTACTCATAGCTGCCAACTACTACGGAATATAATTAACCACTTTTTCTACATGATTTTTCGACTTAAAATACAATAAAATTTTTGTGCTGCACGCAGGAGTTTGTTACTATTGTGGAAAAAATAATTAAAAAATATATTGTTTACAAAAAGTGGTTAGTTATATTCCGTAGTAGTTTGCAGCTACACTGCTGGCCATCGTAAATGCAACACCCTGAAGGAAGCATGCAAATAATATGAAATTTACAACATGCATTAGCTGAGGTGAGATATGCAAATGATTAGAATTTCAGCGCAGACGCACATCAAGCGCGCCTGTGGCGCCACCTCAAAGCGCTATTTAAGGCTTGGAGATTTCGACGGTTTCAAGTACAGCAATTGTGTTTTTCTTGCTTTTTTTTCAAAAAAACGATAAATTATGCCTCGTAGGAAACAACGATCATCTTTTGATCAAGTATCCGAGTTTGACAGAGGAAGGATAGTGGCATACCGAGATTGTGGGTTATCTTTCAGGGAAATCGGTCGTCGTATTGGACGAAACCAAACAACTGTGATGCGGATATGTGATCGTTGGGTGCAGGAGGGTACGACGGACAGACGTGATCGACCGCATCGACCTCAGTGCACCACGTCACGTGATGACAGGCAGATTGTACGCATGGCAGTGACGGACCGCTCAGTCACATCACGAACCATATCACAGCAGATTCAGTCTGTAACGCATCATCCAGTGTCTGCGCGTACCATTCGACGTCGTTTACAGCAGAATGGTCTGTCCGCAAGACGTCCGTTGCTTTGTCTACCTCTGACGCGGAACCACAGACGTCTCCGCCGCCAATGGTGCGATGAAAGAAGGATGTGGACGACAGAATGGAATGAAATTCTCTTTACTGACGAGTCACGCTTCTGTATGCAACACCACGACGGTCGGATTCGAGTCTGGAGACACCGTGGAGAGAGGATGCTGAACAGCTGCATTATGCACCGTCACACTGGTCCTGCACCGGGTATTATGGTATGGGGCGGTATCGGATATCTCTCTCGCACTCCTCTAGTACGCATTGCCGGTACTTTAACCAGCCAGCGCTACATCTCCGAGGTGTTGGAGCCAGTTGTCCTTTCTTACCTTCAGGGCTTGCCAACAGCCATATTTCAGCAGGATAATGCACGGCCACACGTGGCACGCATTGTCCAAGGGTTCTTCGTCAATCACCAGATTGAATTGCTTCCCTGGCCGGCGCGCTCTCCGGATCTTTCGCCGATAGAAAACATGTGGTCCATGGTTGCTCAACGACTGACCCAGAGTTCATCCCCAGCTGTCACACCAGATCAACTTTGGCAACGTGTGGAAGCTGCTTGGTCTGCTGTACCCCAAGAACACATTCAAAGTCTCTTTGAATCAATGCCGAGGCGTGTGGCAGCTGTGATCTCCAACAACGGCGGCTACTCTGGGTACTGATTTTGGCAGGAACCACGCTTCATAGAATGCTGTAAATTTAATCATTTGTTACTTGGTCAACATGTTATCTACACAATAAATTTTGTTGTGATATCTCTTGTTTTTCTTGGTGTTGCAATTTGGGTGGCCAGCAGTGTATGACTTACTATATGTAAGTGTAAATTATTGGAGGCGCTCCATCTCTATGGGTCCATAGAATTCTACACCTAAGGTAAGTATCCATGTTATATCTTCCTACCATGTTATAAGTTAAAAATAGAAGCAAAATAAAAAATCCAAAGGAGGGGAAAAAAATCATTTTCGATGAGATGGTGCATTTTAGACATATCTGAACTTCTCTTCATTTCATACTACATTGCATAGTCTGATTTTAATGAACCAGAGCCTGGCGAGGGCAGCTTATAGTAACATTTTGTGTAACATGGCATCACAATGAATACTAAATCATGATTGAAATCAAAAGAAGAAAAATTTTAAAAGTACATGTAAAGGTTTTTTTTAAATGGCGTGTAATTTGTAAATGGAGTGAATACGTTTTTTTTTTATGTTAGTATAAATTAGATTTCTGTATTTAGTGATAAATTATTGGGTGGGCTCAGCCCCTATTCACAATTTATTGGGGGGGCTCGAGTCCCACGGGCCCATATAACTCTACGCCTATGCGTCTCAGAGACAAACAGAAATTAGTAGCACAGGCAATGACCAAACATTAACGAACACAGTGATAACACTATTCAAAGCGCGATGTCAACGTATCGCTTCGCAGTCTATCACATACTACCTCCACAATGAGAGAGGTTCCTTTACTTACCGGTTTCCAAGCGGGCGTGACTTCATATAGGATATGACGTCCCTTTTCTAGACTTTTCCAGTAACTTCTCTCCTAATTGCGATGCAGCCAAAATTTCACCAATTTCAAGAACTTTCTTTTTGTCGCCAAAGTCAACAAATTTGTCATCAAGTCGCCAAAACGGTCTCCAAAGCAAAGGAGTCACATGGTCACGTACTCATTTCACTTGCAATAATGCCTGTACAACTCTCCTTCCCGCAACACATATAATGCGGAAAAACAACATTACAGTTATGTAACACTATATTGCTTATTATATTTCAAATACTTTGTTGGAGATAACCTCTTAAACCAGTGAAATTTTGAGGAATAACAAAGTGTTCAACATGCCAGCCAACCACGGGTTTGTCCAGAGCAACTTGTTTCTAGTAAATTATGAGAATAGAGATCACAGCATCAATATTATGACGAATGACTTGCTTAGCCAACTGATTATCCTTTTCATTATCCAGCTTTCATCACAAAGGGTAGACCATAAAAAGACCATCCTGGCATACATTTAATGGACTCTTTTGACTTTCTGCTGACAGTTGTCAAATCGACTCTTTCATGGTAAGATTGTGTCTTCGAGTATAGATAATAGAATGACCACGGTTTTTCCAAATGCATAGTAAACCAGAGAAAATTTCGACCACGAATTTTACTGTTGAAAATATCCTGTTGTAACAGGAGAAATAAAATTAACTGAAAGCACATTGCTTACTGATGGTTTCCACGGCATTAATATGTATATAACAACAAGGTTGTGAGACCACCTGAGAAGGTTTACATCTACACAGAAACTCCTTTAATCTAATCAAGTATAACGTAAAGTGAACATTCTACGTACGCAAAGAACACAGTGCTTAAAACAAGCAAAATGTATCAAAACTCCAAATTAAGCTTAAAACATAAAAAAGGGAATAATGCTAGCGACACACGAAAACCATTTACAGTTAAACTGAGACATTAAACAATACATTTATCACATGTATGGCTAACGATGAATTTCAGGGATGCAATTTTTTTTTCTAAATAATGAAAATAAAAGGAGCATTTTTCAAATCTAACAAAAGGTAGTTACAAATGCGTTATGTATAATCTACATTTCTCAATTATGGCACAGTACTTTAATGCATTACATGGGAAAAAATCAGAACTAAAAATGAAGAAAGAGAAACGAAAGAAGACAGACTTCATTAAGTATGTAGAGTAGGATTAAACTGACTACTGAAGAATTACCATCCTAAATCCTATAGGATACGAAAATCTACACTAATATAGTAGAAATGGCACTGAGCTTTTGCCTTTTCTAATTTCGGTGAAATTTAATCATGTATTACACAAACGTAAAACTATACTGAGCTTTGGAAAATACCTAATTTAGAACATAATTACATTTTCGAAGCATTACTTGAAAATGCACGCTTAAATTAACTCCCATTCATGATAAAATAGACAAAAAATACTTCAATAAATTGTAGTATAGTCTCAAAATAAAGTGCTGACGGCAGGTTAAGCTACTTGACTAGTTCAGTTATACTGACTATAAATGAAGATTAAAAATTGAAATTAAAATTTAAGAACATACCTAATACGTTCCGTTAGTATTATCTTGCAACACATCACCAATTTGAACAAACATACAAACACATATATATTAATGACTATGTCATTTTACCTCTCACCTCCTTTATTGAAGATTGTCCCAAAAGTGCGGCATAAAAGTATGCAACATATATATATTGAGTATTTAACACATATTTAAATACTATTAGTTCATAACAGCTTTAATCTATTGTTACAATATTTCGTAAGGTGTAGAATATGCATCAGATGTATTTTTCTATAAATCGGTTACAATCATAAAAATTTCAACAGCTTAAGAAAATTGTTGAGTATTGAATTGTTTATTTTTCTATTGTGCAGTGTCTTATCCTCCTGAATTTTGTATCTCTCAATAGACATTTATCTACTTAACTGTAATTGAAAGCAACATTTTTGGTGTGTTAAGATAGGTACTAAAAATTATATAAGTTACTTCAGTTATCATCGACCCACGTTTACAATTGCAAGGAAAGATCACGAAACCCCCCTACTTCCAGTCGATGAAATAAATGTAAAGGAAGAATAAAAGAAAAAGAAAAAAGGGTGAGAGATAAAATGACATAGTCAATTAATATCGTTTTAATATGGCAATAATGAAACTAAAAAATTAGGGGGATTCAGGGGGGGGGGATCTCCCCATGACGAGGCAGAACAGGCGAGTTATAATTATTTCATGGTTTCAGTTTTATAATTGTTATCATGTGCTATCTCTTAATGTTTTACTTGGAATATTCCATATTACGTAAGTTTAGCTATATTATATATGTATATATATTTCTGGATTAAGAAGAATGAGTTAAAATGAAAATGTCCAGCAAAATCTTAAAGTAATACTTTTAAGCCATGCAACTTTTAGAATTAATTTTTAAGTGGGAATTTTTTTTTAAGTGGGAAAAAAAACCTAAATGAACTAGAAAAATAAAAATAACTCTACATAGTTTATACGGGGGGGGGGGGGGAGAAGGTGGAAAATTACGCAGAATCATTTCTTACTAAAAATAAAAGGGAAGTAATAAAAAGACTTATAAAATGTAAATAAAAATTCAATAATGAATAAACAAAGTGGTGGTTAAAAGAAAAAAAATACATAAGAAAAGTATAGATAACTGGCAAAATAATAATAATAATAATAAATAAATAAAACAAAAAAAATAAATTACTTGCGATAGTGTCAATATAAAAGCAATTACTTGCGAATATTTAGAAATAAACATTTAACGAAATATTTGCGTTTAGGGAACTAATTTGTTGTGTAAGTTTGGCGACTGATGGCACTATTTTGGGCATTGCCCAAACAATAACTGTAACATGTGACATGGCCCAAACAATGGCTGTTAGATGTAATGTGGTTTAAACAATGACACGACATCAAAATTTTTTGGGTAATCCATCACCCAGTCAGCTGCAGCTGCAGTCGAAACAGGAGTTGCTACAACAAGCCTAAACATAAATTTGTAACATACTACGGCTAATTGTTACTGCTTTCCTAGTTAGGAGTGATAAATATAATGTGACATCACCATGCGTACGTACGAACATATGCCACACTGAAGCTATTCAAAATGGATCCAACAGACATTCCTAAGTCCCACGGGAACTTGTCAAAATAAATTCAGGGATGATCAAATCGATTTTTTCCGTAAAATCTGAGTAATGATATTTTTCGCGATTACACTACAGGGTTTCTACAGACTTCACAGCTTTTCCTTCCCTGACTTTTCCCTGACATCTATCAAGCTCTTCCCTGACTTTATCTAGCGTGCTTTCCTGAATTTTGCGTTTCTATTTTTAACATTACATCCTTTAATTAATAATTTTTTATATATTTTGCCCCCCCCTTTTTTTAAATAATAATAATAATAAAATTAAGATATACAAGAATCTTAAATGGCATCCCTGGATTCTAACAAAAACCATGTTTGATAATAATAAAACACTAAGCATAATTCAACTGCACAAGATATGCTCATAAAGAACACATTTTAAAATTATTTATAAGGTTGAATGAGAAAATGAAAATAAAACAATTTCTATACTTAGGTTCAAACAGCAAATATTTTCTTAATTTTACAAATTCAATTTTTCTTGCATTTCCCTGACTTTTCTTCAATTTCTGCTAACTTCCCTGACTTTTTTCCCAAATCCCTGACTTTCCCTGACCAAAACTCATTTCCCTGACTTTCCAGGTCTGTAGAAACCCTGCACTACTCCCTTTACTTTGTATAAAAAAGTAAAAAAAAACAAACGAAACTCAGTTTTAAATACAAGTTTTATAGTTGAAATTTGTAATTTATATTAATCGCGAATGTTTTAGTCCTCAAAATTTGCAGGCGTATTGCAGAGAAAATTCAAGCTCGGAATTCTGCGTCTCACCTCACACGGCTTTAAAAATACAATATCTCATCACCGCAAGTAAACCATAATTCACTTTCACCATTTCCCGAGACACCAAGTCTTAAGACAGATGAATTTTTCCCAAACTGAAAGATGTATGACTTCAGCGATCCGTTACGTTTGACGAGCACAGCTGGCGTTACAATTTCCAGCAAATCTGCAAAAAAGCCCCTTCTCCACCCAAAACGCCCTAAAGAAGAGAGGAAATTAGTTAACGCCTTCAGATCGACCCGCAGATTTCAATCTTTAGAATTCCGGATACACAATAGATTCAGAGAGAGGGGGAATTGATGTTTGTCTTCTTGGAAGTGTGCCATCCTTTTTAATGGCAAGTAAATGTAAGTCTGGAATCGACCGAGAGTAATCGAGAGAAATTTGTGGACAGAATTCGAGCCTTCGATAAACATTCTTCAAGAGTTGCCACTCTCGAGAAAGAACAACAAAAATAAAAAGCCATTATCGTTGTTTTACGAGAGCAAGGATTTTTTTCACTCCATAAACAGTTATATGAATACGGAAAAAAGCATAACAAAAGAGGGCAAGATAATTTCTATTAAAAAATAAATAGGTGGAACAAATAGTGTAAAGGATATGAAATTGAAGCAACTAAGAAATCAGAGTAATAATATATAAGAATAATTGTGTTATTGTATGCACTCAAAATAATTAAAAAAGTCTAATTGCATGAAAGAATATTTAAACTCAAAAAATTCGGGTTAGTAGAAAAACTTTCAACGAACCATCTTAACGCTGAAACTTTTAAATGAGGAAACTCGTGCAGTAAGGCAGTCAGTTTTCAAAATTATAGAACTTTTTTTTCCCCACAATATAAGAGTTACCTTGTAATTTTGCCAAAATGATGGGAACGTTCTTTATTTCTTTTTATATAATCTCGAATTAATTCCATACATGGGCGCCGGCAGAATATTTTCCAGGGGGCGGCAAAGACTACTCAAGGGGGGGCAAAGACTACTTTAACGTATGATTACCATGTTTGAAAGAGCAAAAAAGCAAGGGAAAACGCAGCATACAAAAAAACAGGGGGGGGGGCATTGCCCCCTCGCCCTATGCTGCCGGCGCCCATGATTCCATACCATGTTTACTACATATCTATTTTCACCGCAGCACATACAAATTTCACCTGTAAAATCATTACGGAGGTCTTAGTACATTAGTAAAGCTAGGTGCACAGCTGCTATCAAAAAGAAAATCTCATTCTGTCTGGTATCATACTATTTGATTAAACCAGGCAAAAATTGCATCTTGTTCAGTTCAAAATCTCTCATTCGATACACAATACAAGCTGCACAAGGATTTCCGATATGGCATGGGGAATTATCTGGATTTAATGAGCTGGCGATATAAATTAGCGATTAAACGCGAGCCTCAGTTACGGATTCCAAGAGCTTAAACTACGTTTCATGAGCTCGGTCGCTTAAGCAATTACGGCTACTGATCTAAGTACTGCTAACTGTAAATGTTACTTATATATGTATCACAGCAGTGCATATTGAACAGTTACACATTTTTCACACAGTTTGAACTGCGTATATAAACGATAGTGCAGCATTTAAACGATTTAATAATAAATGATTGCATGAATTTGGAATAAAGAAATATTTAGACAGATACAGGCAAATTTTCCAAAATACATCAAACGCACATAGAACAACAACAACAACAACAAAATAATAATAATTATCTTACAATCACTTCATCATAATTACCATTGTTACGGATGAAGATTCAACGATCTTAATTCATTATTTAGGATGGACTGCTATGATCAAATTATTAAAAGTGTAAATGTACAGTAAAACTTACTACAATAATTTTTTTTATTAGGAGGAAGCGTGCCCCCCCCCCAAAAAAAAGAAACCAAGTCTTTACCCAATTCAACATAGCCTGCCTTTGTCAATTAAATTAATATCTTACTTCAACGGGAAGGATTTTCATTATTTTTGATTTCCTTTAGCAGTTTTTTTTTTTGTTATTAATCATAAAACGTACACAAAACATGCAGCAGAATTACTTTTACGCAGAGTTGCACTTCTGGTCAAGTTGTAAAAATCAATCGTACACTAACCCATCCCTTCAATTATATTTATCCGTTTCAGTGAATTTAAAATGCAGTATCAAGCAGATCTTGGAAACTTGCGATTATTGGATATTGATTGGAAGATACAGCAAGATCGCAAAAAAAAAAGCCCACGTCAAATTTGCTAAAAATTCGAGGTAATGTTTACTACACTGCTGGCCATCGTAAATGCAACACCCTGAAGGAAGCATGCAAATAATATGAAATTTACAACATGCATTAGCTGAGGTGAGATATGCAAATGATTAGAATTTCAGCGCAGACGCACATCAAGCGCGTCTGTGGCGCCACCTCAAAGCGCTATTTAAGGCTTGGAGATTTCGACGGTTTCAAGTACAGCAATTGTGTTTTTCTTGCTTTTTTTTCAAAAAAACGATAAATTATGCCTCGTAGGAAACAACGATCATCTTTTGATCAAGTATCCGAGTTTGACAGAGGAAGGATAGTGGCATACCGAGATTGTGGGTTATCTTTCAGGGAAATCGGTCGTCGTATTGGACGAAACCAAACAACTGTGATGCGGATATGTGATCGTTGGGTGCAGGAGGGTACGACGGACAGACGTGATCGACCGCATCGACCTCAGTGCACCACGTCACGTGATGACAGGCAGATTGTACGCATGGCAGTGACGGACCGCTCAGTCACATCACGAACCATATCACAGCAGATTCAGTCTGTAACGCATCATCCAGTGTCTGCGCGTACCATTCGACGTCGTTTACAGCAGAATGGTCTGTCCGCAAGACGTCCGTTGCTTTGTCTACCTCTGACGCGGAACCACAGACGTCTCCGCCGCCAATGGTGCGATGAAAGAAGGATGTGGACGACAGAATGGAATGAAATTCTCTTTACTGACGAGTCACGCTTCTGTATGCAACACCACGACGGTCGGATTCGAGTCTGGAGACACCGTGGAGAGAGGATGCTGAACAGCTGCATTATGCACCGTCACACTGGTCCTGCACCGGGTATTATGGTATGGGGCGGTATCGGATATCTCTCTCGCACTCCTCTAGTACGCATTGCCGGTACTTTAACCAGCCAGCGCTACATCTCCGAGGTGTTGGAGCCAGTTGTCCTTTCTTACCTTCAGGGCTTGCCAACAGCCATATTTCAGCAGGATAATGCACGGCCACACGTGGCACGCATTGTCCAAGGGTTCTTCGTCAATCACCAGATTGAATTGCTTCCCTGGCCGGCGCGCTCTCCGGATCTTTCGCCGATAGAAAACATGTGGTCCATGGTTGCTCAACGACTGACCCAGAGTTCATCCCCAGCTGTCACACCAGATCAACTTTGGCAACGTGTGGAAGCTGCTTGGTCTGCTGTACCCCAAGAACACATTCAAAGTCTCTTTGAATCAATGCCGAGGCGTGTGGCAGCTGTGATCTCCAACAACGGCGGCTACTCTGGGTACTGATTTTGGCAGGAACCACGCTTCATAGAATGCTGTAAATTTAATCATTTGTTACTTGGTCAACATGTTATCTACACAATAAATTTTGTTGTGATATCTCTTGTTTTTCTTGGTGTTGCAATTTGGGTGGCCAGCAGTGTATTTTGTTTCATTATCGTGGTGTTATGAATTGTGAATTCCTTCCAACTAGCCAAACCGTCACTAAAGACTATTATTTGAGTATCTTATGCCATTTAATGTGAAGCAATTCGCGCGAAACAACCTGTAACATGGCGGGAAAACTCAATGGTTTTGCGCCTTTTTATAGTAGCATTATTATTCATGAGTAAAACATTCAACAAATATTGTTACGCAAGCTTCATATTCACCTGATATAGCACCATGTGACTATCTCATATTTCCTCTGTTGGAATCGCCTTTTCGACGTTACCGTGTTGAATACACTAATTCTATAAAAGGAAATTCGCAACGATCTGTGAATTAATTTTACAAAAGCGACTTCAAGGCACATTGAAATTTAAAAAGTTGGCAGCAGTACATTGTGATCGGCGTAGAACCTTTTGTTTTGTGCCACAATATTGGATACTCTTACCCATTCGGATACACCCTGATCACATCAGTAGGTCCCTAAACGTTATGATAGGCAAAAAGGTTAAAATTATCCAAATAAAATACTGAATTTGGGGATTCGTTTATTTTATTAGAACAAACACGTACAAATGCCCTGCATCAAAATCGTATAGAAGGTAGCTTCAAGCTAAATTTGAATAATTCTCACTAATACAGTCACTCTAAGTTCATTCGAAACGTTACAAATATGAGCCAAGAGAATGCATTACCAAGAGGCAAATTCAAACACTTGTAGTGAACAGCCCATTAGAGGGCATCGCAGATATTTACATTAGATTTTGTCAGACACAACAGTCTGAATACGTAAGGAGGATACGCAAATTGCACGTGTTAAATTGAGATTTTCAAAGGGTTAATTTCGGTATCGGTTGCAGAATGAATTCTAAACAGCAATTATTACTGTTGTTAATGACTTAAATCTGAAATTTCGTGTTTAACGGAAAATTGTTCACAGAATTTCGACAACTACGGTTGCGGTTCTGCCATTTAGGAAAGTATCTCTATTGACAGGCAATTTGAACAAAGAACAAGTCCATTTGTGGCACCTTAGTGGAAATGATTATCTCATGCTATCTATATAAATAAAATTAGACTTTTGTCTGTACATTTCTTGGAATTTAAAAATTTTGGCGATTTCTATCCGTTTCAAGCACTCGGGAATCCGATGCGACCCTCAAAAAAAAGTTTGTCTGTCTGTCATTCTGTCCTTCTGTCATTCTGTCCGTGACGCTTTTTTTGTTCAAGCATCACGTAAAAACGACTAAAGCGAATAATATCAAATTGAGTGTCATGATAGGTGGTCACTCAACTTAAAACATAGGCGTCGAATTTTTACAAAATCTTGATTAGATTTTCAGATTTTGCGAAAATCGTTTCAAACTGCGTAAATTTGTGTTCAAGCATCACGTAAAAACGATTGAAGCGAATGATATGAAATTGGGTGTCATGATAGGTGGTCACTCAACTTAAAACATAGGTGTCGAATTTAAAAAAAATCTTGATTGGATTTTGAGATTTTGCGAAAATCCTTTCAAACTGCGTAAATTTGTGTTCAATCATGACGTAAAAACGACTGAAGCGAATGATATGAAATTGAGTGTCATGATAGGTAGTCACTCAACTTAAAACATAGGCGTCGAATTTTTAAAAAATCTTGATTCGATTTTGAGATTTTGCGAAAATCCTTTCAAACTGCGTAAATTTGTGTTCAAGCATCACGTAAACACGACTGAAGCGAATTGTATGAAATTGAGTGTCATGATAGGTGCTCACTCAACTTAAAACATAGGCGTCGAATTAAAAAGTAATCTTGATTAGATTTTGAGATTTTGCGAAAAATCGTTTCAAACTGCGTAAATTTGTGTTCGCACATCACGTAATAACTGCAAAGGTGAAAAAATGATATTTGGTGGAATGATAGGTGGTCACTCATCTTAAACTATAAGCATCTAATTTTTTAAAAAATCGATCAGATTTCGAGATTTTGTGAAAATCGTTTAAAACTGAGTGAATCTTTGTTCCCGCATTATGTAATAACGACTAAAGCGAATGGCATGAAATTTGGTCACATGATAGATGGTTGCTCGACATAAACTATAGGTGTCCAATTTTTTAAACATTTTTATTAGATTTTGAGATTTTGTGAAAATTCTCTCAAAATACGTTTATATTTCTTCAAACATTACGTAATAACGACTAATACGAATGATACGAAATTTAGTGATATGATAGGTAGCTGCTAATCTGAATTTATAGGTGTTGAATTTTAAAAATATTTTGATTACATTTTGAGATTTTGCGAAAATCGTTTCAAAATGCTGAAATTTTGTTCCAGCATCACGAAATGAAACGAAATTGGGTGACGTGATAGATTATCACTCAACTTAAATTTTAGGCTTCAAATTTTTTAAAAATGTCGATTAGATTTTGAGATTTCGCGAAAACTTTTTCAATATGCGTAAATATTCGTACGCGCATCACATAATTACGACTAAAGCGAATGAAATGATATTACTTAGTTACTCTTTAACCTGTAATATTTTAACAATACATAAAAATTATAACTTCGCTTTCTTTACTTTGGCAACATACTACATCCATTCTGTGTACTCCTACAATACTGACGAAAGTTCTTGCTTTTTGGAAATTTGCATTCGATACTAACCCGTCCAGGACGGGTACTTCAGCTAGTTTTTTATATAAATTTAAAAATTCCGGATTTACTTAAAATTGCTTGGATCTCACATCTTACCCTTCGTTTAATAACCGCACTATAATCCATTCATTTTCACCGCATAACATACAAGATTCTAATGTCCTTTAAGAAACCATTTTCCCCTTTAAGGCTTGTAAACGCACTTAAAGATCATTTATTACGATTTTTTTCGAAATATGCATATACCCCCAAATCTATACTTTGCTGGTTAGTCGAATAGTATTTTCCTTTTTCTTTTATTTATTTATTTAATATGTTTTAAACATTAAATTATTAAATCATTTATTTTAAACAAACTTTAATTCAAATAACAAATGATCTAAATATGTATAACTTGCATATTTTTATACTACCTTAAAGAATGAAAGGAAACCAACTCTATAAAGTTTTAACAATCACATCTCTTGATGCATTTATTACACTGATATTCAAAATCTAAATTTATACTTTTCTTTACACATTACATATTCCACAATTCTGTCAATAAATTTCACAGTTCTTCTATACGCATACCGAATTATTACTTGCACAAAATGCTTAAATAAACTATCAACAGTCCTAGAAATACTAAATTATTACTTTCCTTTGACTACTAATTCTACACCTACCTATATCAATCCATCCCTGCAAGACGCGACAAAAGATTTAATGCATTAACAATGATTAATCAGTAAAATTAGTTATTACTCAACAAAGCAATTTAGCATGTACTGAAATGGGAGAGCACATTCCATCAATTAAGTACTTCATTACAAAGCCCTGAAACGTGAGATGTAACTTATAGGAAGAATGAGTCGCAAATTACTGATTGAATCCCTGATATACTTGCGACACGGAGAACCCACTCCGAATTTATAGGTAGTTCATATCGAATTCTGCTAAACTAAATCGATATCCAGATACGCAGGTTATTCATGCAAAATCTTAACTATGCACATCTCAAGCATATAAATAATGTTTATAATAATCAGTCATATTAAAAACTATAGCCAATTATGCAAAACACGCTGTATGATATTGAATCTGATAAACTAATTAGTATATCTATTGATCAATTTACTATTTACTGGAGATTAAGCCGTCTGATACGCCTGAAATTTACCTACGGTATTATATTAGTAATAGTAAATATTAATTGCACGGGAGAATACGTACTGACCCAGAAATCAAAGTTTATCGGTGATCTACGATAATAAGTAAGGGACTTGTATCAGGGAATTTCATTTGTTTAGATTGGCGGGAAATATACAAAACTTAAATAAATACAGTCTTTACAGATAAGAGCAATTGTAATTTTTTTGCACTGTAAGATGAAACTTACTTTATAGCATCTGGTAGTTACTTTGCACCATAAAAAAAAAGATTCAATAACTGTTTAGCAAATATTATAAAAGAGAGATCGGAAAGAGTAACGTCGTATTTTTTACATTACATTCAAACAAATGCACGAATTAATTTCTAAGAAATTTTTAACTACAAACAAGCTGTGTTAGATTCACATTTGTTACCTTTTAAAGCAAGATTCGCCTTCCCCACCCCAAGTTATATATATGTATATGTATATATATATATATATATATATATATATATTCTTTATGGAAAGGTAACGGGGGGGGGCGTCTACCCTATTGGAGGATGAATTCCTGAAATTGATTTTATCTTATTTGTGAGCGCTGTACTTTATATCAATAATTTTATGGATCTCACTATTTTTTTTCCATCAGAAAGATATGTGAAAAGGACGTTTTGGGTGCCTGCAAGACCTCTCTCCCACTGGTTACTAATTTAGTAGCATGCTGTCTAATCTAGCAGCGTTAAAATCTCAGATACATGTCAAATTTCATATCTCTACTTTCAGTAGTTCAGACTATGATAAAATTGAGTACGAAAAAAACGACATAACTTTCCTGGTCCTTCCTCTAATGTAAACTGTTTTGGATTTTCTTACAGATGTCCCTTTTATTCTTCTATTTGTGTTCTTGATGTATGCGCCATTTTCAGCATCATTTGCCAATCTTTTCCCTCTGGAAATTTTTGTTTGTTGTTGCTGCTCTTATTGTTATGTCTGTATTTGGATAAATGAATTAAGAAATAATTAAATAATGCATTAGTGCCATCAAAGAGGCAGAACTGAAACCGCGTAGAAATGATTATTAAAATACACAGTAATCGTTGTTTTGAACATGATTTGCATAAAAGAATCCTTCAAGTTGCGCTGTTCTTTATCATTACATTTAAATAAATAAATAAATAAAATAATATTAGCGGAGGAAATATCACTCAGAAAGTCTCAAACGCAAATAAGACAGCCCAATCAGCGAACTTTTTATAAATAAATAAGTAAACTGCTAAAACAGCATAATAATATATTGTACATTTCACATGTTTTCCATAAAACTCAAACTCTCACAAATGTTTACTTTTAATAACGTAAAATTTTGAGATTAGATTTTCTGAAGTTGTGTGGATAAGCACATGACGCATAGTGTACTTCTTTTATTTATTTATTATTTTTTTATCAACAGGAACTGTCTTAATAAACTAAACTACAACACTAACTAAAACCAGTCTTATACTGACTACAACTACAAATTTTCTATTCCTTATCTTTCCGTATCTTTTCTGTTACATGCAAAATTGTCTAACTTAAATGCTATACATAACAACACCGACTCTCCCTTAATACTCCTTATGGCTATTTCAACTTTTAAAGAAAGGACTGCATTCAAACGGAAATTAATCGAAAATTTATCGATATATATATATATAAATATATATATATATATCAAAGGCAGAAAAATTCAAGAAGTAAACATTTTAATGTAATACGCGACGTGGGTGTAATTAAATGGCGTTATTTAATGCCCCTGTCCTTTTAAAAATCCTCAATGACAACGCCGAAATGAGACGATAAATTACAGACACAATACATTTAATTAATTTTCTTTAAAATACTGCGCTTAAACTGAGAGCACTGAATAAATTAAACTACATGCAATAATAATTCTAATTTACGCAGGTGGCATTACCGTCCCATTAAAATTTATCATCCTAAGAGTGCGTTATTAAAACGGTTTATAAAGTGCATATAATGAGAAGGTCATAACGTAAAACTACTCCATTTAGTGGAGTGCTTTAACCAAAAGTATGTATGCAAAATTAAACCTATGCCAGTTGCTGAAAGTTCGCTGCAGTTCTAATGTTGAAATCTTCTTACGAACTGACGTTCTGTACGTAGTTGTTTCATGCTTGAAAAGCGAAGTAAGGAAATTTTTAAAAATGCACAACAATTATACATGCTAGTAGATAAAGCCCATTGTGGACGCAATTACAACGGGAACTAGATGCATTTTAAGGTATCATTTTTTTTTAACGTATGCATGATTATATGAGGCATTTATCGTGATTACATCATGCATCGTATAATGAAATCAATAAGATGATACGACTCAACTATGTTTAATCAAAACTCCATTTTTAAAAAGTAAATTATGGCTTCTGGCTATTGCCAATTGATCAGAGCCAGAGAATTCGTGGAATCATTTCGCCCGCACCAAACTTTTATTTTAAAGTCTTTCAGCTAGCTTATTTGGGTTTCTAATGAATTATTAAGCACGTGACATCGAAATGGCGTCAATATCACTTGCGATATGTACCTTGAATTCTTCATAAGGAAAAAAAAACTTATTCTGAAGCTCTTTTTACCACTTTTTATTAGTGCAAATTTGAAAGAAAATCTGCCCAGTGGTGTGAATTATGTATTTCTTAAGTAAAACATTTCATAAATTGCGAAAATCGCGAATCTTTTATGACTTAGAATATGCTACAAGTGTTAAGTTTTCTACCCTAATAAAGCAAATCTCCGCCACCTAAAAAATGGCGAAAAATTGCTAAAAATATGCTAATAGGAGGATTTTTAGATTTTAAATGAAATACTTTTGTAAATTGATATATAGATATTCCACTTTTACAAAAGATGCAAATTTTTGAATATTAAAAATATTGTTAAGAGAATCCGAGATCGTTGAAATACATAGTTTAACGAATACTTATACAAAAACTAATGACTAACAGGGTTGGTCTCGAATGTTTTTTTGAAATATTTCGAATATATAAAAACTTTCGAAAAAGTGAAAGTCTATATTTTACTTTAAAATTTTAAAATATGTTGAAATTTTCATTTCTTTATAGCATTTCATTCAAGGCCAGGAAAATCTATTGCCCGACATGCCCGGGCATGCAAAATTTTCAGCTGGGCACGTGTTTCTAATTTTTCACTTACCCGACTGGGCATCTAAAAAAATCGACTGTGAGAAATTCATAAACTACTTTTTGAAAAAAAAAATATGCGTATATTTTTAAATGTCATCAATTTTTTTAATTTTGTATGGAAAAAATAAATGTCCATTTCTATTTCTGGGATTTTATCAATGTCCTGGTGGCAATCTCAATACCTCAACTGTAGTGTAAACAAGAATACAAGAAGTCCCCGACAATAATGAGAAAAATAAAAACCCCACATTCACGTGTGTTAAAGGATTTCCCGATTTTTCTTACAATAAACACAATATGAGTAATGTAAATTTTACAGGGCAATAAAATGTAGTGTTTTTTCGGGAGGGGGGGGGGGAGTAAATTTTGGGTTCGGGCATGTATTATTTTAGGTTATATTCCCGACCGGAAATGTAAATTTTTGTAGATTTTTCTGCCCCGATGTCTTTGCAAGAATACATTTTTATTTTATGCTTTTTACGGCTCCACAATAAAAAAAAAAACTTTTACTGTCATTTTTTCATCAAATTTATATTATTTATTATTTGATTTATTCATTTAGTTATTATTTATTTTATTTTTATTTCTTTATTTTTCGGGTGGTGGTTGGGGGGGGGGGGTATCAAATGGAAAAAGTAGTCCACTCATTTCATTAAAATAATTGTTGATTCATCATCATTTCTTCAAGCCCTTGACAAATGAGGAGGGGGAAGAAAAAACATCAATACAAGTTCGAAATTAAGACACAAAATACTAAATTGAAACTCAAAAATGCAATATAAAGGGGGAAGGAAAAGAAAGAAATATCGCATATAAATCTGTAGTCCCTTCATTTCTAATTCGCATTGAAAGAAAAAACAATGTGGTTCGGCGTGTTGCAGTTGCAACATCTAAACCCAACTCCTTCTAATGTTTGTAGATATCCCCATGATCAGGGAGAAAACAAATGATCATTCAAATCAAGTAAAAGCCTGCAGGCATTCGGTGCCACGCTGAGAAAGAAATTGCTGCCATAGTGATCCATAAAAGCATCAACACTTCGAATCGAGATTCGATGATCTGAGAACTAATTTCGAGGGCGATGATAAGCAGCGGGTGACCAAGTACATTTTGCTCAGAGGAAAATAGAAAGGGGGGGGGGGCTGTTATAGATACTCAAATCATTTTCAGAAAAGTATGCTGTCACTATTTATGTTTCAAAGAGCAACAGGGATTTGCTTGATAGTGATAACTGCGTGTAAATATTGTGCCTAAGCAGATTATGTTCTGCTTAACTGCATACCTTAAACAAATTTAAATCAAACCACATTGGGTGTATTGGAAAAGAATGTAGCTTTTATAAATTAAATTCAAACAAATAAATTTAGAATAATTTTTTAAATACAACCAAGCTGATATCAAACAACACCCATAATTTAGTATCAAAATGTAGTAATTAAAAATATGCACAATAAGTATTTTGAAAGATGTACAGTCACGAAATTTGTAACTTTATTACAAGATTTCAATAAAAATTAATAGACAAAACAGTGTTTAACACTGAATATAGCCTTCTGAGCTATACAGTTAAAGTTTCAATTATTTTCATTTTATGCGAAGTTATAATATCTATAAATATTTAAAAAAATAAGCAATGACCCTAAAATAACATGATTGTAGCATTCTTAATAATACAAAAAGTGAAGCCCCCACCCATAAACAAATAAATAAATAAAATTATCTGAGACGACATGAAAATGATCATCAATAACTTATCCACCACGAGCTCAGTGTATTGAAAATTAAAATTATTTAAGACAAATGCAACGACTCAATGCTCCGTTAACGCATGCAAAAATAAATACTACGCAATCGCTCAGCCTAAAACGAAAGTTTTATTTCTGTAGTGTTTATATACTTAAAATTCTAATTAAAAGGAAGTTTTTGATTGCCATTTCTTCCTACGTTAGCACTAATGCTATCCGCTATTTCAAGTACTTGACCAATCAGGTTTCGGAATTTATTCGTGCGCATGCGCTGTACTGTCCAATGGTATTTAACGTTAGCGTTAGCGTGAGTGAAATCGCTGCGCAAAAACGCCCAATTAAGAATAACTTTCTTGTATCTAAAGCGTTCTTCTCTATTTTTTTTCTAATACACTGCATATACATCAAGGTAAAAACACATATAAGTTAGTCACAGGACAGAATCAAATTAGAGACATTGTTAATCACATTAAAAAGAAAAGAAAATGTGTTAATTGAGAGATATACGTCACACATTAGATCTCACATAACGTACGCGATGGCACCATTCTTTCCAAAATTCAAAACGGGAAGAAAAAAAAAATAATTCCGAAGTACCATTAGCATATGCTAACACGTTCACGGCTGAGATCATTAAAGTCTCGCTGAAATGGAGTGTAAAGAAACCTTAGAAATGAAAAATGATTTAAAATTTCTATGAAGGAGAAAATTGAGTCTACGAAATACTCTTTAAAGCTGGAGGCATGTCATGATATATAGGATCAAAAGACCATTAGTCAGTGGATTTGAAGTGTATGCCCTTAATGTATACAAAAAAATGAAGGTATGTAAGTACTAATGATTAGTTTAAAAGAAAACTATTTATTTATTTCTTTTCTGAATAGGGAGGTTTGAATTTATCATCCTGGAGAGATCTAGTCTAAATAAGGACGGAAAAATTTAATTAAGCGCCGACATGTGTACATAAATCCGGCCTGTGAATCTATGTAAATATTAGAAAAAACATTAATAATATTACCATTATATTTATTATTGTTGCTGCAAAAACGTTTTATTTAAATGGATGAAACACGTTTTATATAATTGAATTTCAACCCCTGTATTATGAACAGGAACACAGTATTAAAAAAAAAATCAACCTAAAGCATAAGTATTGATTTCCGAAACCATTTGCGAAAGCCCTCCCCCTCCAAATAACATAGCGCATTAATGTAGTGCAATTAAGCTAATATATTTCACACACATACTTAAAAAAATGAAAAATACACTATTAAAAAGAAAAGAAAACCTTCGATTTTCGCAATTCAGTCTGCTGAAATACTAAAATAAACAAGTCCCCAAAATATGCTCAAAAAAGCCTTTAAATTTATTAAACATCCATATAACCCATCCTTGCACTTCCGAACTTCCTAATTCGAATTGTTGCATGCAATTTAAACATTTTTCAAAATAAGTGCATTATTGAGTTGCACAGGAAAATGAAAAAGTATATTATGATACTGAGAGCATTATTATGTACTCTAACAAACAAGAAGTACATATACTACGTATTTATTTTTAAGTAACATCAGACTAAAATAGGGTGAAACTTGCTAGAACATTTAAAATCTCCTGAACTATTTATTCGTCTTTATTTGGCACATTAAAACAACATTATTGAACAAACAATATATTATTTATGAGTACTTGGAATACACATTAGCACGATAAAGCTTAGTAAATGCCAATGCATTACTAGGACATTTAGTTGAGATTACTAGAGTTTAAACCATTTTTTCTCAATTATTACCTAGAGATAGACCAGGCTCGATACAAGCTTTCGACTGCAACGACCGTTGAGCAATTTTAATGACCATAAAATTTAAAATGCTCAAATCTAAGATTTTAAAAGAGATTTTAAGTATTTCTGAAACCTAATTCCATTGAATAACACCTAAGTATCAGAACGTGCTCTATAGATCCAAAAGCATCCATCAAAACATAATAGAAAGCAGGCGATATAATGTATTTTCTTGAGAGACCCTTGGGTTAGAGACTGTCAGCTCAAAAACATCATCAGTTAAGTCCCATGAACATTTATCACGCTCGAAACTATTTTACAGATTTACAATACTTCAGAAAAGTTTTATAACACAAGAGCAACTTTTCTTCGGAGAAAAGAAGCTCGCACTTTATATTCTAGAAGAACTGGCTCGACTTTGGAAAAGATGTAACAGCATCAATTTAAAACAGATGATAAATAAAATAAGAATATATAAGAATATATATAGAGAGAGATGCCTAATACGAAATTCCTTGACTGTTACACCAGTGCGTTTAAGTTTGGGATAAAAGCTAAGTTGATCCCATGAAAAATTTATTTTGTGAGCTGAAGAGTGTGAAAACAGTTTCTGGGTCTTCTTCAGACTGCCAGATTTTTTATGGAAAAGAATGAACAGCGTTTGTGTTTGTTTCATAATTGAAGTATTAATTTATCAGTCAAGAGTCGCAATCATAATGAATATTTCATTTATGTTACAAAGTGTACAAATATGGCGACTTTTGCTTAAAATGAAGTTCAGTTAATTATTATGTTGATGCAATCGATCGCGCAGATGTAAAAAGGTTGGGAAATACTGGTATAGGGTAGTCAGAGTAATAATGTGTGAGCTTGAGATTGAAATTGTTATTTTGAGCAAAAGAGGATTAAGGAATTACTATTTTTCCGGATACGTCGTAGGGGGATCAGGGATGATTTAATTTCTGATGACAATGTATTTTGGTTTCTATAAATGCTTTCTTTTGAGTAGCATCATAAATTATGCTAAATAAAATATTTGGAAATCCTTAATCTGTCTCAAAATATTAAAGAGGCACAAAAGGACCCAATGCGGTACATGAAAATCACCCAAAGCACAAAGTCTGTTGCACGACACTAAAGTAGGTTGTCCGACCTCCGTTTTTATTTTGTGCTCTCAAGTGCTCTTGACTGATGTACAGATTTAACTCTGGGGATGTTCTTTGCAATTCAAGCTGGCTAATTCTACCACACCATGGATATTCAGGAGTACAAAGCCTTAAGCTAGAATGAAGCAAGAAACACAAGGACCACACTAACAAGAACAAATACAAAATATACTAATCGATTGGGTGTTTATTGAATTAGTCGAATGTTTCTGAAGTATGTCTAATTATTTTACCTAGTCTTTAAAACTTACATTTTTGTTTTAACTCTTTTATCTGTATCTGCATAGTTTAAAACAACTCAATGTTAGATTTGTCAGACAAAGTAAAGTGTCATAATCGCATCTGTCTTCGTCGTAAAAATAAAATAAAATATAGTATATTCAAAATTGATGAGCTGAGATAACGAAATGCTTATTTGATTTAATAATAGATGGTTGCAATGTTTGCACTCTACTATATATTTAATTAATTTTGCGCTTTTCCTGGGAGATCTGTTTTATTTTTTATTTCGCTTTTAGATCAAGGTTGTTTGCATGCTTTTCTCAAAAAATGGCCTCAGCTGCTTAATCAGCGTATACCTTGTTAAAATAAAAACCGTTCTGTCTTTTCTCATGGTTGAAATATTTTTCGCGATTGAAATTAGTATTACATTTTAAACTATATACACCGAAACACAATTTATCAAGTATGTCCACACATGCAAAAACAGCGTTAAAAATACCATGGAATAAGTGTGCATGACGCAATTTATGTTATTATTATTAACAAGAGGATTAGGGAAGAAGTTGTATTTAAGTAACGTAACTTTCTCAACATATTACACATTTTTCGTATTCTTACAAAGTATTTTTACCTCGCTTAATTTATCTGATTATGTATTAAGTATGCATAAACAATATTTCGCTCATTTAAAGTAATTCAGCGGTTATTTGTGTGCATACCTATCAATATTTACAGCTAACGGTTATTTTAATTTCTCCCAAAAAGAGCTTCTTTTACCAATACATATTGGTTATTTTCACGTATAAGTAGTAAATATTCACATAAACTTTAGCAATAAAATTATTTTGAATGTGACTACGTAATAGAGAAATACATTATAAATTTTGAATAAACTTACTTAGCTTGTATTATGCGGAGGAGAAAGAAAAAAGAAAAAAACTGAGATTGAAATTGATAAAATTAAACTTGCAGATATATAAAAACATTAAAATAAAACTGTAAATTATGATGAATAGATAATTAATTAGTTTTACCCCCGAAACTTTCAAACTGCTTGTGGGTTAAAAAAATAACAGTGAAATCAACATTTTTTTTTCTTTTTATGAGCCATGAACATAACAGTAAACAAAGAATTTTTCTTAATTCAAATAATTTGGTTGATTAATCTGCAACAAATAATTTGGTTGATTTTAACCAAACAAACCATTTAAACAAAGAGTTTGGTTAAATTAATAAAACATTTGTTTATTTTAGCAAAATTCTTTGGTTACACTTAAAAATGTTCTGTTGAAATAACCAAATAATTTTATTAATTTAACAAAAATTTCGCAGGCACTAATTCAACCGGATACTTTTTTTTATTTTAAAAAAAAATGTTTGTTCATTCAACAAAACATTTTTTTCAGTGTTGTCTAACCGATAAGAAATCATGCGTAATATATATCCCTCGGTAGTTTCAACAGAACAGACAACATGGACGGTATCACCTATACAATCAAATACTCTTTAAGCAGATAGAAGCGCATGCCGATTTCTTTTCGGATGCTCTCAGAAGAGTCGATTTGCTTCAGCAGTTCCATTTCAACGTTTAAAAAGGAACGAATTAGGGTCAAAACTTTTATTTTTGAAGTCTCATTTATACTCCCAATCATCAATTAAAAAAAAAAAGCAAACGTAAATTTAACCCTAAAGACTTAAATCTTTCAGTCCATTTTCAGCAATTCTTTAAATTCAAGCTGTATCCAGTATAGACAACACAGGCTTACGCTTATTGATATTTATGGAAAAGTCCTAAGTGAAGGCAAAAAAAAGGGGAAGAAGGATAGGTCTGGAATTAAATAAATACAGGAGACTGATCTTAACAATAAAGATCACGCACACAAGAGTCTCAAAACGTGAGTCGGCCTAAATAGAAGGGATGAAAACGACCCTGTTTGTTTTTAAAACGCAAACTTGTGTATTGAAATAAATTTAAAGAACTCATTTTCAAAACGCTCCTAAAAAGATTTCTTCAATCCAGTGAAAGAGGTAGAAAGTTCCATTAGTTGAGTCGTTGGGAGTGAGTTTAGAAACAATTCTTGCGACTGCTGTATCCATTCAAATGACATTAAACATTAAAAGGATTTCGACTTCGCAAATAAGAATGGACTATTTTTTTATTGTTACTGTTTTTATTTTCATTATCGCATGATTTTCGAAAAACATGTAAAGCAATTTTGAAAATTTTTAATCGCCATATGTACTAGTAAGGAAATCACAGACATGGAAAAATACAATTATAAAAACTGTGTTAATAAACGTTCTGCTAATGAGTAAAGTTATCTAAAGTGATTGTAACAAAAAATAATTTTTCGGAACCTTTACCCATGTTAAGTAATATAGACGTACGCGTGCACGCAGAGACTATTAAGATCTTTCAGATAGCTTTGCGGAGATTTTTTTAAATTGAACATGGATAGCTACCTAAAAGAAATATTTTTTAAGTGGGAGCGAATACGTTAGATATACATTGTATGTACGTGTTTATAAACGCATTATAGGTATTCTATTATCAGGGGCATTATGATGTGTGCAGATAGTTTATTTTTTTTTATCTGATTATGTCTTTAACTGCAGCTATTTGAATGCACGGTACATATTTCCAAATTTTAGAATTATAGCTCACTGCATTGAGAGGGTTTTCCAGTATCCTGTTACAAAACTGTAACATCGCTTCCCCGCCATCCTGACCGTTAGGTGGAAAACGCAGACGTACAAGCATTGTCGTGGATCTAACAAAGCTATGACCCTTGGTCTTGCCGACTAACTTGGCAAAAAAAATTATGTTCTTCTAATACGGGGGAATTTTCTATTTATCTTGATGAGGAAGGAAGTTGCGAGGAACCATCCAGAAATTACTATGTCATGTCTTATCCAATCAAGGAACTATAAAAGAGGGATCTCGGTCAGTAGGGGGGATATTGATATTGCAAGTGAATAAGCTGAGTGCTTTTGTTTGAGCTATTGCTGTTCTTATTTGCCATTTAATGACTGTTTGAATTATTAGATTCTGTAAGTTTTATACTTTTTGTGTTACCGGTCATACGATTTTCGGAATACTGGTTGAATAAAGTTTTTTTTTTTTTTTTTCTAGCACTCCGGCTTTTGAAAGACTGTTTAACGAACATACACTTAACTATTTTGTTACAATTGTAACTTCAAATAAGAGTATTTATTCAGCCATTTGTATTCACTACATTTGTGCGTAACGCCATCTATGTGTTAAGACCAGAAACTAGCTAGTGTACCTGGTACACTCTCCCCACTCCTTTTAAAACATCATTTGTGTTAGGCAGTAAGGCTCCCCATGTGAGTTACGTGAATCAAAATCATTGATTTACTTAACTCACGTATGCGGATAATAGATTATCCACAGTTTATTGAGTATGTGGTGATATGGGTTGTTTAGTAAACGATAGGGATTTGGTTATTGGTAAAAACAGGCCACAACAACGAATTAAATCCACACAACCTGAATTTTAGTAGTATACAATACTTTCACTTACGGAGCGATTGAACTGGAATTCATAGAAGTATAAGACTAAACGTAAACAATGTTTTATTTCGTGGATTAAATATCGGATGGTGTTAAGTATAATTAAAGTATGTGAAAGTATACAATACTTTCACTTACGGAGCGATTGAACTGGAATTCATAGAAGTATAAGACTAAACGTAAACAATGTTTTATTTCGTGGATTAAATATCGGATGGTGTTAAGTATAATTTAAGGAAAACGACACTCAAACAAACAGAAATAAAAAACGTAGAATTAAAATAAAAAATAAAAAGTTTCAGATAACAATTCTAATAGAATATTAAATGTGCGATAATATAAAAAATTGAATATTAAAAAAAACTGATCCTCCTTTTTGCAGTATTAAATATATACATGGAAAGTTGAAGCAGATACGACGAAACATATAGGATATTTTTCAGCACAAAAAAAGGCAAAAAAGTGGATCACATATCTCATGACAAATGATCCGCTTGCCAATATTGATTATTCATTTTTTATTTTTCCCAAGCAGTGTTCAGTTTATCACTATGTCCTGATTTCAAGACAAAAGAAAAGAGTAGAAATACCTAACTTTTTTCACCTTTTTTTTTGTGAACACGATACTTTTCATTAATAAACCCAATACCTTTTAAAGAAGAAAAAAGAAAGTAAATGTGGAAGTTAGGATTAAAGAAGTTATTCCACAAACGGGATGAGATTTCAAATATAATATCAGTACTTTTTCCAATAAAAAATTTTTCGCCAATTTTTTTATATAATTTTCAAAAAAATTACACATTTAAGAGCTATGACGTCAAACCTCTTTTTTTTAATAAATAAAGGAGTTTCAATTAAAAATTGCTACTACGCAGTGCATATCGTATAAGAAAACTCGCTCAAAAAAAAAAACTGAAGTGTTCGTTAAGGGTTATATTTCGATATAAGTTATACGTTGAAAGCTCTGCTGTCTTGACCACAAATTAACATGTTTTGCACACTTATTCTATTACTCAGCTGTTTTTAAATACAAATCGGAATAACATATAACGATGTGTGGTCACAAAACGTTTCCTTTATATATCAGTTGATAACAGCCTTTAAAAAGTTGAAATGCTCGCTAAATTTCTTTCGGCTATTTAGAAAAAAAATAAAATAACCCATTGCCGAACGTCCGGGAACATTTTAACATTATATTTTCAGTGGGTAGTTAATATAGGGCTTATGAAACCCATCCAAGAAAATTGAAGGGTCTGCAGCAAAATGGAGATAGCTCCAATTGTTCGAAAATTGCGGAAAACTACAAAAGTTTGAGGTTTCAACACAAACGCGACAGACAGCTTCATTTCTTGAGTAACACAAGAAAGAAAGATTGAAGTTACATCTTTGGAGCATCAAACGGAAGAAAGAGATTTTTAGCATTAGGGTGATATTTCGTCGCCAGATTTTCTGTCGGCATAGTTTTGTGGACCGATTTACGCCAAAAAGTTTTCGTAGCATTTTTCAATAGGGTTGCCAGATAGTGCGGGGGAGGGGGGGGGTGGAGAAAAATTTTGAAAATCGCCAATGTTTGCAATTTTCGATAATGTATCGCCAAGTTTGGCTCCAAAAAATAAGTCCGTAAAACGGAATGTAGCTTGGCGATATTTTCGATGTTTGGCTAGAAACTGGAAAAAGCAGTTTATTATAACGGAGAAGTATTCTTAGAATATGCTTGGTAAAGACTGTAAAACAGTTGTAACAGGCGATTTTAAAAAACATTTCAATACTGAAAAGTATTTTGTGGAACTAAAAAGGCAAACATGGCACACTCATCGATTATGATGAGCATTCAAAATAGTATTTATAAGGGTAAATTATAGTTAGAATATGCTTGGCGAAGATTCTAAAGCAGTTTTAGTAGGCAATTTTAATATAGATTTGGATTTCAAAGAAGTGTTTTATGGAACAAGGAAGAAAAATACGGCACACTCATGAATAATGATACATTTTCCAACTTAATATAACAAGGAAGAAAAGGCACGACGCATGGATCGTGATACAATTTAATATGTGACACTGTAGTGCGTATTTAAAATATGAAAGTGTTTCAGATTTTTATTATTTTTTTAACTGCAATATAGTTCATGTAACTCCAAATTCCTATAGAATAGAGCTACCTCGTTTTTGCAGCAAATCCTTCAATTGACTACTATTTCATTGCGATTTTGAAACGAGTGCTAATATTAGACAACGCTAGCAACAGAACATTGTCACAGTATAATTTCAATTTGTCTTTAGGAATGTTCTTAAAGAAAAAGCTAGACGTGTTACAAGACTTCTGAACAGCTTGAAACACAAAACAGTGAGATCAGACAATTTTTGAAAAAATATATTGATTTTTTACAAGTTACGCCATGCATTTTTTATTAATAGTTAAGACTTAAAGTCTGATGTATTTTTTTTAAATAAATAATATCTTGAGCATAAAATTGCAAAAAAATGTAAAATAGGACTGAGCCGAGGTGCTATCCTTGCAGAAAAATATTGCTAATAATAACCATATATGTAAGATCCCCCACCCCCAATGCTTCATAGCTGCTACAGGTGGACCGCTCGATGCTAAACTATGCTCTCGCAAACGTGCATAGTTTAGCTTCTAAAGACATATTTTTAATTTTTTACAAATGATTGGCGTAATTTGAGTCTTTAAACAATTCTTCGAAATTTTCATTATCCTTCAAAACAGTAGCCATAAGTGAACAGAACACAGAGTAAAAAAAACACACTGCATAAGCATAAAAATATACTTAAAATGTATGAGAAATTATTAACACCATTCAATTAAATCCTTAAATCAAGATTTTTTTTTCTGTAGGAATAACCAACTTTACAACAATATAACGATTTTACATAACACTGCAGTAAAGAGATTTCGCTTAAATCACTGCTAGAACTCAACTTCAAAAATCTCTCACACATTTCACCGCCATAAATAAATAAATATAGCATAATAATAATATACAGTAATACATAATGCAATATAATAAATTCCTTATTTATAACACAGTATTAATGCAATTTTTAACGACAAAAGCTTCTAACTTAATATTTTATCACCACAAGTTTTACTGGCAGAAATTCAAGATAAAAAAGATATAAAGCCAGCTGCATTAGACTTTATACGAGAAGGGGGGGTGGGAGGACTGAATTTTTTCCTACCTATTCTTTGCATCCATTAGAAAATAAGTGTTAGGTACAGTTTAAAAGGATATTCCCTCCTTCACATAAATGGAGGGGAGGGGGGGGACTTTGACTCGTGATAATCTCGCTGACATAAATATATAAGTAAAGTTAATAGTCTAAAAAAAATAGCAAGTACATACTGAAGAACTGATTACTAAATATTTTCTTTTTTAATTACATCTAAATGTATGTATTGAATACGTTCAAGATCATTTAAAAAATGAATATACTAATAAAATAAATAATTGCACGAAAACTTCTGATACCAATGTATAATAACTTTTATGTTTTACTTAAACAGGTTGGTCCTGAAAGATAATGACAGAACTAAACTATTACATTTTATTGTATAAAGTGCGGCTTAATACTGGTTGAATAAAGTTTCTTTTCTAGCATTCCAGCTTTTTAAGGACTGTTTAACGAACATACACTTAACCATTTTGTTATATTTGTAACTTCAAATAAGAGTATTTATTCAGCCATTTTTATTCTCTACATTTGTGCGTAACGCCATCTATGTGTTAAGACCAGAAACTAGCCGGTGTCCTGGTACACTCTCCCCACTCCATTTAAACCATCATTTGTGTTAGGCAGTAAGGCTCCCCATGTGAGTTAAGTGAATCAAAGTCATTGATTTTCTTCAACTTATGCGGATAATATATCCACAGTTTATTGAGAATATGGTGGTACGGGTTGCTTAGTAAACGATAGGGCTTTCCTTTCTGGTAAAAGCAGGCCAAACAAAGAATTAAATCCAACAAGGGATTATTGTAAAAAGTGTGTCTTAAAGAATCAGTTTGTCGTGAAAGTGTTGACGTCTTCGTGAAATTTCCTAGGAAGGTTTCATGAACAATGACTTTATTCGCCAATAATTGCATCATTCAAAATACAATAAGATTAACAATCACGAGTAATGTTTGACTGTTGAGAAAAATCGTTAATCTTTAACAACCGCAGTCGAAAATTCGATGGAACCGACTACTCAGAAGTACATAAAAAACCAATAAAAATGCAGAACATTTCCATGCTTCGAAGTTATCGTAACCAAGCCAGTACTGTTATGACCTCGAAGGCTATTTTCCTTGCCGGGCACCTACCTCTGCAAGAGTTAAAATGACCCCGTTCGTAAAACTCATCTTTTCCAGTGCTTTTGTGTCGGAGGAACGGTAAAACACCGAAAACCTAGTGGGGACAGCTCTGATTTTTGGAGAAGGTAATGAGATATAGCCTTTAGCCCTAGATTCTCTCTAACTTTTTCTCAGGCGCCGCGCTTTAAGGGTCTTAGCGGAGCACCTTGTGTGTATGAGACTAGTTAATTGGAGACTAACGCAATAAGATATACTTTTATTGCGTACTTGCTACCTTTGTGAGGAGAACTTAGTGCTCCACCGAATCCTGAGTTCGTTGAGATATTGTTTGAGATACCCTGCACTAGTGAGATACCCTGCACTGAGATACCCTGCACCCAGTTTGAGATACCCTGCACTACTTCAAACTTTACAGGCACCATGTTCATTTCAAAAAGGTACTAAATTGGTAGAATAAAAAGTGAACCGTTAATTTGAAGGAAATGCATACCAAAAGCAATTTATACCACTAATGTTCTTTTGCAATTAGCATAAATTCACAAAGAGATAATGTCCAGTACGCACACACAGATTAGGGATGGACGCGAGACGCGAGAATTCTCGCATTGTCTCGCAGTCTCGCATTGTCTCGCGAGACGAGACGCGAGACGAGACAGGCATTTTTTTTGCGAGACGAGACGCGAGACGAGAAAGAAAATATTTTGCGAGACGAGACGCGAGACGAGACAGAGTCTTGTCTCGCGCGAGAATTCTCGCATTTTTTTCCGTCTCGCATAAATACGATCTGAAAAGCGACAATTTGCCTGAAGCCTCTAGCGTTTAACTTGCGTCTCCTTCGTTTTCGGTCCTGGTATACTATCAGCACTCTACAATACGCACAAACACGTAACATTTAAAATTAGAACAGACGAGAGATATACAAAACACACAAAAGAGAGGATAAAGAAAGAGGCGGAAAAAAAAAAAGAAAACAGAGAAGAGTTGAAAGAAAAATAATAAGTAAATAGGAAAGGCGGTACGGTATGTTCAAATCTGACCACTTTTAGACGGGGCCCGGGGCATTAAGTTTGGGGCCCCCCTTACTATCCCCTTTTTTACGCATTAAGCCCCTTTACTGAGCCCCCCTTTTTTAAGCATTTTAACACAGTTTTGACCACTGTTGTACTCGAAAATTGCATTTCAGTTAACTGTAGTTTTTGTACTTTAATCAAATCGTATTTATCACCCCAAAAAAAATATCTCTAACTGGATCTAATGATAGGCAATTAGGTAATACCTGTATTAAAGAGGAAATTCAGTTTTTTCCCCACAATTACTATTTCAGTACATATGAATTTATAATTTAGATAATCGGGATATATATATGGGCCCCCTTTTTCTGCAGGGGCACCGGACTACCCCCCCCCCCCTTGCCCTTGTGATAATCGGGTTTCTGGTATATCAGAGAGAGATTAGAAGTAGAGCAACTTGCATTCGCATTGATGCTTAGTCTGAGTAGGTTGAAATATGGTTGAATATCCTTGGTTGAAATATCCTTGTACCGATATTATCCTCAAACTTTCCCGCACGTTTCGGCGTGCGTAGGGGGGGGGGGGGCGCCCACCCTGGTGACAACTTTCTAGGGGCGGTTAAATCCCTATCGTTGGCCTATTTTAAATAGATTAAAATGACATTTTTTATTCTTATATATTAATATCGGACGGAAAGAAATGCAAGCAATTTTTTTAAAACTATTTCTCTTTTCGTTTATATTATCATGTTTTCCCTTCCTTCGGCTTGCAAAACTTTTATAAATTTTTTTCCTCCCCATCATTTTATCTTGCAGTTGGGTTCCTATTCTAAAATTATCTTCGCCTGTTATAGATGTCTTTTCATTTTTTTTTTTTTTTTTTTTTTTTTTTAAATCCACACTGGGTATACATTAGGGGGATTATGGTTTAATTTTTCTGTAAGCAGGACGAACATAACGACTGTAGTACTCTCGCTAAAAATTATTGTGGAAAAGTACAAACGGATAGTCGTCAACAAATTAACTGTTCAGTAATTTAAAATATAAACAAAAAATAAGTCGTCTATTAACCAACTGAGATACTATAATGAAATCTAAAAATGCACACACGGTAATGTTATTGGAAATATTAGGCAAATAATTATAATTATCGTTAATATAATCTTGTTTTCATTAATATAAAAATTACACATATTTTAGAGACTTGAAATTGACGTTAAAGTAAATAGTAGAGATTTAATAAAGACGTACTATATCCGCTTTATTCGTAATATTGCTATTAGGTGTACCGAGAAATAATGTCATTTACAGTAAATTCAAGCAAATAAGTTCTTAATTACCACAAAGCTCTACCTAAACATAGGATTTGTATTTTTTATATTTCAACGCAAGATACGGATTTTATTTTTTTATTTATTTTTATTTTTTTGAGAGAGAGTGTTGTCATCGATCCTTTTTAGAGAACTAATTTCAGAATGAAAATAAATTTATTTTTAGGTATTCGCGGGGGCTGTATTTTACATCAAGAATTTTATCGATATTTATTTTTTTTTAGAAGAGGGATTTGTGAAAAGAACGTTCTGGTTGCCTACCCCCCCCCCTCCCTCCCTTCCGTTCCACAAGTTACGAATATGGATATTATATTATATATACATATGTATAGATATGCTGGACTTCCATGTGCTTTCTATCACTACAGATTGGTATGTCGATTTTTCAGCGCTTTTTCAATTATTTTGATCAGGGGCGTAGCCAGAAATTTTTCATGGGGTGGGGGGGGTTACGACTACTACAACTCATATATATGTATACGTGTGTGTGATAATAGAGTGAAGAATATACATTTTATATGGTAAAAAATTTCTCATGGGGGGTTATGACCCCCCTAACCCCCCCCCCGTGGCTACGCCCCTGATTTTGATATCTTATTGTTTTCCTTTTTTCCTTATTTATAGTACGATAGAGCCTAAAACGTGTGGAGTGAATATCTCTTTTGATATGCCACACAACCGAAATCCTACTATTTTGTTTGTCTTTAATTATAATCTACTGGTTATGGCTCCTGACAATGGTGCCAGTGGTTATAATTCCCGTTCCATTCTCATTTGGCTGAGCATCTATTTTTTTTCCACTTGTGGTTTGTAATTCTTGCTTCTGCTGTTATATATTTTTTCATGTGGGGTGTTGTCATATTTGCAGAATATTTTGTGTTTTACTTATTAGTTATATATATACAGGGTGATTCTCTACTAGACTGCCGAACTTGGAGGGGCGTAGGGGGTGCAGAGACGGTTAAGAAAAACATAGTAATATATGGGCGGAAACGTAATCTTCATGTGCCTTTTAATAATACCTTTGGAAGAAGTGTTGAAGTGTGCGCCTCATTTCTTAACCAAGTTTCATAAACAATGGCTTTCCTCAGACAATTTCATAGATGTAATGAAAGAAACAATTCTGAAATAACAATTTTTATCAAGTGCAATCAGTGAAAGAGGGATTAGTTTTTGAAAAACCATAGACTTAACAACATTCGACGTCTTTTTACTTTAAAAACCGAATTTCAGTTTTTCATTTGTTGTCTTCGAAAATCTGTTTTCTTTCTTTTTTGTGTGTGAGTGTGGGGCCCCGACAAAGGATGGGCAGTCTGCAGGCAGTCGGACACGGCCAGTCCGACCCTGGTTTTGACTCTGCGTTGCGTATGCTTGTTTAGTTAATTAGCCAGATGACAAGAAAACGTGCTACAGGGCCGTCCACAAGGGTTGTGCTGTGGATGCAAGGCACCAGCGCCCCGGATTCATAGGGGCACAAAATTAGCACACATCAAAATCCACAATCCACATCAAAATTAGCTTTATACTTCTTATCGTGTCAAAAAAATTAAGGGGGGAATTTCAAAATATTTTATAAATCATATAATTTGACAGTTAGTATTGCTATTCTGCAGCTTCAAAAACTAAAACACCATTTAAAAAGAGTCATTTACTGGTGCTTGACAAAAAACAACTGCTGCTTTGCTTGAAAATTTCCATTCTGACTAACTTTCCAATGCCCATTATCTCTGTCATCTTCACTCAAACCTAGGGAGAAAAAGACTTTCAGTAAAAGAATGGATAAAGACG
Organism: Cheiracanthium punctorium; assembly: GCA_038373885.1. NCBI lineage: Eukaryota > Metazoa > Arthropoda > Arachnida > Araneae > Cheiracanthiidae > Cheiracanthium > Cheiracanthium punctorium. The sequence goes on along the minus strand of JAWZYV010012997.1, from coordinate 378,583 downwards.
TTGTTTCTGATTCGGTTCAGGGCAGATGTCATTATCCATTTCCTGGAAAACTCGTGTGTGTGAAAGAGTATGGGCGAAAATCTCCAGTCTTGGTATATACCTCTAAAAGCGGCATTTTACACAGAACAATATCACCACACCTTGTGGTAAAGTTCGAAAGACTGATGGGCTTTGCAGTAACAAACATGTAAAGCGATTAGTATTGTATAGTCGTTCATTTTTAAAGGATGAAACTTAATTGCTAGCACGTTTTCTCCATACATTCCAGAAAACCGTAAGTTTTCTTCACGCTTCCTTTTTACTGATAGAGGGGCGACGCATGGGGTGATCGTTAATTGTAGAAATGGGACAGTGCTGCTTCCGAGAAAATTAGGACCACCCACACACCCTTTTTTAACAAGATGTTTTCACTGCCAATAAAGAGACCCAATAATGCCGCCCCAATAAAGAGATCAATGAAGAAAATTTACGATGTTTCAAGAGCTTGCTGTTTGCAATTTCCTTTTCAGGAAATACTATTTTTCTTATCATAAAAGAAAAGAAATAATTGCTTTTCTAAAACTTTTTAAGGGGACAAAGGGACTTTAAAATTGAAAACTATCATTTCTTAATTTTTAGTCTCAAAGTATACGTACAGTTGTTTAAAACAAAGGTTTGCATTTACATTAATACTAAAAATAAAAAATTAAATCTTTTTTTAAAAATTATGGTAATATCTTTAAGGAAAAATGGGCCATAAATATTTTTTTCAAAATATCTCATGTGCATCCCAATTTAATAAAAAGCTGTAATTTTTTTTATAGTAAACTTGTAATGCATGCATGAACATAATTGTACATTAAATTTTCAAACAAACGTTATTTAATAGAGATATAGGAATTTAAATGTAACAGCAGGATGGAATTTGAAAAAAAAAAAAAAAGCTTCATCTCACGTGAATTTATTTTTTATATAAAGCTTACCTTTTTCCAGGGGCGTAGCCAGGGGGGGATATCCGGATATATCCCCACCCCCCCACATTTTTGGATTAGTGATGAAATTCCGTCTATTAGTACACATATAAGTTCATCTCTCTCTCCCCCCCCCTCAAATTTTCCTGGCTACGCGCCTGCGTTTGTCACACATAGAAATGAATGCACAGATATGTTCATACATATATTGCAAATGTATATTAAAAAAAATATGTCGCTTTTTATTAATTTTGAATGCGCATGGGATATTTTAAATAAAAAAATAGAAGACGTATTTTTTTCTGAAAAATATCAATTTTCATTTTAAAAATTATTATTATTTTTTAGTTTCAATATAGATGCAAACTATTATGTTAGACAACTATGATTTTGTGTGAAACAACTATACATAAGATTACAAGTAAAATTTAAAATGGAAAGTTTTGAATATTTAACGTCCCTTGTCCCCTTAAAGATCATGAAATGTTTGCTTTTACAAACAGGAACAAAAATTTTTAAAAATTACATCTCTTTTAAGAAAGATGTATATTTTTTAACACCATTATCGAGGAACATTTTCTTCAAAAAACGTTCCTCGATGCCTGCGTTCTTTGGGGGGGAAGGGGCTCAGATTTTTCCAGGGGGTCTGATCCGTCCATAGCGTCCCAGCGCTACGGCCTTGTTGCGAAGTTTGTAATTTCCTCTTCAGGCAATACAATTTTCCTTATCTCTAAGGAAAAGAAATAATTGATTTTCCAATACTCTTTAAAGAACATAAAACATAAAATGTTTGCTTTTACGTACAGAAACAAAAATTAAGAAATTTGCATCTCTTTATAAGATTTTTCAAAAAATGTTCCTCGATGACTGTGCTCTTTGGCCTGGGTGAGGTGGCTCAGATTTTTCTAGGGGGGGGGGGTGGCGGGGAGCTGAGCCGTCCATAGCGCCCACAGCGCAACGGCCCTGCTATTAACATCTGTGAACGTTTTATATATTTTAAAGGATTTTTCAGCGGTAAGTGGAATTTTATGACTACGGTGTTCCATACCTAAATATAAACTTAGTGGTATAAATTTAACACGTCATCTGCTTTTGCTTTACTTCGTGGGTGGATGCTGAAAGAAGCGCATATTTCAATTAGAGGTTTGTTTAAATTGTTCTGTACGATTTAAAAAAGAAATTAGATTAAAATTTTATGCTACTAATAATCACACAAGTTTTCAAAATTATTTATCTGTAAACCGTTATCTTAATGATAATATTGGTCAAAATATCCAAATTAACTTGCTCAACGAACCGGGTTATCTTATACGGCAGTTAAACAGTGACGTCATAAATTTTAAGAAATGCTTTAAAATTGTAAACTCTGCAACTCTAACGTCCTGACACAATTATAGCGATTCTAAATAGCTCCTCGAGATTACAAAGTTTGACGTTTTCAGGAAACAGAACCATGGAGGATTTATAAAATACCGCTATAGTGGATATATGGCTATTTAAATTGGCACTTCTTTGAATATGTGTCACTACGGCCCGTGGTGATAAATATTTCATCCACCACAAAACATTTCATCCACCGTGGTCCATGGTGGATGAAATGTTTTGTGGTGCTAAATACCCCAATCTTACAAAACTATGCATAAATTAAATATATATGGAGAGCTTTCTTAATAGCAACCATTATGTGAAATGATTATTCCTTATGCTAATGCTTAAATTGCAAAGAATCGCCATAGAATAAAAAGGACCTATTTGTGCCAAATAATGTTTCTTGAAATCGAGCCTCAAAAAGGAAGAAGCGAAAATAGATAGTATTAATATGCGTAATAGGTAGTATTAGTAGATTTGTAAGGATAATATGAATAAATCACAATATACCACATTAATAAATATTTCATGAAATTAAAAGTGTTCTGTTTATCCTTTTTCAAGGGTTATCACCAACTGAACGATAAGTAATTCTAATTTGCGTTAATATATCCCGCAGTAATTTCAAAAGAGGAGATTACTTAAATTTAAAAAAAAAAAAAATCTGTTTTGCAGATAGGATTTTAGTAAAATATTCGCTTCTTCCAGTATGAAGAGCGGGTGCGCAACTATTTTAAAACAAACGGTTTTCCATTTCATGTAGTGTCTGAGGTATTTAATGCTACAACTTGAAGAGTATGATGTAGAAATAACACATTTTGAAAGTCGGGAGTTCTCTGCAAATCGCCATGCTTTTCACTTTTCTGATCGCGAATGATACTGACGTAGTTTTTTGAGTCATTATATTGCAATGATGCCAGGTTAATACTCATGACGCAAACTTTACATCAAGAGTCAAATAATTTTGCTTTTATTTTAGATTCCACATCACTGGAATTAATTGAAATTACACATGTTAGGAAAATTTTCGTTTACTACAATGCGAAGAACGGGCACGCAGCTAGTAAATAAATAAAAATAAATACTATATTTTCGGTGGGACATTATACGTACGGATTAAAGCTGAATTTCTTTTACTTCAAATGCCGATATATGCTGATATAGTTATTAATATATCTACTTATGTGGCTATATGTAAGTAATTGTTATTATTAATATTAATTTTCAATAAAATCCCAATAATAAGTTAGTAAAAAATGGTAACGAAATCGCAGTCCTTAATTTTGCGAGACTCGCGAGACGTCTCGCGTCTCGCGCGAGACGAGACAGCAATTTCTTTGCGAGACGCGAGACGAGACACAGTGTTTGCGAGACGAGGCGAGACGCGAGACGAGACAGAGGTTTACCATTGCGAGACGAGACGAGACAGCCCCGATTCTCGTCTCGCACGTCTCGCGTCCATCCCTAACACAGATATATTTATCATCTTTCTGCAAATTGCCAGTACAAAGTGTCCCTAAAAATAAAACTGTCATAGGTGCAATTAGCAAGTTCACTCTCTTTCCCAATCTTTAATTTACAGAGCAAACAGAATACAAAATTATGTAAACCCACAAAGAGAAACGAGTAAAAGAAAATAAAAAATAATAACCGCAAATATGAGGCCATCAGGCTCAAATTGTAAAAGAGTTTTCCAGACAGGGAAAGACAATCAACCGCGGATACAGAAATGCATTAGTCACAATTAGCAGTCCGTTTATGGCATTAATAACAGTACTGTGTTTTCGGAAACATGAAACGCTTTCCAGCAGGAAGGTAATTCAATTAGCAAATGGAGACGTCCATTTTTGAAGCGGCTCAAGTGGTAATCGCTATTGATTGGTTCCATATGACATATACTTTTTTTTTTTTTTTTCATTGGTAATATGACTGACGACAAAATAATACACATAAATTCATGACATGTTTGAATTAATAGTATCACTGGATATATAAATAGGGAAATGGGTATTTTGCAGACTTAATGATAAATCAGTGACATTTGGTAAAGCTAAAGGAATTATATTTTAATTTAGCCAAGTTCTGAGATTTTTGCCTTTAAGACAAACAAGCTTACCTAAAATTAGAATTACTTATATAAAGGGATTATCGTTTACCGTGAACGACATATCGAGTGAAAGTTTGAGGTGAACCGAAAAGCAATGTCGCTTTTGCGTATGCCAGTGTTTCACCTAGCCGAAAATGCAAATTTTGGCAGGTATGTGAGGTTTGTAACGTAGGGGTTTGATATGAATTTTTTCAAAATCCGTAAATCGTGGAATGTAGAGCCAAAACAGTCTTTTGACATATCCCTTAAAAAAATAAAAAAAAAATAAAAAGCGAGGGATCTTTATTTACAGAACTCTTGCTGTAAAAGCAACACTATCGTAGGAATAACTAAAAATGGTTTTCAGAACATTTTGAAGTTTGCCGTCAAAAGCTGATTGGTGGGCATCTTCTGATTTTTCATACATCTTTCTTGAAAAATAAAACAACAGTAATCAATGAAATTCTTGTTTTAAAAACTTCTTTAAAAATTTATTTGTTTGAGTATATTGCAATAAAACGACATTACTTTCCGCTACTCCTTAATTACACAGGTTTACTACGAGTAGTATTGTATTGATATTAAAGCATTTATTGTGCACCATACTATTAACCACGATTAACATATAATTCTGAACAAAACATTAATTTAATGCAAAATCTTTTTTTTTTCTTTTTAAAGGTTGCCCATGATGTTTGCGTAAAGGCATGTTAGAAATTAACTTCTAGGTACAGTTTTTATCAGCTCTAACAAAATGAGAACTTCACAAATTTAGATTGCACTAAGCAAAAACGCTAAACCATTATTAATAAATATATAAAACTTCTCTCCCCTTCCCTGAATTCCAGATATTCAATTTTAAGAAAGTCCTCCCTATTGTTTTCCGAACAAGAAAACAATCTTGAAGATGCGACTTTAATAATACAGTCGGAAGACTTGGAGGAAACAATTCTTTTCGATTCATTTCTTTTATATATTTGTAAGACTTTCTCTTATTCACACAGCTCAACGCGATCAAAAATATTTGAGAACGCAACACTAGAGAAATCGCAAGTTTTGCACCAATTCCGTCACCAACAATGACGCAAATCGATGAAGTTATAATAAAATCTTCGATCGCCGATAATATGTCATTAACTTTTTTCGTTTTATCGTTATGGGATATCGGCTTTGTCAGAACGAAAGAATTGTATCTTATGTCAGTCAAAAAACATTGTTTGGTGCCCAACTTGGCACTAAATTCATGAGGGTTATCACACGCAACCAGACATTCTTCTTCAATACATTTCCAGAAAGCTAAGAAGAATTTTTATGCATATCTAAATTCAATGTTTTTGAAATATTACACTCAGAAATTAAGATATGCCGACCAAAAAGCATCTTAAAAGGTTTATTGCAACTTAGGGCATGCATAGATTATGATACAAGGTCTAACATATTGGAACAAGAAAGATAAATAGGGCCGAGAAATGGATTATGGTACACCTTTGAACGTAATGATACAAAAAAAAAAAAAGACTAATAGGGCTGAAGAATGGATTGTGATACTTTTTTAATCAATAGCACTTTAATGCGTATTTAAAATACTAAAGTATTTCAGATTTTTCTTTTATTCTTCTTCTTCTTATCTTTTTAAATGAATTTAAGTTTTATACTTTTAACTTCGAAGCATCGAGTAGTTCCCTTTTGTGAAAAATGAAAAAAAGGTCACGTTCTTATTGGGCAGTTAATGTGTTGGGGGACGCAGGTGAGTCCGATGTTAGATAAACCAATGAATTAGAAAAAGAGAAAACAATAAAGGTAAAATTTTATAATATCTCAATTGGATGTAAAGATTAACATTCAAAATCAGTGTAACAGGTCATTTAAGGAAAACTTTCTGATAAAAAAATCAGATATTAAAATTCAAAATATTAAACATTTGCATTTCATATTCTAAAATCTTATACGCAGTGTTACATGTACCTTTATCCATTTATTCACCTTTATTTTTTACTTCGTTTTATTTCATGTTTATTGTCGCTAGACGACAATATTATTTCTGTAAAACACCGTAAATACACATATTGAAGAACTAGACAGAAGAAATCGTACATGCAAGTAAGTACATTCGGATGCTTATTCTTATTCGAGACATAATATATTTTTACTTTAAAACAGGGATGTACCTGCTGAAATTAAATTTTGGAGCAATTTGTGGAGCAAGAAAAGACATTTTTGGAGCAGGAAAAACAGATTAGTGGAGCAATTTGGAGCAAGAAAAAATCACTTTTGGAGCAGAAGAATTCAATTTTGAAATACAAAATTTATTTTTAGAGGGAAAAGGAAAAGTCATTAAAGAATGCCAATCTAAAAAATGAAAATTAAGGAGGTTCTTAAAAACTCTTAGCTTATATTATAAAAAAAAAAAAAAAAAAAAGAAAAAAAATTGTTTTGTTTTGTTTGTTTTTTTTTGGGGGGGGGGCGGGGAGTCAGTGGCTTATGAAATAAATAAAAAATTCAGTTATTTTATAGATTGCTATACAAAATATCTATTTTAAATTAAAAATACAATATATACTGAACTATATTAATCCGTTTATGCCTATCGTCGCTTTTTTGGGACGACATTTTCGCTACCAGTCGGAAACGTTATTTATTTTTCCGAGCTTTTATTCACGAGCATGGAACCTGAACTCCGCAAAATATTTTAACATGACCCAGTAGGATGCTGGCCTTTCAATTTTTATGCATAATGATTTTAAAAGAAATCATCCCTTTACAAGAAGTTAACATCAGAAATTTATCTATTATTGCTAGTATTAGCAGAAATCGAAGAGAGTCGCAAAAATATCTGGGCACAAATGGGTTAGCTGCCTTTTCACTCTTAAGGCATTGGAGGGTTAAAAACAAAGGGATGCCAAAGAAAAATTATTCATTTTTAAGATTAATAGAGAACGATTAAAATTAGAATGCTTAGAATGTGAGATGACTTTTGTGGAAATTCGGGAGATTTACAAACGTTTTCAACTTGTATGGAAAAATTAAAAATGTAGCAGTTTTGCTGAATTTGGAGCAAAAATGTCCAAAAACGATCTTTTTGTAGCACATCCCTGTTAATATGTTTTATGCTGTTCAAGAAAACGAAAAGTGGAAAATATTTTGCTGTAAAAAATTAATTAATTAATTAATTTAATTTAATTAAGCGGGGTGCAAATGATGTAATTTTACCTATTTTTTGGTCCGTCGTGCGAACCCTTATTTGCATACCTAAAATTAAAAAAAGGTAATGTTAAAAAAAAAAAAAAATAAAGTCTGTTCCTACTTAGGTCAACAAAGAAAATTTTTATTTTAGTTACTTTTTTATAAAATTTAATTAATTAATTAATTAATGCAGGGCAGTTTGCGAAGCAAGGGTCGATATCGTTAATACAGTTTGTTTGAATAGTTTATTGTTTTCATTCATTTTTAATCCCACGTAACAGCATCTAAAATTAATTAATTTAATTAATTAATTAATAATTGAAAAAACTGTATTAGCATCAAGTGTCATCCACTACAAGTTTAAAAAAATGCATTTGAACTTGAGTGGATAAATAAAAAGTATTTTATCAACGATTGAAAATTTGAACAAGATATATAAATATAGGAACAGTGTAAAGTAGTAGTAGAAATAGGCGAACGCGTTCGATCATATCTGGACGATATCTTAAAGCAACGGGAAATTGCAAGAATAATCACAGAAAGGGTTTAGATCGTATATAATATGCATTTCAACCTTTTCCAGAGAAAGAAAAAGAAATGGTAAAGAGCTTTGCATATGTAAATTCAAGCATTCTCAATATCAAACTTCTGAGAGAAAGCAAAGAAAAGTAGCTTCATAACATATACCGAAGTAATACATTACGGAGATACCATGGCAGTCGATACATATTTTCAAAAGGATGTATATGTCGTGGTATGCAAGCACATTTAATACAAAAAATGCATCAAATCCTCAACGGAGACACAACAAAAATTATTTTTTTTTTACCCTTCCTAACGAAAAAATGGAAATCAAAATAAAGTTGGCATAAAATTTCGCCCAAAAAGGAAAAATGGATCTCTTTATATTTTGTATCATATTGTATAAAGTACGCGTAAAACAACCCTCAAAAGATGTGATTTACACAAAAGTTGCATTTTCTGAGGATAAGCTGCTTACTTAATCCCGACGGGAAAATATAACTTCGCAGCAGACACAAATTTTATTTACCTACTTACTAATTCAGCTTCTCTTCCTAAATCTAGGTAATAAATCTTATTTTACAACGCATGAATGTTTGGAACAAGGAAACGAAAGATTTCAAAGGAATAGTAGACAACATTTTGGTTATGTTATCCAGAGAAAAATTTACATATGCGCGTTTATCTAACTACGTTTGCGGTTGCTTTATGCACATTTTGTTAATATTACTTTATTTTCGTAAACTGGAATTAAATTTTATATACACTTGAACGCGAAGTATATATTTGTGTGTGAGTGACTATTTTATTCATTTATTTAGACTCAGTTTTATACTAAGTTGTGATTTCTATTTTACCTTTTTACTTTACAATCGCAATTCATGTGCAGTTGAACTTATATGGTGTTGGGGGATGATTATTAATGTAGTTTATTTTATATATATACGTACGTATGAATTTGAAGCAGGCAATTTAATCATCACAAATTCACTTCTTGCCCAGTTACGACAGTACAACAGCCAAAAAAAAAAAAAAAAAAAGAAAGAAAGAAAGAAAAGAAAAGAAAAGAAGGTGTTACAGATAAAACTCCCCCTACAGATAAAACTCCGCTTTATATATCTAGGAATTAAAAAATAAATAAAACTTGTATCAAGTTCTGACCCCAAAAATAAATTTAAAAAAATTAAATATGTTTCTTAACTATAAAACAGTATTATTTGAAATAAATTAATGTTAAAGAATCTTTCTTCATGTAGCCTTAAACTACTAAAATAAGGTAAATTTGACTTACTACACAAATGCAATTCCATATGCGTCATTCCTTTACTTGAATTACATGATCAAAATTTAGTAACATTAAAAACCACTCTGCAGTTATTCTTATTTAGTTTATTTCTAATCACTTAATCCGGTTATTTTCACTTTTATCAAATTTGCATCTTCGATTACCACGATAAAAATAATATCAGATACAACATGTGCTTGTAACGTGAACAAAAGCATAGGAACATACATTAGTTAAATTACTGAAAACAGATTAAAGAAAATCCTTTTAAAATTTCCGATAATTCCTCAACCACAATCGCAGGAGTATTAAAAAAAACTTCTTGTGTATATGGTACTAAGTAAATAATATATCTTAATGTATCCTGTTATTGTTTTTCTTTCTTGAGAATAGGAAGACAGATTGTGCAGAAATATTACTAGTAACTGATATCTAGCAAATTACTGATGTAAACGGAATTGTGTTACAACTGTATTAGTATAAAACAGACGCCATTAAAATGCAATCTACATATCATACTTTGCAATCCATTACTCAAATATTCCATTATTGAGTAAAAACGTTGTTTACTAAAATAAGAGTAACCTGAGCCAAAATACAAGGAATGAGACATTTTAAAAGAAATCACAATCGGCTGGAAGAAAGAAAAAAAAAATAAGTAAAATAAATTGCTCAGAGCAACTTAAAAAGATATTTCATCCCACTTTAAGCAAAGAGAATTTTGAATTCAAGTAGAAACACAGTACAAAGTTCAGAAAGCGTGTACATCGACTTCAAAAAACATTTATGCACATAGCATTTCATAAAGCATTTGCATAGCAGGGAAAAGAAAGAAGAAAAAATACAAAAACACGTATAAGTGGAAATGTGATACTTTGAGTAGTCACTTCATGAAAAGAGTAGGATGAGATGACTTTCTATTTAAACAGTCAATGTCTCTTTTTGTGCAGAGTGGAAAGCATTTGAATGCATTAAAGTATTTTCATACGCTGATAGGAATAATTCTGAAAAAAGTGCATGCATATATATATATATATATATATATATATATATATATATATATATATATATATATATAAAGAAAAAATATACAAGGATAATGTTTGAAAAAAATGTATACAAGAACAGTATAAATGGTGAATTTTTAAATTTCCGATATTCAGATTAAGAATATGCTTATTGAAGGAGTTATTTGCTAAATCAATTACGCTTGGAAAACTAAAACTAACTATAACTATTACAAGTAAACATTTATGTAGCTAGAAGATTGTCTGCATAATGAAATATTGCATCGATTATGTTTTCAAGTAATGTAGTATAATTATGTAATCTACTCATTTTTTTTTCATGTAATGCACCGATTATATGTTAAAGTAATGTAGTATAATTATGTAGTTTTAATGCATGTTTTGTAAAACTTTTCAATGAAAGAAAAAGGATGGTAGAGAACAGGTCCGACTAAAATACTTTGTACTAGTTACCAAATCTAAATTCTCAATAACTGACTTACACAAGCGTCACACCTGCTGATTATTGGGGAGGGGGGGGGGGGGGAATGGACGAAGAAAGTGTACCAAAGCATCAAAAAACACATTTTGAGAAAAGGGCAAAAAACTAAAGCTTTATTGTAGCCAAACTGTGTTTCTTTACATTTTAAAAGCCATATTTTGAGTCTTTATATATTATAAACCGAGATGAAATTTTATTGAATGCAATTGTCTCAGTCTGCTCTATCCAATAATTAAAAATTCGAGCCAATTTATGTTCCATGCGTCCTTAAGATTAATGAGAGGAACTATGCGGGACACACACACACACACACACACACCGCGTTCCCATAGTTTGCGACACTCATGTGCTTGGCTAACAGGGCTAAGTATTCTTTACTGTCTATAAACTTCGCTAGGTACATGCATTTCCCTATCTCCCGTTATAATGAATGAACACTCCTATAAACTGAACATTTTTGGTCGCTCTAATGAATGTTCAGAAAAGAGAGAGTGAGTGCAATGTATGTGAATGTATATACCTTCGTTTTTTCCATTTGCATACATCTAATTAGGTGCACCTGATGAGAGTATTACTGTACGCAAACTTCATTTTCCTTTACAAAATTTTTAGGTTTCGTTCTTTCACGTGGGTTTTTGTGGATATGTTACGACCTGCGATTCCATTTTTATCCGTAAAGTATTTGATTTTCTTGTCAGTTTTTTTATTTTATCGAAGATAAGACTGATCATATATATATTGATTAGTGGCTAAATTTCCATACATCGTAAGTTTAGCTATTTTACATTATATAGATATTCCTTAACGTTAGATCGTATTAAAGCATAAAAATACAGCATTAAGTTGAGATGTGTTGGAGAAAATTAACATTTAATTTCAGGGAAAAAATACATCTAAAAACAGAAGAAGTGAATATAGTACAGAAAAGATAAAAAGGAATCTCTTGTAGAAATGCAAAATCGGAGAGTTGTTATATTTTTTATCTTTTCACAAAGGCTAAAAAGAAGACAAACAAAACATGAAGAGTGTGATATATTTATAGTACAGAAAAGGGGAAAATGTGATAAAATACGCCGTGAGGGAGAGAGTTAAAAAAAATAATGTATCTGCTAAACTTTTGAGATCATCAATTATGCAGGATATTTTCTCCCTCTGCCGAGACAGGATTTTTTTGGAACAAAAAAAGTAGTAGTCATATAGAGTGTTATCACACAAAATTAGACTCACTACATAACGTTACGCAGTAGAAATGTCATTTGACATAAAACTGCGAGTTCGAAAATTCAAGCGAGAAAGAAAAAGATGATATATAGAAGTAAGTCATTCGTATTATTTTCAGTCTTTCTTTGAGAGGAGGGGGGGTAAGATAAATGACAACTGCTATAATTCTACAGTGTTTTCCGGAATAGATAAAAACGTAATTCTGTTTTAAAATAGAATAATTAGAAACAGTGCCAATAAAAATGGGTGATTTATTATTCGAAATGAGCATATTTTACATGTGTTCATCATTGACGTAACTGGGTAAGGCTTTTTGGATATTTCTAGAGTAGGCAAAAGCCCACCCTGGGGTCTCCATCTTCTATTCTTATAATGGAATATCTATTTTTTCTAGAGTGGGCTATAATCTTTATAGGGTGGGCTTAGCTCACACTAGCACCTACCCAGCTACGCCAATGGTGTTCATCGCTAATGCACCACTTTGAACATTTCATGTCAGGTAAACAATGTAATACAACAGTGCAAGTAAATTAATTTAATAAATTCGCAATTCTTAATCTTTAAAAAAAGCTCTTAATTACTTGATAACAAAACGAAAAGAAATTCACATAAAAGATGCCCCTAAGACAACATTAAAATTAAATTCAAGCTTGTGTAGTACACATTCATAATCACATAAACAATTTATTTCCAAAATCAATATTTCCCCGGATAAACAAATAATCTCTTTACCGCGATTTCCTCGCCAAAAATGGAATAAACTCCGTGTTCATAATCCTTGCAATAATCGCAAAAGAATCCCGAAACACGACCCCAAAACAAAAACATTCCTTCCCATTCAATTCAATAAATGCAAGTCATCGAAATATATTAATACTTTTACACAACAAATCATGCGAACAGCTTAACGTCATTCAAGATACTTAAATCACTAATTTGATTGTGACAAATCAGATTACGTATTAACAAGATGGATCCGGAGCTATTAACCTTGAAATCAATTAGCGCAGAGACCCCCGGATGGTTAGGTTTTCAAACATGGAAGGCAGGGAGAAAGCTTAACGAGAAATCGAATTACTTGGATTTATTGCTCCGTTGATAAAATGATACGAAATAAGATGAATAATATAGATTATCGAAGTTCTGCAAACGAGGCTAAACAATTTATAATACCTTGCTTTCCCAAAAATAAACATTTGGGATAGCAGAGGCCCGATTAGCCAAAAAGAACCTCGCCAAAAGAGACTCGTAATATATTTTCATAGAATTATATCTGATTCAGGATGAAAATAATGATTGTGTTATTGTCGTAGTGTGGAAAAAAAGCATACAACAGATAAGTATTACGGGTGACACATTTTTAACCATGAAAATGGCACTTTATTTTCTTCTCAGATAAGATGTCTTCAACGGCGACGATTCTATGACTTCATTTACACAAAATTTTATGAATGATTCGTTTTTCATTTTTAAAAAAATGCATTTTATAAACTAATGTAAAAGGTCTTGTTTCATTACAATCCAAAATTTACAATGTGGCCAGCAGTTGTATGTTTTCATTGATAAAGAAAACAGCTCATTCCATGAACAACACTTCTGCCATCAAAAAGTGAAATACCGTAAACTCACCAAATTTTAAAAGATCATTAAGAGGAGAGATTCTGTGTATGCTGATCTTCTCATCACCAAATTCAAGGAAAGATGGATATACGTATACGTTTAGGTGCACAGTACATTTTCAGTGGCTTTTAGAAGATTCGGCTGGCAAAATACTAAAATATTACGTCCCATATATTAAAGACAAAAACTATCTCGGGTCTGTGACAGGAAGTTGATTTGATGGAGTGTACTACCGACCTCATAAAGAATACTGACGAACACCCGTACGTTTAATTTTATTTTATAGACGAAGACCGACAGTTTAGATGGTGCTGGACTGGTGTGAAGCTCTACTTCGCAGACGTTTGCCGCCCCTCACAATGTACAGCATCCCCGGTAAAAAAAAGGTTGTACATCGCGTGCCCATGTGCGTACGTTTCGCTTTTTTATACAATTATTTCGGATAAGGAAGCGATTGTGTTGGAGATCTTTTTACGACAGCATTATATTATAATACAGCTGATCAAAAAAAAAAAAAAAAAACCTATGCTAGGAAATATTGACGTTTTATTATTTAGTCCTTGTAAGTATAATTTAAAAATTTGTTTCCAAAACAAGGCAACATAAGAATGGTACAATTCTATACTGCGTCAGAAGATGTCATTTTGAGTCCATAGTTACGAGAATACGAAAATAATCATATAATATAGGAACAAGTGATTTTAATAAACACCTTATAATATAAGAGCATGAAAGGCAATATAAGGAACCACGAGCCCTAAACACGAACTAGTCTGGAACATTTAAAAATTAATATTTTTCAAAATCATGAACAGAGGTAATCGTAAAATAACTAAAATATTTTGAAACATGAAACAGTTTCAAACTGCTCAATGAAATTTTAATGTGCCAAATTTTCACGCTTGCTTAACTTCTCGAAATTAAGGCTACAATGATGCATGTCCCAAAGATTTCAAGAAATAAAATTCTGAATTATAATCAAATTCCATGAGGAACATTTTATTTGACACAATGAAATAAAATGTTTCATTTGTTCAAAAAAATTATTTCATGAAACAATTTTCCGTTATACTTAAACAGTTTTTTCAAACAATGTAGATTTTTGCTTTGTAATCAAACTGCAGTACTCGAATGTAATTTGTTTAAGAAATGGAAGATACACATTGGGAATATATATCATGCAAAATACTTGCTGGCTTTTAGCATAGAGAAATCCAACAGGCATGGAATTCAGACTGGAACTTACCTAAAAAGAATAAATAAATCAGTTTTAAAAACACACATGTTACAATACCATTTCACAAATTACGTGATAAATAACGATATCTATGTGTTGTATTTTAGAAACAGAGCATATTAAGATACATGTTTTTTTTAACTGCATTTACATGTATTCGTTATGAAACGTTATGCTGATACACAGTAAAAGATAAATGTTTTATCTCAATATTCAAGAATAATGATAATCAAATTTTCTGGCTACGCCACAACTTGATGAAATAAATCGGATTGAAATTTACGACTTTCTCTAATACATTACAACAGCTTTAAATTTTGTGCGGACACCTGCGCAATCAGCATCACCAATAAAAACTAGTTATCATTTTGCAGGAGAAATCAATGTGATTCGACTGGCCAGTATACTTTGGCGGTTGGCTACAGATTTAAATAACAAAATACTTAAATCAATGTAAAACTATTTTTATGACCAAACTGAAAACTTCTATTATATAAGTAAAAATAAAAATTTGTTTTGTTGCTTACGGCGTGTACCAATTAACACATCGACTTGAAACTTTGAACACAAGCGTAAACAAAAAGATAAAAATATTTGCAACAATTTCTAACACTGTTGGGCCTTTACAACTTTATTTGTAAAGTGAACGGAGACTCACAAAGTTTCCAGACAACAAAATTTCCCCTATTTTTCTTATGAAGTACGGGGTGCTCGTTGAACGAGCAAACACAGTACATATATATATATATATGCTCGTGTACAACGAGCACCCCGTACTTCACAAGAAAAATAGGGGAAATTTTGTTGTCTGGAAACTTTGTGAGTATCCGTTCACCTTACAAATAAAGTTGTAAAGGCCCAACAGCGTTAGAAATTGTCTCCTACACTTAAAAAAGGTTTAAACAACTATACTTCAGTGTTAGAACAGTTGCCACATCCGTCAGATTTAAGTGTAATAAGAAAAACCAACGGATACTCTTTTAAACTTCTTTGATCACCCTGTATTTGTTGTCATAACAACTGCATGCATAGTCCTAAACCTGTAATAATTAAGGTAAAGCTGGAGTTTAAGTACGGAAAATGTGCATCTGACAACAAATTTTTATGGGTATTGTTAATATAAATCAAACAACCAGCAAAAATAAAAAAATATTTGAACATTAGCTTTTATTGTGTTATTTTGGAGGATAATAAGTAGCAAAAATCAACACGTAAAAAAAATTATTAAGAAGGTTTCTTGGTTATTCTATAAAAACATCGACACATGTAAACAAAACAATCGTATGATCCTTTACAAGCTTCGCAGATAGAGTATTTTGACGTGACGTCACTGAAATTTTTTTAAAGTCAACTCGGATATTTAGGGATACAAAGCCACGTTTGGCCAATGACTATTCTCAAATGAATGAATGTTTGACCAATAAAAGTTTTTTGCTAAGGTGTGACGTAGTGATAATGACGTAGGGAAACAGCTCTATTGGCTGAATTTGGAGAGGGTGAGTTCTGCAGCAAAACAGTTGTTGGATAATGTGAGTAAATCCATCAAAACGAGATATTGTTTTTTTCCCATTCTTAACCCTTTGCACTCGAGAGGTGACTCTCAGTCACCACTGTATGTGATGCGGTAATTCGAGAGATGTCTCTATGGGGAAGTTTTCCCCAGGTTCACATCCCATATTTTTTATGAAGGCGAAACCCAGGCCGTGAAGAAAGAACAAGACTTTATAGTGGCAATCACATTTTATTTTAATATCAACACATAACGTTAAAATGATTAAGTCCTACGGTGGCTGAGCAGACCCTTGAACAACGCAGGTTCACTTGACAACTGCTAAGGCGTGAATGATGATCAGAAAAACTAGCCAAGAGGTTAGTACAGAACCAAAACACGCCACAAGGGCATGCCAAACAAAATGCAAAATTAACTTGACGCCAGTAGACGTTAAGAACATTTCCATATAATTATTTTTAAATACCAGTCTCGCCAACAGGATAAAACAAACAATCTAGCAGCTAAATTGTAACCCAAAATGAAAGCCAATGTTATTTAAAGATTTGATACCATATATGGTCATAAACAAATCATGAGAACAGAAATGCTAGGCTTTACCGATGCAAAAGTGAAATAAAAAGGAAAAATAAATGAAAACGGAAGATTGCTTTTAAATACGGTAGGTGCAGAAAAAAAAACTTTACAGGCAAAGGGAAAAGAAATCCAAATCGAAAGTGCAAAGAATAAATTTTGAACACAGATTAAATTTAGAAATAATTAACAATTAAGTAATTGATAATTAAAAATAAGATATGTGACTATCTGCATCACAGCCTCTCACTCACCATTGGATGTGATACGGTAAACAGATAACTGCCAACATCTACGGAACATAGCTAACCACTTTTTGTTGGCAGTATATTTTTTAAATATTTTTTTTCAAAACACCAACCAACTCGCGAGTTAAACTCAGAAATTTTGCTATATTCGAAGACGAAAATTACTGTTTAGAAAAGAGCTGTCAGTTATATTCCTTATGTTTTGGGCAGGATCGATTAACTCGTCACGATTTACTGGTTTGCCCCAGCAAAAATGGCTTCAAGGGCAAAGGGTTAATATGTTCATTATGGTCCAAATCACTGTTTTCAGTCCGATTCGCCTTAAAAAGCCGAACACGGTGATACCAATAACTCAATACCTTAAAATGCTGATAATATGACTTTTGCATCAACGCTCATCATATGCATTCGATGCCTCATATTAGAATTTCCAATGATCCGCTGACAGACATAAAAACGAAGAACGCGAATATCTTTTCAGACCGCCTCTGGAAACAAAAGATATGTGGAGTTAAAACTCTGAACACTGAGAGTTGAATCTGTTAACATTCGGTTACGTGTTTAAATCGCAAACCTGAACGTGCAGATAAGACAAGCAAAAAGAAAGGGAGAAAGCGGGTAAGATAAGCTGTGCATTTCTATTTTCTTGTCCGATAGGTTACGAATTTTTCAGACATGTAACGAAAGATAAGTCGAAATCGATCTAATAACTTGGAATATTGTGTCAAGTGCAGTGAAGGTTTGTAGTCACAATCAATCAGTCACAGATAAGAGGTAAGCTCGCCAATATTAGAGTAATATGGGAACTAGCCATCGATGTGTAGAACAACTGGATAGACTGTCCTGTGCTGAAAAAGTGCGCCCGTAGCCATAGCTCGATTTAACTATCACCAACATGGCGGTTGTTCGAATCGCCAATCGCGTGTCGCTGAGCGGAAAATCTTTTTTTGACACAGCCGGCTGTGCGGCCGCACATGTTCAAAATTTCTGCAGATATCACGGATTTTTTAACATATAAGCTTTCCTGCTTGTGGCATCTACTTCTGAGATTTTCCCTGATTTTTTTTATTTAGCATTTTATCGATCACTTTTTACTTTCTTAGATGTTTTACCTTTTTTTTTTTTTACTTTTACAATTTTTATTTATGGCAGTCATAGTGAAAAGAAATTGTCCTTGAATTTTACTGATAGCTCAAGTATTATGAAATAAAAAACACTTAAATAATAGCTACTTATATAAAGTATGTCATATAAAGAACATGTAAATAGAGCGGAAAGCAACAGGAATAGGCATGCCGGATTTCTTTGTTTGAAGAAGTACAATTTTGAAACGCGCTCTTTTACTCTGGAAGCGGAAGCTCGTATTCTTTAACTATTCAAATTAAGTTAAAACACGGATATAATAAATACATCTTGAAAAGATGTATTTTTAATGTTTTCTCCAACCTAAGACATCACTGTAAGGAAAATATAGTTGAATATCCTGCACAAGCAGTTTGGCAGAGGGGGAGAAAAAAATGAAAGAAAATGAAAGAAAGATAATTATGCCAAACGCATCAATTCTAAAACACTTCTACACAAGAGTCTTTTTTGAACCAAATTTGGCTCAAAACAGTTAGCTGTACATCACTAATAATGTTATTTTGCGACACCTTGTAAAAGAGTTTTAAATGTTATTTGCAACCTTTAAATAAAGAATAAGTAGATACAAATATTAATTTATCGAACTGTGCTTGAAATGAATGAATGTCGTCAGACTGCCTGTAGACCGAAATGTATTGTAATTTTTTTGGATGTTCCTGTAGAAGGACTACAACTGTACAGACACTATTTCCGATGGAGACGTTTATTTTGTAATCCTCAATAACACACAATCATTTTTTCTTCTTTGTACTTAAAAAATATCGCTAAAAATATCCTTTACAGAATGACTACCCTCAGAGCATAATGTATTGGAATTTTTTGGGTGCTTCTGTAATAAAAATTTAAATGCTACATACACTGTTTTCGGTAAAGAGCTTTATTTTGAATTAAATCCTCAACAACGTATATCAATTTTGTTTTGCTTGTACCACTCGAATATGGCTATAATACGCTTTAAAGAATTGCTGTTCAATAGAGGATAATGCATGGAAATTCTTTTTGGTGCTCCTGAAAAAGAACTGTAAATGTATTTACGGCAGTTAAAGTACGGAAGGACAGACAGATAGACAAACCGAAATCATAAACACTTTTCAACATTATTGGAAAATGTTAGTATTTGATTGTTTGAGGAACATTTGGACAGGTTTCTGGAGCACTACTTCTCTTTATTTTCTCCGTGTTAACCTATATAAAAGTTTCTGGACTTATTTTGAATTCCTCTAACATTTTCTAAACTTTTTGCTATTTTCCTGACTTTCCAGGTCTGTAGAAACTGATATTTTCACGTTGTACAGCTTTTATTGATTCCTGAAATATTGTAACTGAAATGACCTACATGTGAAATAAGCATAAATATACATGCTCACGCATGAACCAAATTAAAAGTTCAAAACAGTTTAAAACTTTCTTTTTAAGAAATGCAAATAGGCAAAATAAATAAATAAAATAAAATGTGATACGCTTTAAATGAACAAATTGCTTTCCATCAGGTAAGAGATCTAACGAAAGAATATTGAATATTTTTGACCCACAAATCCGGGGGGGACAGAAACCAAAGCAATGAATTGAAAGTCCCCTCACCCTGCTCACTTCAGTGGTCTTAAAATAAATTCTTTTAAATATTTTAATTTGAATTAAAGGTTATTTGTATACCTACTTAAATAAAATTAAAACACTGAAGATATATATAACAGGGGTCGCGCTGGTTTTTTTTAAAGCTTCGCCAATCCAATCGCCACATTAGATTTTGTGACATCATTAAGAAATGCAATTGCCAATATTTTCGCCAAATCGTATTTTCTTTCGCCAAACTAATTTTATTATCGCCAATACCGCAAATTGCGACAGTAAAATTGGTTTGGCGAAAGAAAATACGTTTTGGCGAAAATATTGACAATTGCTTTTCTTAATGATGTCCGGAAAAATCTAATTTGGCAAAATATTAAAAAGAGCCAACGCAACCCCTGATTATATATATATATATATATATATATATATATATATATATATATATATATATATATATATATATATCCCAAGGAAAATCTTTTAGTGTTAGACATTAGCTGCATGCTCAATCATTAAATCTTTGACAAAAATCGTTTAATATACATAGCAAATTGAATTAGCGTTTTTATTTATTCTGGATTAAATTCTATATGAGCTAAATTAATTGCTCGATAAATCTTAAGGGTTTATTATTATTATTATTATTATTATTGTATTTCCTCACTCCATATCAAGCGTGGGGAAGTAGAAACAAAATTTTAGCCACACGCGTCTACTTAACACTCTTTTAAAAATCTCCCACTTTCGAGAGCATTAATGCAAAATAAGCACTTCATCTAATTCTAGCGGTACTGAAACTCAATGCATTATTCAAAAGAATTTGAAGTACATCTGATAGGTAGGGCCATAAAATTACAGCCTGGATAAGGTAATTTAAAGTGTTGTTCAGTTGTGGCACATAAAAAAGGAAAAATGCGCATTAACATGAACATTCAGTATGAGGCAATTTTAACTTCTACGTAATTTTAAGGGAGTTAAATTAGCTTAGTATGTTGATAGGGCGAATACACGGAGATGTCGATTAAATGAGGAATAAAATATTTGCAAGATAATGTCTAAAGAATGAAAACGGTACAAGTGAAGGTGATAAAGTTTTATCTTTTCATTTATTTATTTTTTCGTAACGCAATTTACTCAAATCGAGTATGGCGACATATCAGCGTATTTCTACGATTTTCTGTTAATTTTGCCTATGTAGTTTTGCCTGTAAAAGAAAGCCCAGTGAGTCAATATGCTTCAGAATTATAGTATTTTGTCCAATAATGCTGTTTTAAAAAGAACGCATTGTTTTATAAAAAACGGAGAAAAAGAATGTTTTTTTATGCAGGACTGACATTCAGTTTTTGTAACAAAATTCTCTGACCTTTTCAAGGTTTTCAGAACGTTTTTCCGTGAAGTCCAAACTGTGTTGTAACGATGTGCATATAATTTACAATTGCTGTATCAATGCAGATCAGCATTAACTCTTTGAATGCCTATGTCAAATCATATTAGAATAATCCCAGGCTTACAACAAACCTATAATTATTTATTTAATATCTATTTCCTATAACTTTCCAAAAATCCGATGTGAAAAGCTAATTAAAAAAATTACTCATTATGAACATAATGATAACAAACTAAAACAATGAACTAACAATAATAATTAAAGTTTTGATGCAATAACGCAGTTTTCTAATAGCATTAGTAAACTCTTTTAACAAATATGCTTAACCCTTTAACGCGCAGTGTTGCCGCTCTGGCAACGCCAAACTCTGACGTTTTGACTGTTGCCAGTCACGAAGAATAGATTGGATTTCTATGAAAATAGTTGCGGGTGACACAGCTTCACCAGAATCCTTTACTTTTTAGCACGTCCTTTCCCGTAAAAAATTGTCACGATTATTTTTAACAGCACTGGCATCTGTTGGAAAGTGGAAGAATGCGAAAACAGCTGGATCAATTGCCCAATGCTGAAAAAAGAGCAGCCGTTTGCCATCACTCGACTTAACTACCAGCAAGATGGCGGACGATCGAAACGTTCATCGCGTGCCGCAGGGCTAGAGACCCTTTTTTGACGCAGCTGGCTGTGCGCGAGCACAGCCAGCTGTCGTCAAAAAAGGGTGTCTAGATCTGCGGCACGCGATGAACGTTTGCTGTAGTTAAGTCGAGCTATGGCAACGGCTGCCCTTTTTTCAGCATTGGGAAAAGGTTGCGCCTTAAAGGGTTAATGGGTATGATGATGACACACTCACACTCAAAATAATAAACTAACAAAAATAATTGAGATCCTTGTTTTCCTTATAAGCATAACACAAGTTATTTTTAATTGAAAAAAAAATGTATACGTTACAAAGAAAAGCTATAAAAGAAAGTGCGAAAACTAAAAGAAAAGCCGCACATCACTAGAGAAATAACACAAAAAATAGACACTGCCTGATTAAAACTCTCGAAGATATTTATCTCCCTAAAGATTTTTAAAACTCGCAGTTTACAGCATGTGCCTTTATATTTCGAAAATATTATACATAAAAAGAAATTCCAGTCAGAAAAGAATACACATTGTTATAGTTTCATAAAATCAAAATTTACCCCAAGGAACACTATACAAGTTAAAATATTGCTATTTTGAAAAATTTCGGTGAAGAAAAAATCCGTAGACTAAACAATTTCTACATTTTTTAAAAGTTGTAGTACTTACAATTTTTATTTATCAGCTTCGTAATTTCTTTGAAAATATTCTCAATTTTTGAATTTCTGATAGAAATTTCTTTTTCCATCAGTGGTATGTCTAGGAAAAATTTAAACAATACTGCGTAAAGTAAATTTATATTTAATGTACTGAGAGTTTTTGTTTACATTGGCAACTACTTAGACTTTTACGAAACACACATAAAATACATTATTGGAAAACATATTCCTCTAATTTCTTATATTTATTATTTAAGAAAATTTACATCTTATTTATTTATTGTAGTAAAATTTAAAACTGGTGAGCAATCCCGAAATTAAATGCAGATTTTGTGCTATAGCATTTCAAAGACACAAGATTTTTATTTTTTGTTCTCTCTGCTTGCAAAGAAAATTTAAGTCAATGAATAATTTATTCTTGAAATCATTACTAATACTTCAGTAAAAACGTGATGCTTCAGCTCGTGCGTAGGTTTTAAAATATGTTAGTGATCACGTATTTTTAAAGCATAATCGCCGTTGAGAAATTGTAACAGGGATAAAAATCAAAGTATTAACAGAACAACACTAGTGAGTTCCAGGACAAAAAAGATCAGGACAAGGGAAAAACAATACAATTTGGAGGGGGGGATTCTGAACAATTTAGTAATATATAAAGTAAAAAACCATAAATGTAATTTTTCGATTACTTGGAGCAACCTTAAACTCTCAACATTTTCATTTTTTCTAAATAAGTCGAAACATGTTAATGATTTCCATTTATCTGTCTCTCTGTCCGTCAGTTCTCTAATTGCAGCAAATATGCATCAATTGCTACGTAATTTACATATGTTATTGCTATGTACTGCACCCTGTTGAAGATGGTGTAAATAGCCTTTACATTTTCTGGGCAGGAGCACTTAAAAGAATTCTAAAAAACATTCCATGGGCAGTCACTTCTGCAAGCGTATTTTTTGGCATTCATCTATTCAATATATATATATATATAATATTTAGAAAAATTATATAGAAACCCCCCCCCAAGCCAGTCATTGTTAAAACAACAAAACACAGTAAAATGCATTGTCCAATTGTACACCATAGGTTTCAGACAACCAGCCTGAGATTTTGCCAAGGTACGGACAATGCATTTTAATGTGTCTTGTTGTTTTAACAATGACTGGCTTGGGGGGTTTTTCTATATAATTTTTCTAAATATTATTAAACGCATGTTTTCTTTTATGCTGCTTTTTTAAGCGCTGGATAACATGTGAAGCAACTGTAATTTTGTTATATTTTTAATTAAAGTTCAACTATATATATATATATATATATGTGTAATGTATAAAAAGGTAATTTGGGTTTTACTAGTTCGGGTATTGTTCAAGCGGGTACTTTCACTGTAAGTTTTGCTTTCCTGTCATACTTGCCACGCGGCCTCTGGAGCTATGTTTTACTTATTTTGTTATTTGTCAGACATCAGGCCGTCGATTCTGAATTCTTTAGATGTACACGTCTTTCCACGCCCTTGTAGCCCCGGATGCGGGTCATGTTGGTAAATGTGTGTGGTTCGATTAGAGATAAGAGAGAGGCGGAGTTATGTCTTCGCAAACCACGTGGTATGATGAACGTAAATACTCCCGCACATCGAAAATCGAGAGACTTCTGCCACTGGAACTGCTTAATTAGTCCACGCTGTTTTTTGTACCCGTCTCCCCTCTACTCTTCTCAATCTATACTGTAACTTAAAGATAATGTTTAATAAACCGTTTTACCTGCCTTAACCCTGGAACTTTACTGAAATATCTGACGTCATATATATATATATATATATATATATATATATAGAGAGAGAGAGAGAGAGAGAGAGAGAGAGGTAGTAATTTAATAATTACAAAAGTATATTTTCATCGAAAAGAGTTTATGTAGCTCTTCTATAGTTTTTTTACAGGATATCTCAAACGAGTTACAATACATTAAAGTTTATGACAGATTGGAAATATTAATCCATTTCAAGCACAGTAAAATAAGTATACAGGTGTTTATAACAGCTTACGCTTCATTTAAAATATCAAAATAATATTTTTAACAGGCTCTTGCAAAATTACATTCTCAGTGATTCAGCTTTTTTTTTTATGAGGGGGAGGAGGGTATACCTAAAAATCCTGCCCAGTTTGGAGACAATGCATCGTCACATATCGATGCATCGGCAAATTTGCTGTCGTTGTTTCTTATGCCTCCTAGAAACTTTAGGGCGGCGATGGGCAGAGGGGGGCGTCTTCCAATTTTAGTGAGCCCCAGTGGGAGGAAGTCCGACTTTAGCCCGGGTTCCCTAATTTTGAACCCATTCCAGAGGAGGGGCCAAACCCCCTGAAATCGGCAAACCCCAGAGGTATCATTTAACAACTTGAAGGCCATTGGGGCCACGACGGATTTTACGTTCATTAGTTCTCATTAGCGCACCCCAAATCTTTCGAGCCAAGAGGGAGTTGACCCTCCCAAGCATTGGGTAAGCTGGATGCTGCTTCCTTGTCGTGTTCTTATGGGAACGGAGTTTAGCGCTTAGACCACTGCGGAACCATTGGCAAATTTGGCGCAAAGAAAGAGAGCATTTTTTTTTCTGTACTTCATTTTGTATACAGCCCTTGAAAATATGTAAATGACCAAATGTTTTAAGTGGTTTAAGTCACTAAATTCCATGTTTCACATCTCGGGGAATATTGTACCAATGTCGGACTTTTCGTCTGTTCAATGCTTTTGTATAGGCAAGTTTTCCCTATGTATGAATGTAAGGACTTCAGGGTATGTATACAAATTTAGATTGCGTATTCTTTCACTCCCCACCCCCGCTTCAGACTGTCACTATCGACAATCTGCATCTAATTTCCACTATTTCTGTAATTGGAATAATGCATGTATGACTAACAGTTAAAGGTTTGCAAATAAATTTCGGTGAACTTATACGTAGATACGCTATGTTGTATCTGTCTATGTGTGTGTGTATGTATGCACGCAAAAACATATTCGTACACTTAACACCGCGTGATTAGGGAAAATATAGTTAATACTCTGAAGCCTATATAATCGCATTTTAAAGTAAAATTTATATCAATATCGTGTCACTTCTATTTACATGAAAAATCAGAAAGAGGGGGAAATATTTCTATAACCGTAACTGTCGAGTTCTCAAGAAATTTGCAAAGGACCTCCGTCTATGAGTTATGAAAAGTACTTTACATTTTTATTAACAGGAAATAAATCTTGACAGTTCAGATTTACCGAAACGCACTTATTATGGTACACGTTTCCTCCGTAGAGATAAATGTAGTGAATAAAATCCGGAAATATATAAATATATATATATATATATATATATATATATATATATATATATATATATATATATATATATATATTAGTATGCGTTTTCATTCAAAACTATTGGTTGAACGACGTTATGTCATAAGATTTAATTCAATTATGCATTAACCTAATATTTGGATATTAAAAATTGTCTAACTTGCCATGCGTCACGCTAAGAGTGCTTCGAATGCTATGCTGAAAAAACGCATTTAATTAATTTAAGATTACCATAATATTTTTGTTCAAATTCGTTTATTTAATTTTTTAGAAAGTATTTTTATTTTTATTTTATTTTATTTTATCTATTTATTTATTTATTGTATAAATCTCACAGAAAGACTTTTTTTTTTTTTTGGGGGGGGGGGTTTGGATACGTACGTAAAATTTATTTTTGTGCTATATTTTAAATCATTTCCTTGGATATAATAATTTAAAAGGAAAAAAAAAATAGTGATGAATAATTGATTGATAAAGATATGACCTTTAAAAGAAAAAAAATATCGAATTTATCAATTCCACATTTTCTATTTTTAAACTCATCCCTATAACACTAAAGTACAGTAATTATAAGAATCTCAAATAATCTGTTAAGACTTTTTCCGAGAAAGACCATTATCTAAAACTTTACAATTCGAGGAATGCTCAAAATCATTGGAATTTAAGTGCAATGATCTCTTAATAAGTACACCACTCGGAGCTTCCAAAACTTCTGTGCAACTCAAATAGCTTGTGTCATTAAAAAAAAAAAAAAAAAAAAAAAAAAAAACTACACGACCGGCGGGTTGTTTTGAAATCAGTGATCATGTAAACGCAACTTTGTCTTTACTTGAATATGCATTATTATTTTTATTTCTTTATTTTCATTCGAAGCTTCGTGAAAACACGACAAAATTTTCGATGTCAGTACTAAACTTAAAACGCGAACCGAAAGGAGAATACATGTATCGCATTAAGGAATTACTATAGGCACACGAACAAATCAAGTAAATGAGCGATATACATGAATAAAATTAATAAGATGCTTTGTTAACGGCTGAGTAATTACAGAACAGAAGTGCAGTAACATGCAGGCTCAGCTGGAAGCAGTCCAAGGTATGGGAAGAAAAAAAAAACTTCTGCAAACTAATTGCACAGTGTTAAGTGTGAGCTGTGAAATTACGATTAAGGAATCGATAAGACTGGGATTTCTATTTTAAAGAGAGAATCAGGGTAATTTAAATTACGGTGAATTGTTAAGTATATCAGCTACTGCTCAATTATATGATGGTTTGGTAAACTTTCTCAGTTTGGAGGAAAATTTTACGCTAAATTCGTATGAATGCTGCACATAATAAGCATCTTGTTACCAAACCTTTTACAGTTACTGAGAGCTGGAGACGGACCGTCTTTAACAGACAAAGGGGTTCTATGCTGTAAAACAACCCTCCTCCCCTCAACAAATTAGTTAATTAAAATTTAAATTAACTGTTTGACGCACAGAACACTGTTTTATCCACAGCACAAAATTATTTACATTTACAAAGCAAGGAATGCCATTAAAGATGAAACACCATTTTTTTTAAATTTTTTTTTAGTACTTACCGAATAGTGGCAAAGTGGTTAAATAGAAATTGGTTGTCAAATTATAATAGCATGTGACTTAGAAAAAAAAATATGTCGTATGTTTTTCAAAACCACCATGCTCTAAAAAAAAAGAAGAAAAAGAAACATTTTTGCACAACTTATTATTTTATCTCTAACTAAAGCATATAGGAGAGCCCCACTGAAATATGTTTTCTTTCTAGCTTGTTTTTGACTACCTACACGAAAGCGGCGTCGATACACGGTCTATTTGGATTTAAAGGAACAACGTTGGCATGCTTTTTTGAGGAAGCGAAAGCAAGGCTGATCAAGCAAATTTAGCTAGTAACTACAGAATTAACGAATTATACTGGCTTGGTTGGGAATCGTTAATTTTTAATTCCGTCTTCCGATTTCATTAATCTTTTTTCTATATTAACCCTACAACGCCTGATTTTTTTTTTCTGTGTCTGAAAGAAATAAATATGATGATGTTAGTTATTCGTAGTTGGGAAAAAATAACAAAACAATAACTATTTTACAAGAAAATCACTTTTTTATTTCAGTTCGATATGTGGTACACTGAGCCTTAACTACATTTTTTAGGCATTTATTTTGAAATTTTAGAATCAAAATTTTTAGAATTCCCTTTTTCTCCAAAGTACAATGATTTTTTCCGAATTAAAACTCTTCGCTAATTATTTTTTGTTATTTTTCTAAAATAAACAAATGACATACACGATATTACGGTTTAAATTTTATTCAATTTTAATAGTAATGGGAACAGAAATGACATCTACACGCATAAATGATAGATGTCTATGCCAGTATTTATAGACGTGGAGGAATAATTAAAAGTAATTGTTCCACATAAGGTCCTAGGTGCCTGGTAGGGTTGAGACATTTTAGTGTTGGCTTTTCCTGACTTGCGAAATCTGGTGAACATGAACTTCAGTCAGGATTGATTCCAAAATCAAGGAGACAAAAAGGGGTATTATTTTTTTCACAAGAGCTTTTACTTCCCTTTTTGTTAACATGCTTTATAGACTCTCCTCAATTGTATTGTTATAAAACTCCCACTTTGAATACTGACTGAAGTGAGAGAAAACTGCAATAAAAATTAAAAATCATTAAAAATTAAAAATCAATCAAATTATAAAATAAAACCAGAGTTTTTTGAAAAACATTGAACTAAAATTTAAAAAGATTCAGGGACTCGAGAAGTGTATCGAAAACCTGCTCAAGTTTTTGTAAACTGGTTGTTCTGCAATAAAACCTTATTGTGTTTCTTAAGAAGCTGTAACTAAATGTTAAATTTTATGTTCATTTTAACTTTTAAATAAACCGAAAGGAGCTCTCTTAATTACCTTCACATGATCAGCAATTGTGTATTAGTTTTTTGATCTCAAACAAAAACAAAATTTTAAAAAAATTAAATAATATCGCCGTTGATAATCTGTAAAGAAGAAATTCCAGTAGAACAGTTAAAATATAAACTCACCAAACAAAAAAATCAGGAAGTGGAAAATTATTTAGAACGGTTAAAATATCCGGAATATTAAAAATTTTTGTTTTTTCAACTAACATCTTCAATAGAAATTTATTTCTCGAAATACTTTTAACCATTTAAAATAAATATTCAGCATTTAGAATTTAAATTAATATTTTAACACATTAGTAAAGGAGAATCAATCTTTAGCGTCAACAAAATCACAGCTTGTAAGATCAAAATCAGTTATCCTGTTCTACATAACATCAACGGTTGAAATTGGTGAGAGGAAAAAAAAAACCAAAGAAAGAATAAAAATTGATTTATCGTTCATTCGATGGGCGATGATAACTTAACGGAATATATGTTAGATGCAGGTGTTGGAAAAAGATTTGATGGAAACACAAATGACACTTTCTGGTGAAAATCTGAAATGATATCGGCAAATCATTTGCATAAAGTTGGAATAATAAAACCAATTCGTTCTTCGCAAGGTACAAATTGAATAAAAGAGAATACTGAAATTTTATGCGACATAACACCCGTGTCATTTTAATTAAATGAATGCTGCAGACAATGCAGGCGAGAAAACCTAATTAGGATTTCGAACCCGAGTAAAATCTGTGTTTGCTTGACTTTTAAATTAACAGATCTGAGCAGAACAGAGTATGCAAATAAAAAGTAAATAAATAAATAATAGTCAGTTAACAATGGTGGTGTTTGTGTATTAAGAGTAGTTGAAATCTTAAATAACTTCAGAGTAAAGTATTCATTTATACCAATTAGATAGCAATGAGTTTTCATATTTAAAAATCAATTTTCCCTCCAATAGATTGATTATCAACATTAAGTAAGCATTTGTTTATAATGTTTAAGTACGAAATAATAAATTGCCAATTATCAGGTGTTTTATAAACATCTACAATGACTCATTTAAAGATTACTAGTAATTTCGAAAGCTGTTTCTAAAAATGAATGCCGTCGCAAATAAGTTTGTTGTTGTTGCTGTTGTTTCTGATGAACCCGACAACTGCAAGCGGCGGTGTCAGACCCCCCCCCCCCGGAAGGAGGCGATGGGCAGAGGGGGTGCGCCTTCCAATTTTAGGGCCCCAGTGAAAGGAAGTAGGATTTAGCCCCTGGCCCCTAATTTTGAACCAATTCCAGAGGAGGTATTAACCCCCAGAAATCGACACCCCCAGAGGTATCGTTTAACAACTTGTAGGATATTGGAGCCACGGCAGATTTTACGAGCACCAGCTCCCATTAGCGAACACGGTCCCACAGTAGTCGAGCCGAGAGGAAATTGACCCGCCCAAGCACTGGCCAAACCGAATGATGCTTCACTTGTCGTGGTCTAATGGGAACGGAGTTAAGCGACCAGACTCAGACGTTTTGACTGTTGCCAGTCACGGGGAATAGATTTGATTTCTATAAAAATAGTTACGGATGACATAGCTCCACGAGAATCCTTTACTTTTTAGCACGTCATTTCCAGTAAAAAAATTGCCAGGATTATTTTTAACAGCGCTGACATCTGCTGAAAAGTGGAAGAATGCGAGAACATCTGGATAGATTGCTCAATGCTGAAAAAAAGGGCAGCCGTTGCCATCGCTCGACTTAACTACCAGCAAGATGGCGGACGATCGAAACGTTCATCGCGTGCCACAGATCTAGAGACCCTTTTTAGACGCAGCTGGCTGTGCCTCACAGCCAGCTGTTGTCAAAAAAGGGGCTCTAGATCTGTGGCACGCGATGAACGTTTCGATCGTCCGCCCTCTTGCTGGTAGTTAAGTCGAGCAATGGCAACGGCTGCCCTTTTTTCAGCATTGGGAAAGGGTTGCGCCTCAAAGGGTTAAGTACTGATCCATGATCAATGATTTATTCAGGCTATAGCAGCTGAGTAACTTCAGGAAGACACATAATATAATAATAATGTCTGTCTCATTTACGCAGGCTTTGAAATGAGTCCTGTTAATTTCACCCTCGTCAGCAAGAATTGCTTCTGGCTTCAACGCCGCTGCAAATGAACAGCCACAAAATTTACAAATTGCATTTCTTTCTTCCAAGCAAATGTGTTCCGCTCAGATAAAAAGGTGACGCCTATGCTATTAAAATGATGAAACGCCCTTTTCCTCAACATCTGCCTCTTTCAATTGAGCAATGTCTTCCTTGCTTGAGAAAACGAACTGTGCGGAGACTTGTTTTCCACGTGACCTGATACTATCAAGTGATTTATGAGCATATAAATAACTTTTTTTTTTCTTTTTTTTCCGGGAGAAGTTCGGGATTTTCCTGAATATATCGAACTCCCGGAAACCCAAAAGAAAGTTTTAAAAAGTAGGGGGTAATGTAGTAGCATTTTATCCATATAAACTTTAATGGGTTTTCGCGAAATTTACGGTTTTCTCCAAGTCAAAAGCTTGCAGTAGTCGGTATTTGATGTGTTACTGCCTGCCAATTGGAAGTATCGATGTTACATCAGTTACCCGGCCATCAATCTTTCTTATTCGCTCTTGATGCGTCAAGTTAGTGAGGAAAAAGTTATGTTTGCAGAGATTGGGGGGAGGGGGGGGGAGTACTATGCGAACTGAATTCGAAGTGATTTGAAGAGTAGATCTATCAAAGTCTTGATGTATTTGATATTTGTATTGGTTTTTTAAAAAGTTTTTTCAGATGTAGGTTTGGGTCGTTAGGGCTTTGCGAGTTCCGGTACACATTTTAAAACATATTCAAAACTCATTGTAATGATCTTCGTGTAGATTCTAACAGCTGAAAAAGTTTTAAATAGGGAACTTCATTGACATCCATTTAGCTGAAATTTTTTATTTTAATCATATCTTGTGTAAATGAATCTCAAGCATTTATAAGTTTTATCTCGTTTCCCACATAAATTTTTAAATTATAAAATAAAAATGTATTATTTATTTAATTATATGAATAAAATTAATTAATTAATTAATTAATTAAAGTGTGGTAAAAAGCTCAGCCATTAAAATTTAGGTGTAAGTCAAAATATTACATGTTTTCTTAGATTAAAGCATGAAAATTGGAAATTTAGCATACTTATATCACTAAAACATACTTATTGGTATGGTATTTACACAGGTATTTGTACTATATTGCATTTTTTCCACACAAATTCTAGGTTTAAAAAAAGCACATTTTAACAATATTATGTACTTGCGACGCTATAACAGAAATTTAATCGTGGAAAGAAATAGACATCAAAATAATTCTTCATTAAACTTAGTAATTCCTAAGTCAAATTAAATACTAGAACCGAAAAAAAATGTGAAATAAATTTACAAACTTTTAATTTTTCATTTCAGCAATGCGAAAAAAAAAAAAAGACGATTTTAAACCGCGCCAATGTTAGCACATAGTCCAACATTTTTTTTTTTTAAATCTTTTAATTTACTTCTATAAAATGGCATTATACATTATTGCTACCAATTAAAGTTCTTAGTGGAGACCCCCCCCCCACACAGCAAATAGAAGTTTATTAAAATAAATCATCTAAAAGCCAAATTAAGTCAGACGTCATCGTTCCTAAAGACGGCCGCATTACGTGCAATCAAAAGCACTTTTCAAAATCATGTTTGACAAAAGAGAGAGAGAGATGAACCTTTCAAAAACTCCCTTGCAAACGATAAAAAGTATTTTTCTGAAGTTTTTAAATAGAATGGAGTACTATGCGAACTGAATTCGATTTGAAGAGTAGATATATCAAAGTTTTGATGTATTTTATATTTGTATTGGTTTTTTAAAAAGTTTTTTTCAGAGGTAGGTTTGGGTCGTTTGGGCTTTGCGAGTTCCGGTACACATTTTAAAAGATATTCAAAAGCCATTGTAATGATCTTCATGTAGATTCTAACAGCTGAAAAAGTTTTAAACAGGGAACTTCATTGACATCCATTTAGCTGATTTTCTTTTATTTTAATCATGTCTTGTGTAAATGAATCTCAAGCATTTATAAGTTTTATCTCGTTTCCCACATACATTTTTAAATAATGAAATAAAAAAGTATTATTTATTTATTTATTTGAATAAAATAAATAAATTAATTAAAGTTTGATAGAAAGATTAGCCATTAAAATTTAGGTGAAAGTCAAAATATTACATGTTTTCTTAGATTAAAGCATGAGTATTGGAAATTTAGCATACTTATATCGCTAAAATATACATATATCCTACTGATATGGTATTCACACAGGTATTTGTGTTATATTGCATTTTTTCCTCACAAATTCTAGGTTAAAAATAAAACACATTTTAGCAATATGTGCTTGCTACGTTATAACTGAAATTTAATCATGGAAAGAAATAGGCATCAAAATAATTCTTTATTAAACTTAGTAATTCCTAAATCAAACTAAATACTAGTACCGAAAAAATGTAAAATAAATTTACAAACTTTAATTTCTCATTTCAGCAATGCGAAAAAAAAATAACGACGATTTTTAAATCTCTTAATTTACTTTTAAAAAATAACATTATATATTAATGCTAGCAATTAAAAGTTCTTACTGAGTTAACCCCCCCCCACCTCCCACCCCCCCCCCACACACACACAACAAATCAAAGTTCATTAAGATAAATCATCTAAAAGCCAAATTAAGTCAGACGTCATCGTTCCTAAAAACGGCCGCATTACGTGCAATCAAAAGCACTTTTCAAAATCATGTTTGACAAAAGTGAGAGAGAGAGAGATGAACCTTTCAAAAACTCCCTCGCAAACGATAAAAAGTATTTTTCGGGAGTTTTCAAATGGAATTGTAATGAAAATTTCTAAGCGTCAAGCAGCAAATATACATTCAAATACTTGAGAGCTTTTTAAGCGCAAAAGCTTTAAAAATATCGTGTACAAATACTTGCGTTTGTGTTGAATCCATTACGCCCACACCCACTTTATAAAAGACCCTTTTAATTGCACCAAAGCTTTGGGTGGGAAAGATAAAAATAGTGTAAACAAGCAATTAAGTGAGATTCATTAAACTTTTTCATGCAGGCTTTTTTTTAATTTTTTTAAGGATGTTAAAAGGGTGTACTAGAAAATTACCTGAAGGCAGGCTGGCTTCCAAAACTAAGAAAACAATTTTCAACGACGTAATGCATAAATACTAGGGGCGAGCTTATTCTTTGCACGTGAAAAATATAAGTTAATTGATATTTTTATGCTTGAAAAGATACTTCATGACAAGTTTTAAATTTTAAATATAGAAAAAATAAACCTTCAGTGTTATTATAAAGAAATCTACTATCTCTGCATAATAATAAAATAATGAATAACATTATAACTCAATTTTCACGTTGTTCTTTACTCTGCATTATAAAGTGTACAGTTTCTTTTTAAAACACAAACTTAAACTAGTCCTGTTTTTTTTCCCCCTTCCACATTCTAAAAGTAATTTTAATGTTGAAGTTAACGGCTTATTTTATCTCAAAAACAAAAGCGAGAAAGAATGGTACCGGGGAAGCATCATTACAGGGGCACCCAGGTAACTATAATACCCCATTTACATTTAGCCCTTCCCACTTCTCTTGTTGCAGCTTTTTTTTTTCAGGAAATACTTCGTCAGCTCCAAAAGTTGTGAGCGTTTACATTCAGCTGTACTCGCCTTCTCCTGTATGTAGTTTTCTACTGCACTTCCCTCCTCCTCCATTAAAAATCCTTGGAAGGGGGATAGCTTCGGGCAGAGAGGTCAGCTAGAAAGGTCATGGCATCAGCAGGACGAGAGCCTATGCCTAACGCACTGAAGTCTGCTCTGGATTTAATCCTTTGAGGCGCAACTCTTTCCCAATGCTAAAAAAGGGCAGCCATTGCCATCGCTCGACTTAACTACTAGCAAGATGGCGGACGATCGAAACGTTCATCGCGTGCCACACATCTAGAGACCCTTTTCTGACGCACAGCCAGCTGCGTCAAAAACGGGTCTCTAGATCTGTGGCACGCGATGAACGATCGTCCGCCATCTTGCCAGTAGTTATGTCGAGCAATGGCAACGGTTGCCCTTGTTCAGCATTGGGCAATCTATCCAGCTGTTCTCTCATTCTTCCATTTTTCAGCGGATGTCAGTGCTGTTAAAAATAATCGTGACAATTTTTTTTTACGGATAATGACGTGCTAAAAAGTAAAGGATTCTCGTGGATCTATGTCACCCGCAACTATTTTTATAGAAATCAAATCTATTCTTCGTGACTGGCAACAGTCAAAACGTCAGTTTGGTGTTCCCAGAGCGGGAACACTGCGCGTTAAAGGGTTAAGGAAAGTTGAATGAAAAATTATCAAATGAGTAAAATGTTACACACAGGTTGTAGATGGAAGTCATAAAAATATCCTTTTCTTCATCCAAAGCTAACCATAAGCTCATTATTCGGTTAAGGCGTATATTATTATTTCTTCTGAAATTATTAATTCGTGGAAACCCTAATGACAGTAGATAAAAATACATTTGAAAATCGTGATGTAACGGAGAAGGTTTAAGAGTATCGGGTGAAATAAACTCCATATTAATTGTCAGTAATGCCGAGATATTCAGCTATTATTTTGCTATAAATAATGGTTATCGTTGATTTCGTGCCTGAAATTGGTAAGGAAAACTGAGTGATATCAATAACTTACAGAACTATCTCTTTCACTTGTCTATAAACTCTAATCACCCTTCCTCTATTCAGGTAAGATCAATCCATCAAACCTTTTGCTTATCATTTCTTTACCAAATGTTTTTGACGCCTCTCTCCACAAACTCATACAATACCACTGACAAACATTTTTAAAAATTATCTTCCATCAGTTGCGGGGAATAAAAAGAAAATGTCAATTGACACTAACAATGACAGCAGGAAGTAAACGTGAAACTAAAATCACAATGCGAGACACGGAATTAAATTCTTCAAGAAAGTTTGAAAGTACTTCTCTCTCGGGAATCAAAGTAACTTGTCTTAATCTCTGATTTTTCCAATATTTATGTATAGCGTCTGCAGTGAAAAGGCGCAGTGTCTTATGCCTTGCGTTTTAATAAAAGCCAGGTCGGTTTTTTTTTTATGACGTGGTTTCATGATGTCATCATAATTAAATTCCCCTTGACATAATCTCCTACGTGTGGAATTCTTGTCTTTTCTAACAGAGCACGGGATTAAATATTTGGAATTTCTCATTATTACCAATATGAGAGTTTTAGAATATAATCTGTGGGGTCTTAAATATGTAAATTGTCTATAATTAACTTCATAATTATCCCCTTGGCTTCTGTTATGCTAACGTGTTGGATAAAATTCAAGACTTGGATTAAAAACTATTTTAAAAATATCAAGAAGAATATCAAAATCTTCAAAGAATATCAAAAAGAAGAATATCAAAATATCAAAATCTTCTTGATATTTTAAAAATATCAAGAAGATTTTGAACGTGATATTTTTGTATTAAAATGTGTTAAAATATACAAGTGTTTTTAACGAGGTCAAAAATAAATAAATAAATAAAATTTTTAATTTTGCCTATCCTTGGACAGCACTTAAGGGTATTTTACTGACGTTAATACAACACATTAATACACATTAAACACAACTCTGACTTTTCCATTTTTTTCAGACCTTTTTGTGATTAAAATCTAGACTACTTTTTACGTTTATACACCAACTTTGCATACCATCTCTAATATTTCCAACTACCCAAAATAAGGTTAAACGT
Source organism: Cheiracanthium punctorium (assembly GCA_038373885.1). Classification (NCBI taxonomy): domain Eukaryota; kingdom Metazoa; phylum Arthropoda; class Arachnida; order Araneae; family Cheiracanthiidae; genus Cheiracanthium; species Cheiracanthium punctorium. The sequence continues at coordinate 341,808 of JAWZYV010012997.1, read as the reverse complement.
TGATTGCTTGGAAACACCGATTTCTAATAATTTTCCATTTCACATTATGTGATTCTAAAGGTTTTGGGCTGAAATTAGCGATTTTTTCAGACTTCTCCCTGACATTTTTTGCCAAAACGAAATTCCCTGCGTTTTTTCCCTGTTCTCCCTGACCAGTAACAACCCTGACTATGTACAGAATGTACTGGTAAAATTTAATACGCACAATTATAGATCAAACACATATATCTCAACAGCTTCCCCTCCCCCTTTCAATAACGCTTAGGAATTTTGTGGCTGCTTTCAAAATTTTCGAATTTGGCTTTGTTAAAAATAAATAATTGGAGGTCATTTGTAAGGAGATACACAATTTTTTTTGAACATATGTATCAGAAAATAAATAAATGATGAAATAACATCTGAATAATAATAATAATGCTACAAAATACAGCAAATATTGTATTTCCCGGGCAAAAAACTTATAATATTTACATATTCAAGGTTTAACCTTAAAATATAACCATACAAATAACTACACCCCGATCTCTACCAAATCCGGCTTTATAACAAACGTCAAAGCACCAAATCCAATAAACGCTTAACATTCCAACACTTAGAACGGTTCTTCACCAATGAATGATGTATTGTTTGAAGTGACGCCGATTGAATGTAATTTGTTATACTTTTTGTTTCCCCAGCAACACACTCCGGCGTTTGTTAGTATTGAATTCAAGAGGATTTAGGAACACTTTACACAGTATCGTTATGGTATTCGGCAAGCTCAATTCTTAAAGTATACTTTACAAGAATTCGTTTCATAAAAATCAAAATCACCCACAATGCTAAAAAAGAATCCCATAAAATAAAACAAAAAATACTTTTTAAAAATTATTCGAATTTTAGCAACATTATATTTATATTTTGTCCTTATTTCCTTACTAATATCTTTCTAAGGTTTTCAAATATCTTCGAAATTATCAGTCAGTAACTACAAGGGTCGATCCAGGAATTTTTTCCAGGGTCCCATTTTTGTGAATTTTCACAGCAATTTTTAATAAAGTAACTTTTTTTTTTGTTAAAATAATTTGTAAACAGACTAAAACAATGCATGATAAGATGCCAATGAAGGGCCGTTTAATCGATTGTATTTTTGTGAAGGGACCGATACAATCCATTGTAATTTTGTGAAGGGGCCGCAAAACGGACCAAATTTTTGTCTGCATCGACCCCTGAACTAAAAGAAATATAAAAAGAAACAGGCATTATTAAAGATATTAAGGGGGCATACACCGCTTATTAATAATAAAAAAATATGATTCGAACTAAACGAACAGGCTAAAACGTCACATTGGCGAAGTTCATAAAATAAATGGCTGGGGACTGACGATATATAATTCTAGGCCCTGTGGTAGAGCTAACTCCATGAAGGCTTTTTCTAAAAATAATTTTAACATTTTAAATATTTTCTTCTGTATCCAGTGCTGCTACTATTCAGTAGTCTTTTGCATTGTCTTTATATGGAAGCGAACAGGTTAATTAACAACCGGGCGGATAGGCTGCTAATCGTTTTAATCTAAAATCTCAGATATTCCAGCGAGCGAGCGAATTAAAAATTTACAGCTATACATTAATTCAGAATGTGTCTTTTCTCAAATAATTTATGCCTTAAAAATAACCTGAAGTGTCAATTTTTATTTACCTAAAAAAAGGTTGTCAAACCACATGTAGCCCAAATCAAGTATAAATTAGAGGTGTGTCGGATTGTTAAAAAGCTAAATTCACGGACACGGCTATGAAACGGATTAATTGCTTTTATATCCGCGGATACCGATATGTAACGGATAATTTGTTTCTCATATACGCAGATACGGATACAGATCTATTTCATTGGAAATCATTTTCAAGTACACGTTATCTTGAAGCGCTAATTTCATGAACAAAGTGAGAAATATTTTGCCCCAATGATAATTTAAATTTTTTAAATTCATGGGTTAAAAAATTTATTTTAATTATTAAAATCGAATTTTTTTAAACAGTAACACGATATTTTGTGCATCGAAATATGGAACAATATAATAAACGACAAACCTTGAATTGAACGTTAAACGCAATATCTGTAAACAGGTTATTGAATGACGATGTATACACAAATTAACTGACTGATAGAATTTTTCTGCCAACAGACGAAAAATCATATAAATCCAATTTCTAATTTTTGCAACTAGCATTACTTACCCTAATGGCGGCTATATCCCCCACCAGATTTGAATAGAAACAAGAGATTTGATGCTTAGTTTAAAAAGTTATTATATAGTCCTGCCAAAAATACTGAATTCCTGATAAGTTAGACCTCACCCCCTTCACCCAATCATAGATTTGCCTCTGCCAAGTCAACCCGCTCAATTAATTCTAAAACAAATGTATACCTGTCGGGTATTTAGAAATTTCCATGAGCAGATGTTTCCTCAATGGGCATCAGCAATATACACTTACTTCTCTAATACCCATTACCTGCCCTTCACACACACAACGCCTCATACCCAAGTAACCATGAATTGCTAACACGCTGCTCTAGTATTGAAGAAACCCGATCTACAGTCGGAAAAAAAATAAATAAATGAATGAATAACCCAGCACCACCGTTATATTGAAAAGAAATTCTTCTTACTCATCAATCCTACACAACTTTCTTAAGCATATGAAAACACCTGCGATTTTTTCTGTTTTCACCTGTCAGTGTGAGCGAAATAGATGCTTTTTTTTTTTTTTTAAATACGTATCCAAAGCGGCCTTAGGAGAAGGAAGGACGGGACTGAGAAATTAAAAGAACATTCTGTTACTTTTATCAGAAATGAAGGCCACAGAGGAATGGATTATGAGGAAAAAGAAAAACCAACGTTGTTTTTTTACGGTTTTAATTTAGCAATTCAGTTACGATATTTTTTTTTTAAATGTCAGGAAGATTCGTGGTAATATTCCGCACTTAATGACGGCGGAAAGAATGAGTTAGATTTTAGTCTTGACAAGGATATGTATTGTACAGTGGTACCTTGAGATAAGAGTTTATAGGAGAAATGTCTCTTCTTCAGATATTATTTAAAAAAGAAAAATACGACTCATATTTTAGCTGCTTCTAATATTCCGTAAGGACTAGAAATGTAGCGAATATTTGGCCACTACTCGGTATTCGGCCTATTCGGAATTTTTTCCGAATATTTGGTAGGCCGAATATACTATTATTGATTTTGTTGAATTTTTTTACAATCTTTTATACCTATCAAGTATTTTGAACTAAACTCTAAGCTTTCAATAAAGAATAGATCATTTTGAATGCACATAAATTTTTAAGATTTTTTGTTGAAAATTACTAGTTTTTCGAAACAATTTAGCATATTTCAAAGAATTCTTAAAATATTTTTTAAAAATTTAGTTCACCGCACAGGTAAGTGTCATAAAAGTAAGCTGTATAAAGAAATTTGTGATAAAAATAACAGAAATGGTTTTAGAGCTGTTGGCGTAAGCATTAAACTTTGCATAATTTATGATTAAAATTACCTATTACTTCAAATGTCATAAAATATTGTAATTTTCCCCCTCATGTTTTCATGATTATACATTGCATTCGTATCAAAAAAGATCTTTACTGGTTACATTTTGCATTATTTTTTTTTTTTAAGTGCTCCGAAGGTAGGCAGTTTAAAGGCTATTTCTTAAACGACTACAAACATCGAGGGACTTCTGAACAATTTTAAAAACAAACCAATAATGCAGAACACTCAAAAATTTAACACTGCTTTTGCATAAACTGCACTTTTATAAGCAGTCAGTCTATATGTCTCACATAACTTTCAGGAATTATTAACAAATAAAAAAAACTTCTGAACCAAAAAAATCACTTATAAAAATTAGCCTCAATGCCATTTGTTACAAAATATCGCATTTGGATTTTTTTTTTTTTCGTGTAAGTGCAGTGTATTGCTAGTAACGGAATATTCTAAGAGCTCTTTGAGTGTCTCTCTAGCTTAGTTCTATCTTTTAAGTGTTTTGATCCTTAAAAAGTTATGATTTCACAGAACAAACAGCTTATTTTTTTAACGTAAAAATTTAGTTTACCTGTAGTTCTAAGATTTCTCGTACAGTTTTGGTGATTTTCTAAATAAGACACTTGAACTTACCTAAAAGAAAAAAGTAAGAAAGCCCATTAGAATAATGCATGCATAATGCAAATAAAGAAATAACACAGTTCTAGTTTATCTTCGTAAGTAACTGCAATAATTCCGAGATGAATTTTATTGGGCACAACAGCTGTTTTCATCGTATGATACAGTTTTGCACGTTTTCGATAATAAATAACCCGCTACTGACGAAATGACGCCAAAATGCCATTTATTTAGCTGAATCGTAATATTAGATGTCAAATTTTGGGATGTCATGTTACCCGTGGCGGACCAGTGAATTTAGCTCAACACATTGAATTTCACAGCATTCATAGTTACAAACAACGGTTGCTTTATTCAGCAAACTTTATGCATTTGGACAAACATGCTATATCGAGGGAGGAATTAAACTCGTAGCTCACGGTAAAACTAAATTTTACTTCCACGCGTTCCTTACCAATAAGGTGACATAAATTCAATTAATTCATCACAATCTTTAACCCGAGAGTAAGTCAGGCACACTGTAAACAAAAAAAAAAAAAATCTTCTTTCGGAAAAGTCCGAAAGCGAAAGGCTTCTCATGATCCACAAAAGCAAAAAGACAATCACTTCGTAACACTTCATCGAGTGAGCACCAGGTATTGATTAGGTGAAAATAAATGATGAATCACTGCAGAAGACATCTTTATTGTGACCTCGCCAAATAATAACGCAAGCAAAAGATAGCAGCAATCTGTCTTCCCTTAGTTGCTGATTTATCTCGCATCGTGTCGAGCCCCAGCTAATTCTTTTTTATATTTTCAAGAGCATTAAATGGTAGAGTAGAGGGCGGGGCACGCGCGATCTATGATATACGATTTCATCAGTTTTTCATTAGTTTTGTTTTTATTGGTATGCTGTAGTTGTTTACTTTCAATTCAGATGCACTTGGGTCATTCTTTTGGGTCAAAAGCATGTTACGTATAACTACTTTTAACATGCGATATTTTTTTTTCTGGAACTTGTAATTATTATTAACCAGGAATCTATCTCATTTAGCAAAGCTGGACAAAATTTGTAACACATTTCACATACTGCACGAGAAAAAATATTAGTCTATTATTATTATTCCTTACTTATTTTACTTAAATATTAACCTTATTTTTTACTTAAGAAAAGAAGTCTAATCTGTTACCAGGCATTAAGCTTAAAAAAAGAAAGAAACAAAGAAAAACTGAAGTTAAAATAAACAAGCCGTTACGTTTTCTCTGTAACGAGGACAGTACATTCTTGCTGTACCGGCTAAAAAATGAGAAATTGTCCTTTTACAAATTTAACTGTTACTGTACTCTTTGTTACTAAGAGTTAACATTGCAAATCGATGTCAATGCATTTATCGGTATCAAAATTTTAAAAATATATATTATATTCATTTATTTTAGAATAATCTGTAAGAGCGCGGAACATAAAACCGAAAGTATGATTAACAAACAAACAAAATAATGCGTAAAAGATAAGAAAAAAAATTCTCAAAATCAAGATTTTCATCCAAAAAATGGAATAAAATGCATAAAACACTGTCCAAGCTAATTAAAAACTTGAAAAAAGGAATATTGCTTGCAAACCAGGTTAAAAAAAAACTGCATTGCAGCAAAACTTTTTTAAAAGACGCTAAATCATTAAATCATGCAGTCATACATTTAAAAAAAAAAAAAAAAAAAAAAAAAAAGAACGATATTTAGAAGAAGAAAAAACCAACTGTAGTATGAAGATTTTCTTATAGCATTAACCAGCTTTCTTTCTCATACTCACTTATCAGTTGGAATATTATTTTCACAAAGGAAAAGTTCTTTGAAAACAGCTAAAAAGGTGGAAAGGGGAGGGGATACGTCTTTACGGCAATTTAAATAGATAACACAAATTAACCTCCGCTCTTTTCAAGACGCCAGCTATACAAGGCTAAACCGCTAAATCAGTTTTCCTTTAAATTTACTAAAAAAAAATCTAGGAGGGCAAAATGCACACATAGAAAAGTCTATTTTTATAGTTAATATCCAAAGTAAACCATTCAACTGATTTTCAGGGGAAATAAAAAAGAAAATGAAGGGATAAAAAAAGTCCGCTGTCTTTGTTTGAGACCTTTTAGCAACTTAGCAGGCAACTATGAAAGCTAATTAGCAAAGAACTTTAAGAAATACCAATTCAACCTACCATCGTCAACAAAGAGTGAACCGGTACCCTAAGGGTAAAAATCGGAAATAAATTAGCCTAAGTTAATGACATTCATTATTTTTATTAAGAATACTCCTTTTTTCTAACCTAAAGCCAGTTGCATGAATACTTATTTTTCTTCGGAAAAAAGATAAAAAGCAACTGATTATTCATACAGTTTATGAAGTAAATTCTCGGAGTTTAATGTTGGACTGCACTGGAGAAAACGAACACACAAATGAAAAGGGGTTTTTTAACGACCTGTAATTTGGTAAAAACAAAGAAACAACAACAAAAAAAATTCTTTTCGATCAGCGCATCTATTCATACATCTCGCCAGAAAGCGTACTCCGAGATTATATGAAGCGTAAAAATTCGCAAAGCATTACACGAACGGGGCTAAAAAAATAAACTGAATCATAAAGTTAATAATGCTCATAAACAAAATTATCACCTCATTAAGTAAATTACATCCTTTAGGGATAACACAAAAACAATTTTAAAAATGAGTAGTATTTTGTAACGTCGTAACAAGTACAAATGCATTATTGGAACAGTCAAGTGCAGACGTTTATAGTAAGTATGCAGCTACACTCGAAATGGCGCAAGCTGTGAAAACGGATATGAAATGAAAATTTCGAAATCTGCCAGAATTTCTCGAAATTTGCTCTTATCTATATAATTTTTCAAAAATTCACTCGAATGCATTAAATCATAAACATGAAACACTTTCAGATCACAAGGAATACATGTGTCGTAACAGAAAATTTCCATTATTAAAAAAAAATGTTTAAAAAACCTTTTGTGATTTGCAAATAATCGAAATATCGATTTTAAAAAAAAAACTGAAGCTCTTTTAGAAAACAAATCAAGAATATTATATGAGAAATGACAGCGAAGTTTTGGTTGGTATTTAAAAAAACTAAAGCTAATTTTCCCCGCAAATTACTCCGCACCACCCCCTGTGTATCAGACAGTTGAATAAAAATGTAGTGATCAGATTTGTATCACAATTGAAATAACAAGCCATGGGTTCGAGCCCGGATAACCTAACAGGTTAAGTAGTTTATATCCTATGGACCCCAACAATTTTCGGGGAGTCAGTGCAGAAAAAAAAACTTTAAAATTATTTTGGTGTTTAGAAACTTCTATAAGACTGATAAAATTATACTCATAATTAATGGCTCTACAGAGGAAAACCTTTTTGACATTGTTAAGCCATTTCTTTCGTTGAAGCCTGATAAGTGCTACAAAATTAGAAGATGATTATGCAGCTGAAGTTTCATATGTACTTTTATGATGTCCATTTATCTGTATTTGACAAATTATGATTCATTTTTAGCATTTATTCATCAGGTTTAGCATTTATTCATCATTTTAGCCGAAGGTTTCTAAGACTAAAATACGAAAAAACAGTTAAAAATAGAGCATATTAATTATTTATTTTAATTTGGACAAAAATTAAAGGTTATTCAGTGTAATTTTCGTTGGTAGAAATAAGAATTATTTTGCTTCCAGAAAATTACATTTTGTAATCTCAGATACTGCCGCACATGCGCACTTGCGTGTTACTCCCTGCGATAGAAATTTCTCTGTTGTTGAATTTTTGGAGCCTTTTTTTTTTTTTGGGGGGGGGGGGGCCATGGAGATACCTATCCGTGATACTGATCTGTGATTAATACAATAATTTAGAAAATTAAAGCCCTCCACTCAGCGCCCTCCCCCTGCTAAATATAAGGGGAAAAAAAAGTTTTGCTGAACTCAAAAAAATTTAGTTGATTCCACAATATTTGGCTGGCGCTATTTTAAGAGAATAATTTTGTTGGTTATAAATAAAAGTTTTGTTAAATTAGCATAATATTTCGTTGAATTAACAAAAATTTTGTTGATTCAACAAAAATATTTGTTTGAAAGAGCAAGCCAAAATTTGGTTGAATCAACAAAATATTTTTGCTGCGTAATAGCAATAATAATTCATAGAAAGGCAAATAGTTTTATTTGAAAATGGATTTTTTGTTGATAAAGAAAACAAAATATAGAAGTTTCATAACCAGTGCATCATACCACATTGTTAGATTTTTCAGAAAACTTCAGAAGACTCTCAGTTTACCGAGTGTTTTCAACTCATGGAAAACAAAATTTGCGAGTTACCGAAACAAGATTTTCGAGTAATTCAATCATAAGTACAACTTAACAACGTAACGCATTGTTACAATTAACATAAATCTTTTCTCGGGAGAAAAAGAAGCTAGAGATCGAGGAACAAGAAAATACATCCCGCTGCACATGAAATGCATAATTATCTCGTGGAATTACGAGCAATTAACATCGGCAAGAGTCTAAATTGAATTACAGGTGAATCGTAAACAAGTTCAGCAGCTTTTGCTGAAAACACGATTCCGAGTACCTCTTCAGCGAAAAGAAAAGCCAAGAAAATGGAAAATCACTATCTCCAAAGATTAGTACATAACGCCATTTTTTTTTTCATGGAATAAACACAAGTAAAGAATTATTTCCGTTTAGTAATTTAACATCATGCTCCGCATCGAATAGTCTGAAAATTTGTTACCGAAGTAACAATTCTTCCAAATTCTACCGTGGTAATGCTTTATGAAATAAATTTGAGAAATCAGATTAGCTTTATTGAATCTGGTCAGGGTAAGAAAAGGGGGGAGGGGGGTAAATACGCACAATAAAAACGATGTACACGACGCTTAAGGGTAAGGGTAGAAAAATAGAATAAAATTCTGCATTCTCTGTGTTTTAGAAGATTTTATCTCTAAACGGAAAATGACGTAACTAAATATCAGAAGACAAGAGAGGGGAAAAAAAGAAGTATATAATCGATTCAGTAGTTGATTCGATAATGTAATCATATCGGACGTTTTTTTCCCAGTTTTTGCCACATTCACAGTATTTTCTGGATTGTTTTGGTGATGAATTAATTCGTGAAGTAAGCTTAAATGAACACACAATGGAGGACAAATATATTCAGAAATAAAAGAGATACACTTGCGCTTTGACGCAAAAGGCATTGATGAAATAATATATTAAAGTGATACACTAGTTTTTCAGAAGAACGAACTTAACAGCTTTCAAAATACAGAAATACGTGTGGGATTACCAACACTAAAATAAAATGGAAAATGAAATCCATAATATTTAAATAAATTACGTTTGTGTTTTTATATCAACGCAGACATATCTTTCCTTCAAGAATTACAGGGTGGCAAAAATACCATATATTGAGACTGGGAAGACTTAGTCACTACGATCTATGTTCCACATTTTAGGGAGTCTCAACCACAGCATTTTTTGGGACTTCCTAACGTATTTTTCTTCTCAATGAAAAATTCTTCAAACTATAATTTCATATTTCCCCGCAATTAAACATTACATTAATATCAATGGCCGATAACTTAAGAGCGAAGAATATCATTTATTCAAATAGCATATCAAAAAACGACCTTAATAACACAATTGCAAACTATGTACCGTGTTCTGCTTCTGAATCTAATATAGAAACATTTATGGTTTGAATATGCATCACATGCCAAAAGTTGAGTTCAAGCCACATAGGCTTCTGCATCAAATGCTGTATGAAATGTAAACAAACTCTTTGTATGGGATTTTTACTTAGTGATGTAAAAGTAGATCTTTTAATATACTTCCAAATTTATCGGCGATTATATTTCTTACACTGCAAAAAAGATTTGTTAAACTGACAGTAAAAAACTGTCAGCCAGGGCGCCAGTTTATTTCCCCATATTTTACAGAAATCTTCCGTATTTTTTTCCTCATACGGAAGATTTCTGTCAAATAAACTGACAATCTGTAAAATTTATGGAAGACTTCTGTATAAAAAGAAAAAAAAACGGAAATAAACTGGCGTCCGGGCTGGCAGTTTTTTTCTGTAGATTTGACAGACTTTTTTTGCAGTGTAATGACGTCCGGCAAAATCAAATATGGCGAAAATTTTAAAAAGGCCAGAGCAACCCCTGTATTTAATATATTGGTCAAAATTACTAGATATAATATTAAATGTTGCCATCGGGGGAATATACACACATATATATATATATATATATATACACATATATATATATATATATATATAAGTTTTCGGACGCGCACAGATGGATGTAGCAACGAGACTGTTGGACGCTGACTGGGATGGAATATGGCCAAGATTGCTGGATACAAGGATTAAGTTTGTTCAATTTTCTTGAGAGTTACGGCTGGAGGTTGAGTGCAGCCACTTTTTAAGTATGTTTTTTCATTTTCTATTCTATTTTAACAATGGTTGAAAATTTTTTTCAGGTCAGGGAGAACTGGTGCCCGTTGATTAAACTAAAATTATATTAAATAGGCAATATTTCAAGATATTTAAGCTTCAATAATTCAGTTAATACAATAAATAGTTCACAATCTCCTGACACCAGTCCAGAAACCTGTAACTAACAAGCACACCAGTCTCCCTCTGATAAATTAGCTGGTTATAGTATTTTTATGTTTCTTGTCTTGTTTTTGTATGTTTTTTTGACAAAGACTGGGGGTTTTTCGGGTTTTATAATACAATGTCACTATAAACGCGAGAAGTTATATTAGAGCTGCAGTTGCTGCGCTCATAATTTTCGTGATATTTTTTACTATTTTTACTTCTTTATATATATATATATATATATATATATATATATTAAAAGTAAGTTCTCTAAGATTCAATCTTAAACTATTCAGTCTTAAATTTTCAGTCATTTGAGACCCTAAGCCTTGGCTCAGTTGGATCGAGCGACAATGAATCCTTGGCTGCGACGTGAGTATGGGCAAACGTCTTATCACCGTTCTGCATACCTTCTGTGCAGCTACAGCACTGTAAAAAGTGATTGTAATAAACTATTTTCTTATGTCACTTTAATGGCATTCTAATTCCCCAAAACACAAAAGAATATAAAAATTTAATGAACCATACTTTACATTGAATTATTGATTTTTCACGTAGACCAAGCTATTAATTTAGAAATCAGCAGGAGAAATTCATTTCAAACTCGAATATCTTTTTGAGCGGGTGCGAAAAGAGAACCAAACATCATATTTCAACAATTACAACTGCAAATGCGGGCACAGCACTTGTCTCCAATGGTGTGGTAAACGGATTGCCCAATGCCCATGGACTTCTCAGGAGGATTTTACAGCACTCGTATCCTTTATAATTGATTAAAAAAATATTTTAAAAAAACTCATTTTTCGTGCTTTTACACTGAGTTGTTAACTCAAAATTTTTAGCCATACAGTCCATTTAAACTTTAAAATTTTTATCATGCAGCTAGAATTATCATTTTTTCTTTTTTACATGTATAACTTTAAATTATTAATTTTAAGCTTACTGGAATGTTTCTTAAATCACAAGAATAGATTTATTGAACTTTGAATTAGAAATAATTTTAGCGAACACTGAATCAACAGAATTTCACAAAAATGAATTGATTACTTAAATTTTGAAAGCATACACACACACTAACATATGTATAATGTTCTGAAAATTGAATTTAGGCTTGGATATGAGAAGTTTTTTTTTTTTTTTTTTTTTTCCTTTTCTTAAAATCCTAACGAAATAAGTGTGGTAACAGATTTTTTGCATGTCAGGAAATAATTTAAATAAATTCATAATTTTAAGAATTTGTTCTATATAGAGTTTTCACGTGGTTTTTTTAACGTGTGCATCCAAATAAGGATGTAAATAAATACATGCGACAATTTTCCAAGAACTATATAGTTTCCACTGAAAGAAACTCAGAGTACTAAATAAAACTTATGAAGATTATTACATATCTAGTTTGATCTCAGGGGCCTAAATGCCCGTGTTGATAAAAAAGTTTTGCATGTTTCTGCCTCAGTCACTAACTTATAATTAAGGGAATTCGAAGAATTTGATTAGCTTAATTGCATCAACAAAAACGTTGCACCCAATCGAAGTATTGCAAGATTCTATATTTTTTATGTGTGTTTCTTATTTGTTCTGAAAGACTAGGCTTTGGCATTCGGAAAGGAAATAAATGTGTATACGAATATAAAATCATTCAGAGCGGAATTAATTATTTGACATCTGATTAAATTAAAACACATGCAGCCCAAGCTTTGTTTCATAGCTTTTGATTAACTTAGACGAAAGGCAGACCGGAATGCCAAATCATTACAAGAATGGAAACGATCCATGAAATATTGCTGAAGGCACAGAAGAATGCCGTTACATGTCTCCTGATTAATCGAAATATAAAATGATATCAACATGATTGGGTGGTTAAGAAATGCCATTAACACAACTAGTTTGTTAGATGCCAGTAGAGACAGGTGGATATAATCATAAATAAATCAAGCACAAATAAATAATAATTCAATGTTACCATTTGCATTTCATGTCGCAATAAAAGGCTATAATTTTGACTATTAATTAATTACTTTAAAGTAGTTTATAAAATAACTTTTGAAATGAAGTAGCAGAGCTCATTGTTAGTATTTTATAATTAACGTCAAAATCCACATGCAATTCTAGCTTTTGTAAGCGACAGATCCAGAACTCTTTTATTTTTACTACTGCCATCAGCGAATTATGCCATAGAATATTTTTAAATCTCAAATCTTGGTGTATCACATAAATAATTCACTCAAAAATAAGAGAACTGCCATCATACAAGAATTTAAAGAGTTATAAAAAAAGACAATTTAGCCGAAACTACGAAATCAATATATTCAAACAAAGAAAAGCAAAAATGACATTTACATAAACGCTGCATTGGTACAGACACTAAGGCTTAACATGCTTTTAAGATTTAACTATCCTTTTGATTGTTTGCACGTGCCAGATCAGATATAGTAGTCAATAATTAGTAGTCGTGACGAGTAGAAAGACTCCGTGCCCGAAAGCATGATATTAAAATGAACAGCAATTTCAATCATCCTGAAATATTTATTCTTCAAAAAATTCCTTTAGTAGAAATCTGCTAACCCATACACAAAGACAAAAATCATAAATGTATAGAGACTAAAAATACGGCGTATCACATTTCCCAAAGATACATCTATTTATGGTAATACCAGAACACTAGATTTCTTTTTCTTTATATTCGGAAAATTATGAATTCAGACCACGTAGTAGTTGCCAGAATTTCAATACTTTACCCCCGTTTTATGTACAGAACATTGTTCCATAAAACATTCAGGTATGCATAAAGTAATAGGGGAAAATATCTGCATTTGAGAAACATTTTATTGTTTTTTTTTCTATTCCAAAACATATTAAAAATTATTCATCATCTTCCTGGTTTCATTGTTTCATCATTACATTAAATTAACAAAAACAAAACAAAAGTTCGGTTACATATGAAATAAAAATTTATAAAATGAAACATTGAATATTTATGAATAATCTTATTATTATTTATTAGTAGTAGTAGTATCATCATCATTAAACGACCAAATGAGTGAGAATATCATAATTATGGCACCCATAAAAGTAAATAAAAATAAATTTTGACCTAATTATGTAATTCAACAGTTTCACTTTTTAAAATATTCCTTAGTCGAAGAAGAAAAAAAAAATGGAACACATAGACTAAGCTCAGAGCAACTTTGAATTTTAACATAGAAAACTGCTTTTAGTAACACGTTTGAGGATGCCTTCGAAAAACAAAGAATACATATCGTATATCATACCCGATTCTTAATAAATAATATTAGTATGTGGACATGTAATTTATTTTCTGGCGTATGTTTAATGAAGCAGCTACAAATTCCGACAGAAAGAATATTTATTCAAAAAATTAAATAAGATTTATAACTATTTGGAGATTTTTTTTTTTAATGAATCCTACAGACAGTTCTATTTTCTTCACGTAGTTCATGATCTTGCAGCTTAATTCATCTATAATTTTATTAAAAGTTATGAAAAACATTTTCAACATTAACACACAAATTCGTTTATCCAATTTTAAAACGTAATTTTTCTTTCATATTTTACATAACACTTTCAAGGGAAAGCATCTGCTACATAAAATGGTACCACTATGAAAGAAAAGCAATCATAGCAGAAATAATATAAATTTATTCTGCCAATGAGGTTATCCATCCGAAACTCAAGTTATACTTATCAATTGCGTGAGAAGGGACCAGTTAGCGAAGTTTCTAGAAGAGAAACTACGTGGTTCCTCTAGAGACTAAGAGGTCTTTATCTCCAATTCTTAGCTCTCTCTAGACTAACTAAATTACACCAATATCTTTATCCCTGCAATTCTCTTGTTCATACTTTCAAGATTCGGTAATTCAACTGCAGAAACTACGCTAGAGAGCTTAAGACAGCTTAACAGTTTGCTTAACTAATATAATTTACAGTTTTGATGCTTAGTTTGAAGAGAAACAAAGCAGTTTTATAAACGCAAAACAAAACTAGGTACAGCCCTTTATTTTACAACTGTACACTGACGTTTAACTGCACTGGACAGCAATGAAACTAAGAAAGTCAATCTCCAGGAATCGGAGAGAGAGCAGAACGTGTTGTACTCCATGCCTCTTTTATTCTTAAGTAGAATGCAGATAGTCTAGGATGATTGTTTTAGTGACTACTTGGTTTAATAATTCCTCCCAATTCATATCGCAATTTTAAAAAATGCAATACTCGGCTTCCCCACACTATATCCCCCCATAGACCGCCCCTGCAAAAAGACATAGAGACCCACACCATAGAGACAATAATATTTTAACGCGAGTACATGCGGTAGCTTTTATAAGTCTGGATTTGAACCCGGATCTTGATGTCCTGGAATCGAGTTAATTACTACTTTGTTACTTACTACTCGAGTTAATTACACTTCCAGTTAATTACGCTACCGTGGCCAAGACACTACATTGAATGACTAAATAACATTTTTTCAATCCAAATCATACTAAAGCTCAACACAAATACGTAGATTTCCTTAAAAGTTCTTCTCTGATAAAATCGGTTGGAGTTCTTTGAATTTTGACGGGGCAACAAAAAATTTTCCAGTGATAACACATAAAGTTCTCTGTTTTATACAGTTCAAGATATAATGTAATGCAGTGAAGCGACTGCAGTGCCATCATGTAAATTTCGTCCAAAACAAACGGTCCCTATTTTATCCATGTTTCCCTTAAAAGTAACATCCGTGATGGTATATGACTGTTGCATATTCGGGTTAGGTTTACTATGTCTGCAATGGCGCTAGTAAGAACCAACAGTCCAAGTTTACCACGACTAAGTACTAAACAAGTTTTATGGCACCAATACGAATGCTATGAATTATGCATATGCAAAATTATTATGATCAAAATGTAGAAAAGAAAAAAGCTCCGTTCTTAATATTTTTTTGCGCAGCAATTACTACCATAGCACGTAGCAGTTTCAGAAATTCTGGATTATATATAGAAAAATGCACAGTAACTCCGCCCTTCATGAACAGCAACATAGAAAAACAGAAAGCATGATGACCATTATCCTAATCATATTATTGAATAATCATTGAGAACAGCACAAACCACAGCATTAGAAACACCCTGGCTCCCCAATCGCGGATTTCGAAACAAAATTCAAACACAGCCCGTTTCTTCCTCGTTATACTACATACATGTGATATTCAAACCAACAACAGGTGAGGACAGAAACTTGCGCGATAAAATATTCAGCATACATTACCCTACAGAATTCAAACCCTTTAAACTAACAGCATATGATAACAATAGGGACTATATCTCCTAGGGAGCAGAACTTGCAGTTATCGTCCTATACATATAACAAATGCATGCATCTTACAGGAGGGGGATTAAGCATCTATCTCAATGCAAATTTTGTGTAGTCTGAGCAAGAGACTTCCTGCAACACAGAGCATGAGGGGGCTGCTTTAAACCAAATTTAGAACTACACTCGTCTGCGCACGCCTACATCGTAATAAGGCGCGCCCGTAAAATGCCATTTGGTTATGTATGAGGCAGAAGTTTTTGCATACGAAGTGCCCGAATGTTGCGTTAGAACGATAAATACAGGTCGGATCATAAAGAACGGGTTACATTTTCAGATCAATGATCTACGTTATTGAGTACGCCAATCTTCGGGAGATTTCATATTTAAATGACTAAAACGCCGATAGAAAAATGTAATTCTAAGGGCGATAAATTTAAACACTAGAATTTTTCTTGGCAAACTTTAGCTGATATACTAATTAAATTACTAATTAAGCTGGGATACTAATTAAGAACAATACGTGCTGTTCCATTTTAACGTCGTTTCTCAACTTGAAAGGTCGCTCCCCTCGAGGGGTCCAGTTCAGATATAAGAGGTCGCACTCTGTTTTAAAAAAATAAGATGTGTATACAAAATATCCTTTAATCAGTACAATATTTTTAATTATAATAACGTGTTACAGAATTTAATATTACCAATCAATAAAAACGTTTAAGTATTTCAATGTTTTCGTCACTAACTTTCCGTATTCATTCTAACAAGAAGATCAAAAAGTACTTTGGCATATTTTTTGTGTTTTAAGGAGGGGGGGGGGTGTGGCAAAGATTAAAAAGTGCATTTGTTAAAATATGGATTTTAGATTTGTATTTGAGCTTTAAAAACTTAAGTGTAGTTTAAAGTGTAATAAAACTTAAACACTGGAATTTTTCTTGGCATATATATTGTTGCGTAAAACTCTGTTCGATTTCTTGGTTCGTCGTTCTAAAGTTCAGTAGGTGTAGAAAGTTCTAGTAAAGAGTCTACATGTCAGGACGGAATACGAACTTTATCGCTTCTAGAACTTATCAGAGGTACAAAATTCACAAACATAATCAACCAGTAAAGCGCTTATAACAATCCGCTTAGTACAGAAGCTTTCACAAATGCTGTATTCCTCACACAAAATAAAACACTTCCACAGGCAAAAATACAGTGAAAACTTACGAGGGAAATCGTAAACAGTCCCCCAGGACTCAGCAACGAAGAATTTACACACAGCACTTAAACACCAACTTCAAAAAGCAAGCACACTATAACTTCCAATTGCACAATTCACAGCGCAATGCAGCGAACTAACTGATCGGCAGCTCGATGGCAACTGACTTGAACTCCCCGGCCTGTCTGCCTTTTATAACCTCTGACTTACTTTCTAGAAAAAATCGGGATATGTAGAAAGTTTTGAGTACGTCATAGATGAGTAATAGAGTAATATCAGGCTATTATGTGATGTTAATGCAGTAAAACAAACTTTTCAGGCCCCACTGGAAAAATCGATCCAAATGTCTGAAATGTCACCAAGCTTGGCGAATTTTTGGCGAAATAGAGGATAATTTGGCGCCAAAAATAAGTTTCCAAAAGTGAGGTTAGAAAAGCTTTAACATCAATATTTCTAGAATTTCTATAAAATCCTATATGAACCAATGGAGAAAGCCACAACTCCATATCTCGCGTTCTAGTTAACCAATTTTGATGCAACGAAATGCAAATTTTTATTGTTTGACACGTAGAATACGAATTTAAAACACTATTAAGAGCCAGGAGGCAGAAGAGACCAAAAATTTGTATCTTCAAAGGCAGTCATCAGACCCTTACACAGAGAAATACTTCTAATAAAGGAAATGGCCTAAGAAATTAAGAGAAGTAGCGATTTTGTATCCAGCTGGTTACGGTAATTTGCTGGAATGGATATTTTCTGCATTTTTTTACTTTTTATTACCACGCCAATTAAAATGTCTGCGAGTTTTAAACGTTACACTCCTTCCAAATATACACCAGCAGCAATACAATGGCGAGCTTTAACACAGAACAATACGGGCAGAAGGAAAAAAAAAAAAATCTTACTCCTGAAAGAGATACTTGCGTGTTAAATACGAGCAAGCTCATAATGCGTGTAACACAGAAATTCATCAAAATGTGATGAACATCCAAAACTGCACGCTTTGCGATCTTGGTTTGTAGCGTTCTAAATAGCGGGATTAAATAGTTAGCATGCTCTGCACAAAATTATTTGAATAAAACAAGAAAGGTATTCAAATGTGACATACTTAAGAGTGCACACACGCATGAAGATATGTAATCACAAGGTCAAGTGTATTTGTTGCTAGTCTTATTAATTTTAACACTTTTACGACTGACGAATACTTCAAATTACCATGAAAATAAAATTGTTATAAAAAAATATTTAATCAATTCACTACCTTTAAGTTGTTTCAAAATTACTGCTGATAACTTTTACTTAATCGTTTATACCTATGCTTGCCAGACGTCCCGGTTTGACCGGGACAGTCCCGGTTTGCAGACAAAATCCCGGTGTCCCGGCCGGTTTACTTCACGTCCCGGTAAAAATTAAATTGGATTATAGATGACCAAAAAAGTCTAAAAATAATGAACTGTGAAGGATTTCTAAGGATAATTACTTTGTCATTTGTTTCACTGTACTGTATAAAAAGTGAGAACTATCGAATAGCGGTGGTGTGCTAATGAGTATTGTTCAAAGTTTTATTCCTCATTCAAAGTGATTCTTTTTACTTAAACTACTTATAAACATTAACATGTAAGAAATAAAATGTTTAAATTTATACGCTTGTGTCATTTATTAATACTCCCGGTTCAGTTTCTTAATCAGTAACCATTTACTATTCATAGCATTGAGAATAAACTATCCTCTAAAACACCCCAAAAACCCGCCAAAAGTGTGTACCCTTGAGGGGAAAATGTAAATGGAGTGCTACGTCCAGGAATCTGGACCAAGGGGAGGATATTTCCCTCCGTGGTGGACTTTCTAAGAGATCCTAACCCGTATTTACGCGAAGTTTCGTAGAAAACCACGGGAAACTCCGAACGGTTAGGTCGGCGGACTCGCCCTGGTTTTGAACCAGGCGTCTTCCGTCTCCCATTTGAGAGCGCAAACGCGATCAGACACAGGTCGGGCAAATGGACCGTGACACTGGGGGCATTCCGGTGTCCCGGTTGAATATTTAAGAAATCTGGCAAGCCTATTTATTAGGGATGTAACGAATATTCGGCCACTATTCGGTATTCGGCCTATTCGGCTGTTTTGCCGAATATTCGGTAGGCCGAATATTAAATTGGCCGAATATTCGGTCAGCCGAATACTGAACAGATATTCGGCCGAATAGTTGTGTCCGAATATTGCTACATATTCAGCTGAATAATTTAAGAACAAAGAGAAAAAAGTATTTTTAACATGTATTTTTTAATGCACATTTACAAATAATATTGCTTACTTGAACTTCAATATGCTAATTTTATGTTATAAAATATCATGAATATTATCAATAAGTCATTGAATTTTAAACTGAGTTTAACATAATTTAATGTATTTAATAATATTACAGAAATGCAGACTTTTCTACTTTGGAGACACTACTTGGTTTTCTTCCTTCTTTATAGGGTGGGGGTAGGAGGAATCTTTTCAGATCCTCAATCACCAACCTATTTTTGAAAAGCTGCTACGTTTGCGCAGAGGCCGTAAAACCCAAAACAGGATGTGATTATGTATAGTTACCAGATTAATCACATACCATAGCATATTTATTAAATTATGAATGTCTCTAAAATATAATTATGCTGCTATTAGTGTTTAACTTTGTAAAAGATTTTTTCATGACCTAGATTTTTTACAGATAATATACTGGCATTTTTAATCATCTACAAATAATATAAAATGAATTTTAATTAGACTTTATTTAATATTTAATTACTAATTTGAAAAGCGACATTTTATTTACAGTTAAAATGAAATCTTAAAAATTTAATATTCGGCCAACGAATATTCGGTATTCGGCCTAAACTATGTGCCGAATATTCGGTATTCGGCCTGAGCTATTGGCCGAATAATCAGTATTCGGCTATTCGGCCAAATCACTATTCGTTACATCTCTACTATTTATATCTCAAGGTTGCTCGTTCTACGAAAAAAGTAATTCTTTTTAAACTAGTGTTTTCCTCGCTCATTTATAACATCTTGCCTAGTCGAATAATTTTGGGTTGTTCGAAAAGTCATTTCGTTTTTTTAAAAACATGAGCAACCCGCATGTCGAGCTCTGAAGCATTTCAAATGATCATGAATGTTCGAATTTCATAAATTTAATCTTTCACGATCTCGCGGGTTGTTATTCGCTAGTTTTCGTCAATTATTGCCTTTATTGTGTCTTTAACAGCTTCCATTGGCCTTCCAGAAAGTGGTGCGTCGTCAATACCAAAATTGCAGGATCAAAATTTTGAAAACCAGTTTTGGCACTGGTGTTCTCTGAATACATGTTCTCCATAGACATCGGATATTGTTTTTCTTTCTTAAACAGTATTTTTAGCTTTTCGATAGAGAAAAAGCAAAACATGTCGAAAATAGATGTCAGTTTCCATATTTAAAAGTGCACCAACCAAAAAACTACTGCTCAGAATCAACATAACTTTTTTCGCAAACAAGCTTACTAAATAAGCTGTAAAAAAAATACAATTAAATCCTGTGTTGGGAAAAAACGAAATTATTTTCCGACTAACCCAATAAATATAACAGTTGCTCTTACATTTTTATCTCAACACTCGAATGTTTTCGAATCATAAGATAAAGACTGACCTTTAAAATTTTAACCCTGGGTTAAAATTTTAATTCATGGGCGTCGAATCCTCCCCCCTCTGTGGTGTTACACGTGGCTTTTTGAATTTATAATTAATATTCTTCTTGAGAACAGACGTCGAGTGTTAATCTTTTTAAGAGCAAGCAAATTGAAAACAGTTGCTCCAGCTTGTCAAGCAAATTTGTCGTTAAATTTCAAAAAAGATTGTTTGGAGATGACAATTCATTTGACGGAGTTTTTTGGAGTTTTAATAAAAGATGATTAAAGTTAAGGTATTCTCGCTCCTACGTGCGGGAGTTTTTTTTTTTTTTTTTTGCTTTAAGCTGCAATTTATATATATTTTTAATAATTTTCAAGTAAATTGCAGAATAGAAAAAGAAAATCACCCAGAAAATTACATATAATTGTCAAACAATTTGATAAAAATGGGCTTTTATAATAAATTTTCACTAAAATTTATCGAAACGGCTAATGTTGTACACACACACGTGGTTGCACTGAATGAATCTTAATTCTGTTTAACAGTGAGGTGTACATGACAATGATATTTGAATTGATGAAAAACTAAGAGAAATTTTAACAGGGAAATAAAATGTAGCCGGATACCTTAAATTGACATTTAGTACGTATGTTTGTAGTTTCAGTTGAAAAAAGTATCGTTTACAGAAAGAGTACAAAATTGCATGCCTAAAAGACCACAGAGTTTTTAGGCTGCTTTGACAATAAGCTCTTGTTTTTCATGAACGAGAGAGGTGATTGTAAACTTGAATAACACATAGTAGAACATCAGTTTGCATTTCATTAGATTACATATCTTAAGTGGACACCATTAAAAATAGTACATTATGTACACAAATGAAATCTGAAAAACGCCCCCAACACCACCACCACACACACACACACACTACTAGTTTTCTTTATTACATACAATTCTAACATCGATTGAGAGTCATCACAATTCATTTTCGTCCTCAGTGTAAGAGTAGAAACGTTATTTTAACGAGCTGTAAAAAATGAACTGTTAAAATTACATACTTTCCCCCTAACTACGCCAATATGACTGGTTTATTAGTGGAGAATGACGTCACTTTGGCATTCATTTGAAAAGGCACTAAATTTCTCTGAACACAAAAGATTTTTTGTCGTTTATCTCTCATAAGACACACTAATGAGGTACTACCACTAGTATAAAACTTCTATAAAATTAAAAGTTTTAATGTCTGTCATGAATACTTTAAGAATACAAATTCGCTTAATTCGGTGTTCCAAAATACTGCCTTTAACATATAACAAGCGTTGCTTCAAAGGGTTTCCAGAAACTTTTAACCAGTCAGTCAAAGGAACTATTCTATTAAATCGAGTTTTATTTTTACCGGACTGCAAAGACGAAAATGACCACAACTTTTCACACATCACCCCAAGATTTTAAAAAAGTTAGGCCGACAGAAAGCGAAAATTTAAGAAAAAAGATTTATGTCGACGAAGAAATATATTCTCACTTTGATGTTTAAAAAAAAATTCTCGCTATTCACAGTTATTTTATTTTTCAGAGGAGCCTGAGAAAAAAATGCTACAGAACCTTTTTCTCTCTTTCAAATCTCACTTTTCAACAGTTTTCAATGCAGTTGGGAAATGTTTATGATTTCGGTTTGCATGTCTGTCCGTGTTCTAACTGCTGAAAATATGCATCGATTAGTATGAAGTTATATGGGGTTTTTTTTATGTATTGTATTATGTATTCTATTGAAAATGATATACTTCCTTCTAGAATAGGACCCAAAAGAATTTCAATATTACGGTCTATGGCAGTTTAGCGAGATAAATCCCTTTCAAGTACAATTCTATAACTAACTGTATAAATGTTTATAACAGCGTACTCTTCATTTAAAGCATGGAAATAATATTTAAAGTTCTTTTAAAGGGTCCCGCAACATTTCATTAATAATGATTTTTTTTCTTATCTTTGAGTTCAATCTAATGAGTTCAATCCCAAAATTTCTTCCAATTTTGACGACGATAGTTTGCCGATAATAATCGCCGATATAAACTATGCATTTATCGGTACTTACGTCTGCACGGTCTGCCAATACGAGTGATTTGCCAATACGGGCGTTCTGCCAATACGGGCACATGAAATTATTAATGGTTCTGAATACAATTGGCAAAAGTTTGGCAACTCATTTGACGAAAAAATAGTTTGGAGGGAATGACCGCCGGGATAATGCGTAAGTGCCCATTTGTCATGTTTAATCTTTATTGTTTTATAAAATTTTCAGATTATCATTGCTTTGTGTAATGAGAAATCGCATATGAAATAATACAAACATAATCAAAAATAGCATACTGCCACAAAAAGAAGAATTATCATATCATTTTGTTTTAGCTCAGGGCCGACAGGAAAATTTTTTACAACACCCACAACCGAGTTGCTTTTAGAAATTTATACCAGCTTTTTATAAAAAAAGCCATACTACTTTTAGTAAAATATCAATAACTGAAATAACTTTTGAACTCTTTCACCCAATTTAGGTAAAGAAGGGAAAAGAAAATCAATTTCAATTTTAAAAACTAACGATTGTTTCCAGCAGATGTGGCTTTGAATCTTTTCCAGATCAGGTTTTGGGATTTTCCAGGTCGTTTTACAAACTATTAATATTTCCGTGACGTTTTTCCATAAAAATGGAAATCCCAGACAATTCCTTGTTTCCCTGACCAGCGGGGATCCAGCTATCTTTATTAATGAAAGATAAAACCTAATAAATATCAAAAACTTCATTTTAAAGCAACGAAATATGAAACGGAAAATAAAACAAACAACACGGCTATTTCAGGGTACTTACATCTAAACTTTTTACAAGCCACTCTGGAAACAGTCCATATGAGAAAATTACACAGATAAGTCAAGTGATAAGAGTTACACAAGATAAAATCTATTTATCTTTCTAGCACAAGTGTAACGTTTACATAGGTAGTAGTTGCTGCTTCCAAAGGGTATTTTATTTCTAAGGGTGATTACATTTCGAAAGTGAACAATTGAAATAAGTGTATCGCCTGATTGCGAATTCAAGCACACTCCTTGCCAAATACAAATGAAACTTATCGCAATCCAAATTTTTAGCTGGCATTAGTAACAATGAAGGAGTCGATCTAGAATTTTTTTCCAGAGTCCCATTTTTGTGAAAATTGCTTATTTTTGTGAATTTCAATACTTAATTTTGTGAATTTCAACACTTATTTTTGTTCATTTTCGTACCAATTTTTAACAGAAGTCACCTTTTTTTGTTAAAATATCAGGTTGTAAACGAAAGTTTTCCGCCATATCTGCTTGAAATACTAACTTCTAACTCCTTAGATAACTGTTTTCGAACTTTCGGTACCAAACCTGCACAGTGTCACATGATACAACAATAGTACTTAAAGCTGTACTCATAATTCGTATAATATAATCGTATAATTCGTTTGATATTATGTAGCTGACTTTTTGCAACACAACTGGAAGTAAATGATGGTTCTAATCCTCTAGAGTGATAGTTCTATTTGAGGCACCTTATACTTATTGATAACTATATTTTTTACAGATTTCACAACACAGTGTTATAAAGTAAACCTCTTTCTTTCAAATGCCAAAAATCGCTCGACAAAATATGAGCAAATACGCCAACGAGAACTGTGTGCTGACGAAGTTTGCGGTGGCGGGAAACTTTCGTTACAACCTAATAATTGATAAAACAGATTAAAATGTAGGGTAGCATGTCAATGATCGGCCGTTTTATTTGATTGTGGTTTTTTGAAGGGGCTATTTTAATCGATTGTAATTTTGTGAAGGGGCCCTTTTAATTGATTGCAATTTTGTGAAGGAGCCACAAAACGGACCCAATTTTCGTCTACAGTGAGATTAAATAATCTGCCAGAACTATTTTAAATTTTTATTTAATTACTTCTCTATTTATTTATTTATATATTGAAGATAAATATTTTCTGTATTTTAAATTAGAACCCTTTTGTACCTTTTTAAGTATTATTTTTATTTTAATGTTAAACAAGATACACAAACATGATAAACTGTCAAAAAGGCGACTTACAGAACGAAACTTCGAATTTTTGAATCGAATTGTTGAAGGATCACTATACCATTAACCATCCGTTAGGCGGGTGGACTAGGATCGCAGACCAGGTACACTCACTCAAAAAAATAATCGCCGAACTTCGTACTTTAGTTTTGTCAATAATTAATTAGTTTTTGAAAAAGCACAAAATAACAAAGAAATATAAGAAATTTATTAATATATATCACATCATCCAACTTTTACGGAGAACAATATTTTAAATATGAAATTGACAGGAAATTTGACTTATGCTCCAGAGTCTTTTGCTCATACTGATTTAACGCTCATGTTAGTCACGTGTATGGGATGCCTTTGAAATATCCTGAAATCATACTTTGCTCCTGAGTTCCCTGTCAAAAAAGAATGTTTGTCATGAATGAAATAAACTCAAACAGGCAGTATATCAGAATGCTGGCAGAAAAGTGCGATATTTGAACCCTATTAGAGTTTAAAAATTTAATCAAATGGAGCAGGACATTCAACATCTTTTCGAAACTTAAAAATCAATTTTTAGATCGTAAATTTTTAAGTGAATAAAAAAATAACAGCTCATAGAATTACTCCAAGCTAAGAATTAATAATAATAAGCAGTTAACGTCTACTCAACATATGCGAGTATATATATTTCTCGATTTGCATTTTTTATTTAAAAAAAAACTAAATTACTAAGTACTAAAGCGATTTTTATCAACTAAAAGCCCTTTCATTTCAAGAGCAAAAATAATAATTTTACATGTTTTGTTTTGTTTTGTTTTTAATTTTTGATTTATTCGCAAATTACCTAAAATATTTAAACGTCGTATGCATTATCTAACATTATCAACAGTACCTCTCATAATCTAAGAATTAAATTAGATCACTTTTAAAAGCATATGTATTGAATGTTTTTTTTAGTTATAACTTTTTATAATAATAATATCGGACAGTCATTTATCAAAAGCATCTGGTATCAAAAAATATTTACAGGGAGAAATATATGGAATTAGATAGAAAGACCACAAAAAGAAAGGGAAAAAACATAAAATTTTATTTTGGAAATAGTCTCGACGAAATTTTAAAAAGTGAAAAACACAAGAGAATAGAAGTATTTCTTGCTCTCTATATTTTTAAGACTCTGGGGAACAAATAAAATGCAAAACACTCCACTAAAACATACGTACGCTTTTCGATCAAGATACATAAACAAACTCTATAAAGTACCATTAGGGAAAAGTTAGACCAGAAAAATTCGAATTAGAGAAAAAAAAAAGCAAGTGTTCTTTTTTTTTTCTACTGACGGAAGAAAAATAAGAATAGTAATAAAAAAATATTTTTGATCGGCTTACAATTTTTTTTTTTTTTTTTTTTTTTTGCTTCAGAAAAAGGAAGAGTGAGAATTAAGAACCCATTACGAAAGCTGGAAATGACATTATTAAAATACAATTAATTATACTGCGGTTAATAAAGATTTTATGCGGTTAATAAGTCCGATTTCATGTTTAATATATTCCTTAAAAAAAACATTATAAATTACAAATCATGGCAGAACTACTTAACGAAGGTATTGAAAGGACAAAACTCGCAGAGAAATAAAATCAGCAAGGTACTTACACTTAATTTACACAGAATAATAATAAAATATAACTCCCTAACTACGACCCCCCTTTTCTCTTGCCCCACATGCAGAAATATATCACACCTTTAATTAACGTGCAATAAATCTAATTGAATCATATCCTCCTAAAACGTTCATAATGTAACAGAATGCTATCGAAATACCTATACAAATTATCAATTCACTTCAAGTAGAATATGCAAAATTTCGTAAATAATCGAAAAAGAAAATCTAAACAGCTCTGAAAAAAAAAAATCTATACAGTCAAATAAATTTTTGTTGAGCTTTATTTAAAAAAAAAAAAAAAAAATATATATATATATACAGGAAGTGTTATGCAGAGATGCCAACTCTCAATCAGACTTTCAAGTAGTAATTGTGAATATTTTCAGTAGTTTTTCATGTTTGTTAGTAGTCAGAAGCATAGGCAAAATTTTAGTAATTTTTTTTCTACATTATTAAAAAATAATTATTATTATACCCTATGAAAAATTGATCTTAATTACATAGAAACTTACCATAATGGAATATATTACCGAGCCTTCGCAGTTAGAGCGGTTTGGAAACAAAAGCAGAAGAGAGAAAAGTATAAAGCCTGAGTAGGGATGGACGCGAGACGAAAAATAAGCGTCTCGCGTCTCGCAAAATAGCCTAAAAGCCTGTCTCGACTCGCAAAAATCCCTATATCGTAATGTTAAGAATGTGTGTCTCGTCTCTCAAAAAAGCTGTAAATCTCTGTCTCGTTTCGCAAAAAAGTCGTCTCGCGTCCATCCCTAAGCCTGAGGAAGGGGGGGGGGGGCTTTAGAGAAGTCCACACCAGACTTCATGCGATTACACTGTCATATGTAATCGATTACAAGAAATGATATAGATTACGATATACGATACTGAAAATTCCTTAAAAGATTACTACTAGTATATGTTAATATAGTAGAACAGCAGTAATCTTAATGAAATCAAATATTAAAAGAAATCGAGAATAATGCAATTTTGGCATAGCATTTCTGTAGAATTTGTAAAATATTATTTTAGCAATCGATTACAGTCGATTGTAAACAGCACGAAGTCTGTTTCAGACTCAACACTTTTTCTCTTCAGCCGGCGCTGATTACAAATTCGGTGCCGATTGCATCCGATAATTGTTTACTTTAAGATTGTTTACTTTAAGATCCGATAATTGTTTACTTGGGTGCTATGCAATAACTCTTGGTGCCTTTTTTTATCATTAAAAGAACGTAGCTTAAAAACTTTATAGAATAAATCAATTTATATCTAAATTTCCGTAAAATTATACGAAATTATAAAATAGTCCTTAGTAAACCAAATTTACCCAAAAATTTCGTAGAAGCTAAGGAGAATCCGTAGTAGTTGGCATCTCTAGTTATGACATGAATAAGTAATCCCCTTATTATCAGGAAACAACTCAAAGTACCTCCCATAGTTCAGAAATAAGGTCATTTTTATAGTAAAGTGGGCATGACAGAAAAATACATTTAAAATGTTGCATTAAATTATATTTTTTTAATTTGAGAAGGAATCAATGCTAAGAAACATATTAATTTTAAGTCAAAACAATATTGCAAAACATAGATTATTAAACGCATGTATTAGGCAAACAAACACGCAAAAAAAGAAAAAAAAATCTTTATTCTCATCCTTTCAAAACCATACACGAAATATTAAAAAAGAAACATAACGTGAAAATTACCTTCATTTAATGGAAAATAAAAAATATCCGCTAGAATTTTTTATTTCATTTATTTATTTATTGTACTTTTTCTCTGTAAAGCAGAATCATTAAGTAGTATTTTATTTCTATTCATTTTTATAGAGAGATTATGTATACCTTTCTGAATCTATACAAAGTGTCTTCAGAGAAATAAAAAAATGCTAGACAAAAATTATAAAAATCAGAGCAAATTATTCGAAGACTAACAAGGGAACAAAAGGTTTGACAAGAGTTATTTTCATAAAAGTACGTTATAAATAAATAAACTATGCATGTCTAACAACATCGCAGTAAGAGTCACAAAGAAACATATTTCAAGAAACAGCGTTATTTAAAGAAAAATATGAAAAATAAGGAAAGGTTTTTTTGTAGATTTTACTTCATTAAGATTTATTTTCGAAACATATTTTCCATTGAAAAAAAAACCAAAATCCGAAGCTATCCACACAGTTTAAAAAATATAACTATGCATTTATTTACTACGCAAAATACTAATAAATTAAGATAATTGGTACTTGCAGTTAAATCCCACAAGGAAAATAAAGTTTTTTTCCACTGTAAACAAACGTAAACGTGTATGTACAAGTATACTCTCGATTATCCGATTGCGGTTTATCCGTGCTTACTTGGGACTCACGAATAAATAAATAAATAAAAAAATAAATAAAAGAGGGAGAAAAGAACAGAATATTTCTACGCTTATCATGAACATGTAGAATTGATGTTGATATGAATCAGAATCGTGTCCTGTTTAGCTATCGACAGTAGCTATCTGTATCGATAGTACTGTGAAGTGCTTCTTAAGATATTAAAGAATATCAGTATTGCTGTGCAATAAAAAGAAAATCAAAGGTTTCTAAAACTATAACGAAGAAAATTTAGAAGATAGGTTTCAAAGGATGCATATCAGATCGGCTTCCAATACCACACAGATGAAGACATCGTTACTAGAAGTGTTGTTAAATCTAATAGTGATGTTAGTACAGATGCAGATGTACTTAATGATGGAAATATAACTTCTTATACTGCTGCTCTCTATAATCAGTGGAAACTTACTATACACATCCCTGTTGGATGTAAGAACACTTTTTTTTGTCTTTTTATCTGTATTCATGTTTGTATATAAAAGTCCTACGATTTCAAATACCGTTATTGCGTAGGATAAAGTAGTTGGCTCAGTCTCATCGGCATGAATATTATTCTCAGCTTCTTCGCCATCATTTTCATTTTTTGCGTCACATTTCTTCCATTCTTAGGATATCTCACGTTGTTATATCTAAATCAATGGAAATATAATCACTACAATTCAAGGCCGTAGCCAAGGGGGGGTTTTGGGGGTTCAAACCCCCCCCGAAATTTTCAGTCACATAACTTACTGTTCGTAGAAAAAAAATTATCCCTTGTATCGCCAACTACAATTATTGCACTTCAGTTCATTCAAACCGCATGTAATTTTTTACTTGTGTTTCTCTGAGGATCGAAAAGTGATAAATTTCACTTAAATATGCTACTCTTTTCTCTGTACGTTATATGCATACCTGTCTTCTGAGTATGGCCAAAAGGAAATGCAATTTCCGTGGCACTTGCAAGCAGAATTTCTCACTCTCATCAAATAATTCTTTAAATAAGCAGTGTTTAATTTATCATAGTAGTAGTGAAGGTGGTAGCAAAAATGTGCCCTAAGTACACTATGTACGGCTGCTTTATTTACACAATTTTACACAGTATTTACATTTCCCATAATTAGAATGCAGTATGATCGGAGCAAAAGCTCACATTCGTCTCAATGCTTCTCCACATTGCTTCTCCCTCTTCTTCTTTCACCCCCCCCCCTTACACGTAGAGAGAGACAAAAAAGAAATATCGTAAATAAAAAAATTTCTCTTTCCACAAAAAATAGTGAGTCATCTCTCGATTCCATTGGAGATCGAAACACGAAACAGTTTCACAGTATCGTGTTTATGACCTCTATAAATAAAAAAGTCAGAGTGATAAGTTTGTGATTTTTGGAGTTTGGGACATGTAAGCTCCAGTCTCGACCCATGTGGACCGGGAGGGAGATCCTACGTTGCATTATTCACGTAACCAGTCCGCTACTCCTTAGAATAAAAAGAGAGTGGCACTGCGGACAGCAGGAGTAAAAAAAAAAAAAAAAACATCCGCTGCCTGGCTAGTGTCGCCCCTCTCGAGTCAGCGCCCTAGGCAGTCGCCTAGTTTTCCTATATGGTCCAGCCGGCCCTGCTCTGTCACACAGTGCTTGTCATTCTTTAAAGGCTGCACTGACACAGAGGTTCGCTACGCCCGATAGGATATTGCTTACATAGCACTGTTTCAATTTGGATGCATTATTTTCGCGTTTTAAATAAAAATGAAAAAACACAAAGCTGGAGATCATACTTTGTTTAATTTTTATTTCAGTGTGCTGAAAAAAGTACCATATTAAAACATAAAACTTGAAACCCCCCCCGAAAAATTTTCCTGGCTACGGCCTTGCTACAATTCACTCTATACACATCCCTGTTGGATGTAAGAACTCTTCATCTATACCATCGTCAACCCAAGATATCATACCAGGAAGTAATTAGATTTGTAAGCCATATTGATTCACTTGATCTTCAATTTCATTTCGGTCAGAAGAAACGTTTTACAACGATGAACGCGGGAAAGCGAATTTTTGACGAACGATACATGCGGGTTTTGTTAATGTTATTTGAATACAGTTTGTGCAGGGAGCATAGAAATAAAACGATCAATACGGGAAAACGATGAATGCGGGAACGATAGATCGGGGTTCCACTGTACTCGTATATACATAATTTTTAGATTTTTATACTGATGTTGATTTTTTCTTTAGTTAAAAGGAATTTTAAGATTATTTTTATTTTTTATTTCAGATATTTTTATTGTGCATGCAACCCCTCCGGGAGACTGACCCGGATAATCAGAAGTGCACTGTATTTCAGCAATTTTCTTTAAAACGTTTAAGTTTTGGTCTAAAAACTTGCACTGACGTAGATCAAACATATATAACATTACATATGTATTCAATAAAAATTCTCACACTGTAAAACTAAATTTTATATAAAATAGCAACAATGCTGTATATGACTTGTTAAGGCAATTTGCTTTAGTAAATTTCATGATAATAAATATATTCCCAAAATATATAATAATGTAATTTTAAAATACAAATTCTCGATTTTGAGCAACACTGCATTCCCACAACCGTTTTAAAAATAGTAAACACGAATGCAAAAATTCCATACAATACTATTACAGCTAGAACATTACGCAACTCGGATAAAATACTGCACTATTCGACAGCTTCATAAAACATGTAGCTCAAGCGAACCCCCCATCGCCAAAAAGTAGTGACAATAAATCACCGAAAGCTATAACAAGCACATACAAAGAAACGGCCGAATTAATTTCCCCAATTTCCATAACCCGAGCGGAAAAAAAAAGGAAGAAATCCTGGGAGGTAATGCAACATACGCAGGGCACAATTTCATGGACAACATATTCCAACAAGACAGTAAATCACACACACATGGAAAGAATAAGAAGTGTTATAATTATGTCACATCCTCCCGAGACTAAAGGTTATGGCCGTAGCATCCCATATTTTTATAAAAGGGAAAAACTATCCAGTTAAGGGAAAAAGAAAAGGGGATAATAAATAACGATTGTTATTTATGTAATGATGAATAGGGGAAAAGAAGATCTCAAAAAGTAATAGTGGAGCAATGACCCGGCATCACCACAATATAGCGAGGATGAGTTATCGAATGATCCGATTTTTTTTTATCTAGTTAGAGAGAAAGAATTGAAGCATTTTTTTTTCCCCTTTTACTTCTTCTTAGACAAAAACTTTACTCGGAATTTTCCTTTCCATTAAACATAAAAAAGCAATTTCATGGAAAATCGCAAAATATGCATAAACGTCAACCGTGAGAGAATGGAAAGGAGGGGGGAGGGGTCAAAATCCAAGACTGTCAGAATTCGATTATACAGGGAACATCGTTAAAACGCAAGAGCTTTTCTTTTTGAGCTTACAACAAAGAAAAACGTAAATCATGTGTTTATGTGGAATTTTCTAACTGATGCTGTGTTGGATGCCAGACTTAAAACTTTCATATTTCATGATTCAAATACGTGATTGGCTTGCATAAGTGACCAGCAAGAATAAAAGGCTTCATTTTTTTTATTGTGATCTTCATTCCTTAAGCCTTTTCAATCATGTAAAATGTTTACATACATATCATGCTGGTCAAAAATATTTTGATGAATGAACAATGATACAGTTGATATACATTGCTGAGTGCATGTAACTGGAATGGTAAAAAAACTTGGTGGCTGAGCATAGGCATACGACGGAAATGGTAAAAAAAAAGCTTTAGTAGCTGAGAGTAAACATACGACTGAGATGGTAAAAAAAAAAAAAAAAAAAAAAAAGAAAAGAAAAGAAAAAACCTTTGATGGCTGAGCATAGACATACGACGGAAATGGTAAAAAAAAGCTTTAGTAGCTGAGAGTAAACATACGAATGAGGTGGTAAAAAAAAACTTTGGTGGCTGAGTATAGACGTACGACGGGAATGGTAAAAAATCTTTAGTAGCTGAGAGTAAACACACGACTGAAATGGTAAAAAAGCTTTGGTGGAGGATGAGAATAAAAACACGATTGGAATGGTAAAAAAAAAGGTTTTGGTGATTGATAATAGATAAACAACCAGAACGGTAAGAAAAGATTTCGTGGCTGAGAGATTTTCGATTGGAACGGTGAAAAATTTTGGTATCCTAGAGCAGACACACGACCGCAAATAGCAACTGTGTAGTTTACAAGTTTCTATTCTACAGATAAAAAACCCAGAATAAATTGATGAATACAGATAATTTAACATAAATCAAAACCGAATGTGAAAATTGATATACACAACAAAATAAAATAAAATTTAATTAATAAGAATTCTATTCCGTTTTACAAATCTGACTCGCCCTTTTCACGAATACACCGTTTGGAGAGAACTGACCAATCACTGCAAGTTTCGGGATAAATTATTCTCACAGGTGGCGGTTTAGCCAGGTTTCTTGCTTTTTAGTCACTATTTACTGCAGGTATGGGCAACCTTTGAAAAGTTGCGGGCCAAACTTTGGGGCATTAGCGAAGTCGCGGGGCGTATAATTGGGATTTATAAAGGATTTTGAATGGTTTATTTGGGTTTTACACGGGGTTTTGATATGTTCCGTGGGCCGGATCAAAAGCCGCGGCGGGCCACATCCGGCCCGCGGCGGGAGGTTGCTCATACGTGATTTGCTGCGCAAAAAAATGGTATGATAAGCTCACGATTTCCTCCCTTCCACTCTTGTCCATACATCAACATACTATCATCAATCAAAATATAGAATTCTAAAAGAAAAGGAAAAAATGCTTGACTGGCATAAATAAAATCTATAGTTTAAACGTTATTTCAACAGCAATTATTAAACGATTGTTGTTCAGTAATTTCTGATCTGGCAAAGCTCAAATTTACTTATATTCGCGGTGTAGTAAGGTCTAGTATACATCTCTAATCGTTTTGACACTCATAAAACCTGATTAGGAAATGTTCGGGGATATAGCTTGAAGATACAAATATTGATTGTAGTAATGTATATGTATTTATACAATTCAGCGCAACACAGATAAATGAAGTGAAACATCATATTTCAAAGATCTCATCGGCCAGTGGTATTGCAACCGTTTCTAACCTAATCTTGCTTTAATTAATAAGGTCTTCGGTCAAAACCTGCAAATGGCAGAAACCAACGCAACATATGTTGCTATTGAGTAGCATGCTTTGTTTAATGTATCCAGAAATTATTGTACAGATGAAAGCACATGGCATAATACAATGGGCAATGTTTGTTAATGTTCTTTTAATTTACACAATGTGATTCCGATATAGAAATATTTCAGAGTTCATTTTATTTGTTGATTTAATTTAATTTGATACACCGTACTATGATTTTATTTCAAATGCAATAATAATAGCTAATTCTTCCTTTCTTTTTCGCTGATTATATAGAAAACAGAACCCCATCTTTTCCTATTGAACATTTAATTATTTAAACCTGGATAAGAAATTTTGATTGGTAATACACACTGTTCTTAAGTTTGGGTTTAAATTTTCTAACTTATACTCTCAATAAATTTCTAGCTGTACAAAATATATCTCTTATTATATTAGCAAGTTTATGCATCTTAAGAAAACAGGCTTTTTTAAACAACAAAAGAAAAAAAATAACATTTTTTAAAACCTTAGCGCATGAATATAATATTATACTATGTAAAAATCACCACCTATGTAAAAGTCACCAGTAATAAAATTTTCTTTTGTATAGGCCTCTAGAAAACTTCATAATTGTCGTTTTATGCATAAAAAATTAAAACATGGGCACATAAATTTTTTTGATAAATTAATAAACTAATACTTTTTAGGGGGAGGGATGTGAAAATATTCTGAAAATACAAAGATCGAGGTATTATCAAAATTTGATACTAGGAAATAATCCCAAAAGTATTACTTTAAAATGTACATTAATAAAAGCAATGTATAATCCTTGACGTTTTCTTATGTTTTTTTATTTTTATTTTAAACTCAGATATAAATAGCATGCATTACTCACACTTACGATAACCTTAAATTATAAATTATATAAAAAAGCCAAACAAGTTTTTAATCATGAAATAGTGAATTAACTTAATTTCAACTTAACGAAATATTCATTTAAATGCACTTTATTTATGTATCATGTCTGTGCAATGTTTAGTACAAAGGGGTAAACCATGTCCAAGCAATAAGTATCATACTAAGACTGAAATGTTCAGTTTCCCTTTCTCCCCCAACCCCCATCAAAGAAAAAACAGAAATATAAATATTTCTTCTTCATATCTTTCTCTCTTTTAAAACCCCCAATTCACCGATTTAAAATAATAATAATAAAAAAATACCCTTATAATCTCAGAAATAAATGACCCTTACAATTAATTAATTTAAAAAATATATACAAACTAAAATCTTTCATATTCACCCAGGAATAAATATATATATCCGCGTGAATTAGCCTAATATTCCATAAGCACTAGTAATATGAATTAGGGGGCTATATCTTTTACACACGTGAACAGGCAGGCTTCTATTATCCAAGAAGCGAAACTTTTATCCTAATCTCTTCTACCCTGGCGCCAAGTCGAGTAAAACGACTTGATTTACGAGACTGAGATAAGGATTGCATCAAATTGGAAGACTGTTTATTCCGATTGATAGCAGCTTTCTGGTTTATTTATAGGGACGGGGCTATAAAACTTTTAGGGTTAATAGGGAAATATTCAGACCTGTAATCTGAATAATGGGGCAGTGGGGTTGTTAAACATTATTTCAGTCGAATATAAATGAGAACTGATTAATAAGCATGCGATTTTATATTCATATACCCACAAAATGATTGTCTCACAGACTAACCTAAATTAAAATCGAGGAAAAAGACAATGATAAATTGTTAGGAACACAGCCTAAACGGTTAACTGTTTTTTTCCTAATGTCGACACATATTTTACAGGCAA
This sequence comes from Cheiracanthium punctorium, assembly GCA_038373885.1. NCBI lineage: Eukaryota > Metazoa > Arthropoda > Arachnida > Araneae > Cheiracanthiidae > Cheiracanthium > Cheiracanthium punctorium. The sequence goes on along the minus strand of JAWZYV010012997.1, from coordinate 305,841 downwards.
TGTCGTTAATTCATTTGTAAAAATCACTAAAATAAGGACAATGCCCCCTAAATTAAGAACACTGGTGTATGCATAGGCTCACCCATGAAGGGGTGCTCCGCCTGAAGGTAGAAAGTTAGGAGCCGCGGAAGCCCAGTTGGGAGAGGCGTCGGTCTCGCAGCCGAAAGTTGTGAGTTCGATCCTGGGACCAACCAAAGACCGCCTAACGATCGGTAGTGCTGCCATCTGTCGGCTCCTGAATGAAGTAGAAGTGAACTGTTCGGGAGTCTGTGGTAGAAATGAACACACTTGGCAGGTCTGCAGCTATCGATCTAATCTGGATGTGGGGTTGGTACGAAATGATATAAAGCAGAGGTGCCGAAGCCCCATAATCCATGAAAACAAGAGAGAAGGTAGAAAGTTAGAAGTGAAAATCTTTTAAAAAACGAAAATTGTCGCTGAATTATTTTCTTTCCTTCTTTCTGTCTTTTTTAAAATGACTTCAAATTATTTCTAAAGTATTTTTTAACGAATAAGACATTAGTTTTCGAATAAATGCTTACAGTTAATTTATGAAACAATGTTAAACTCGGTCACAGCATTTATGTAAAGATCTGATAATTATTTATGACTCGATAACGAGTTACATTGATTGCTTATGGGCTTGTGTTCTATAGAACAGGCGACTGGTACAGAATACTTTCACGTTATATTACAGTTATATGTAATCGAGGTCACTATAACCGAGTTCAGCAGTATTCTTAGTCCAGCCCCCTAAACTAGGGCAATTATGAATGTTTGTCCACAAGTTCTACAGTGCACATCTTGTGAGCAATTAACACATATACGTACGTAAAGTGCTACGTAAAGTTCAGGGAAAAGATTATATATTTTTAAAAAATTCGATTGGTAATATTGTCTGCTGAGTCATCCATTTCGAAAAATACTGCAAAATAAATTCCAAATCCCTCCCCCCACCCCCTCCAGCAATTTTCAGAGTAGTTATGGGTTTACCGTCTGTAAAAGTGCTAAGTATGGCTTGTGAACTATCTCGCGTCGCTGAGGCAATTTCATTTTTCCTAAAAAAAGTTTAAAATTTGAATAAATTCTTAAAAGGAACAGCTCCTAAATTACCTCTTTCGAAGTATTAGTGGCATTTCCTGTACTTTATATACTTACCAAAATTCATGACCTAAATTAACACACGTGAAATAAAATGAAAAATGGGTCATATTTTCTAACATCCATATTCGTAATTTCAAATACGCAAATAATATCATTCGGTTTTTCGATCTAAGACAAGATGCCTATAAAAGAATAGATTTTCATTCACAAACGCAGAAGACAAATAAATCTATTAAGTCGGAGATTTTAAAAACATTGCATGATTTTAAAGTTTCTAATGATTAAAAAAATATAAACATTCCGACTATTTCTTTTTTATAGGAACCCCCCCCCCCCCAAAAAAAAAAAAAAAGATTTATATCTTCCATACAGAATCAATAGTTTTAAATATTATTTCACTCACGTGTATAAAATTTCAAATTACCTGAATATCAGTAAAATGCAGACTATTCTAAAGAAGAAAATATCCACTGGAATGAAATCTTACCTAAAAAGAAAGCATAACAGAAATCAGTATTGCTTCATAAAAAGTTCAAAACAGACACAAAATGCATTTAGCGATATTTACTAAATTAAATAATATGTAAATTAAAAAAAGATATGAAAAACTTTCAGCCGTACTTTTGATGAAGGAAAGTATTGCAGTGTTGCAAATACAGAATCTAATTAAGACACACTGGTATCTGGTGAAGTTTGAAGGTCCAGGGTTCTGGCCTACACACGGCTATCGATCTGGAGTTTTGGGGCAGTTTTCTCCAGATGTGACGTTAGTACGCATTAGTACACTTTAAAAATCCCCCCCCCCCTCAAACAAAAATGCATTTCCTTCTTTGGCAGATAGCCCTAGCGCGCTTTGACTAAACAAAACAAGCCACCACCAAACTCAATTATTAGTGACTGTTTTGTTGGGAAGGGAGCCAGTCAAATTTCCCTGTAACCATTAAATTTATATTATTCTTTTAATGATAGTTATTCTAGTAAACTTGGAATTCTAGATATATCATGTTGACTATAATACACTGTGCATTCTATTAACTGAAAGTAACTGGCTGAATAAACCACACGTCTGAAAACTTAATCTAAATTTCAGACACCGTCTCATCTGAATTGGCAACATGGCAGTCCACTAGTCCAGAAATACTTCTAATATTTATTAGAAGTATTTCTTGACTAGTAGACTACCATGGTGCCAACTTCTTATATTTATTAGAAGACTATTATTACATTTATAAATATATATATAATATTTATTAGAAGTATTTCTTGACTAGTAGACTACCATGGTGCCAACTTCTAATACTTATTAGAAGACTATTATTTTGTCTAACTTGTTTTGAATAATGCATAAGATTTTATATTTCAAAAACGGTTACATGGTTTTTTTCTTCTTTATTTATTTATTTTTTTGTAAGTTAAATTATTACACTCCTTCCGTCCAAGTCCCAACTTCTAAGCTGTTCTAAAGTTTAACAAAATAAAGTGAAAAACAGATAAATCCTACCGCAAAATGCTCTCCCATGGGTAGATGTATGAAATTCGTAAATTCTGGCAACGGCATTTATAACGTCTCCCCTAGGACTTGGAGCATGCTGCGGGAAGTTTTCCGCACCCCCATCCCCTTTCTCAACGAACTATTTTAGCAAAAGGTTTTTTTCCCCTTCCAAAAAAATAAATAACTGAGAACGCAGAAAAACTGTAAAAGTCGGTAAAAGTCAACTCGCTACCTTTGCGCGAAAATTTGTGACTCCCACGTTTTTTCATCTTCTTTTTTTTTTTTTTTTTTTTTTTTTTTAACTTTTTAATATAAAAAGGTAAAAAGCATATACTAGAGTAGCTGTCAGGTTTGCTAAATAATAATAATAATAATTATTATTCAACATTTTCTGTGCTGGCGGTAACTCAGTGTTTTATAAGTTACAATAACTTAATGAAAGCTTTTTAGGAGTTTTTTTTTTTTTTTTTACTTGTATCCTTTTTCTAAAGTCTTCATATTTTCAATACTCCGTATATTATGCACTATTTAACAAGTAGCAAGATATAGGTAAAACTGCGTTTAATTTCAGACTAGTGAAGCAACAAATATCGGGTTAGTATTTGGTATTCCGCAGAAAAGTGGAATACATGACTAATAAACTATTAATTTAAACAGCTCATTATATTACGTCAATTAATTTTATTTTTGCACAGTTTTATTTTTTTTAAGATGGGGGTGGAGCAGACGCGCTGTAAATTTCGTCTACAATGAAAAAGTTCTGAAACTGGTTTGCCTAAAGCGTATTCATTAAGAAAATCAAAAAAATATTCAAAAAATAATCCAGGGTGGAACACCCTTCACTTGAAAAGCATAGAAATGTTCTTAAGTCAGCTCAGTGGCTTAAGTCAGCTCAGAGGCGTTCGTACCTTTACTATTACAGTGGAACCTCCTTATAACGAAGTCTCCTTACAACGAATTTCTCACTATAACGAAATTTTTAATTGGAACGTAACTCCCGGGTCTTAAGTAACATTAAAAATACTCTCTATATAACGAAATACTAGTATCTCTATAACGAAATTTTTCAGATTTATCTTTGACATTTTCTGTCATTTTTTAAGAAATTTTCTGATTTTTGAGCATTAAACTCGCATAAACCACCTGCTGAAACCACCTGAAACTGGCTATTCTAGAGAGAGCAATAAAAGCTTCGTATACATTTGTGGGGGACAGGATTTTCTTCTGATACATAATTCATTCAACGCACATGTGATTAACAAATTTATAATACATACTAATGTACTTTTGATTAAAAGTCATAATTAATAGGGTTGCAACGAATATCCGGGGAACATACTGCATCCGGCCTATCCGGGCAACATACCGGATAATTAGCAGTACCCGGATATTAGAAATATCCAGCAGTACATCCGGCCTAAAATTATGTACTGAGAAATAGCATAAATAAACAGAATAAATGAATAATTTCTAAAAATTGCAATAATAAAAAATGAGAAAAAACAAAGTTTTGTGAAAATATTTTGTTTTAAATACTTTTTAGAATATATTTTTATCATGTATAGAAAACTGGATAAAAAACTAAGCATGTCTATCTTTTTTGTGAGATTGGTAAATTTATGGTGCAAAAACGATACCTGTTTTGCAATCTTTGTTAGAATTCGGCAACCTCCCCACGCATAAATTGAACCTGATTATAAGAAGTCTTACTGTAGTACTGGTAGTAGGTGAAAAAAAATTGTTTCCCCCCCCCCCACCAATTTTGATAAAATAGGGGAATTTGTTAGATCAATTTTACAACAGTTGAATGGAGATTTTTTTTAAAAAATAAATGATTTTTTAATCTAACTCTTGAAGGAGATCTGATTCATGTTGTTATTTGCATCACCTTTAATTGCAATAGAACTGGTATTAATTTCAGGGAAAAAATGCCAAAAAGATTTCTGATTTTTGAATTAAGTGGTTTGAAGAAAATATATATAATAAGGTAACACATGAATAATCTAAGAAAACTCGTGAAAGTAAAACTGAATAAAAATGAAAGCATACTGCTACCGGATATCCGGCTGAAAGTATGGCCGGATATTCGGTATCTGGCCTAATTGATATCCGTTGCATCACTAATAATTAAATACTTTTAAACCTCGAATTAACTAAAAAGTTTGTAATATTTACTGAAATAACAGAAAAATGTATAATCTCTACAGAACGAAATTTTCTCTACAGCGAGTTTTTTTAACTGGAACCGAGCGAGTTCGTTATAGGGAGATTCTACTGTATTAAACTACCATTATAATTAAACTGCCTCTCCCTCTCCAGCCATAAAAATTACTCTCATTTGATATTTTAAATGAGTACAAATAACGCGCTGCTTCACTTGATTTAGAGTTCACTCGAGCCTGCAAAAAAAAAAAAAAAAAAAAAAAAAAAAAAAAAAAATGTCCTATTACACTGATTAAAAAAACCCTACACAACAGGGGAAGAAAGAGCGAAGGCGTACATCACTACACCTTCCATGCATATTTCATCATAACACCCTCTGTGTCCACATTCCTTCAATATTAATATTCGGCACGTGATATAGCGAACACCAGATTGAGCAGAAAAGCCGCCCGTGAGCAGCTTACCCCATCAATCAACGTGCTCAATGGCCTAGCGGAGGGAGAAAAAAATAAAATCCCAGGATACTACAAGGGGTAAAAAAAAATTAAAAGGAACGCCCCACCCTTGTCACGTCTATTCGCCAGATATTCTCCGGAGATAATCCCGATGCCCTCCCCTAATAAAGTTAACCAGCACACACACCAGAGTTAAAAAAAATTACGGGAAAATGAAAAATGGATCAGGTCTAAGGCTACAGAGTATGAGCCGTGGCCTGGAAATTAATCATATTCCCGCGTGTTTTAGATTTGATAGAATGTGTGGTAACGCAATATCTATGCGTGAAACACGAGAGTTCCCTCCCCCCCCTCCTCCTCCTTCCCAAATGCATATAAGCGATGTAGTATACAGGGCTGAATGAAATTATAATTGTATATAATATTGTATGTACATTTTTGAAAGCAGATTACAAACTAAAAGATGTTTTTAAGTACTAAACATATTAAGTAATTTAGTTTTCTCTCTCTTTCTCTTTCTTCTTTTTCTTTTTCTTTTTTTTTTTTTTCTTACTTTTGATTGCACTCTTGAAAATATTGCAAAGGTGGGCAAAATGGACAACAAAGAGAACTTTATACATTGATCGTAGGCCCCCATACTTATGGGCAGTGGCCATGTCCCCAGCTTCTATATTATCGTTCTGATTTGCGTACTGGTATAACGTAGAAGTTGTTCAACACTAAAATTAAATATAGTACCTTTCTGGGGCAGGGCCCTTGACTTGACCCCCCCACCCCTACAAAAAATCATAAGGGTAAGCTGAACAAAAGCAGGGTATCTACCAAATTTCTGAAAGTCAATTTCCGGACTTTTTCCTGACTTTTGGGAGGTCCCGGGAAAAAAATTCCTGACCACTGCATTTTACTTTGAGAAATTGCACAATGCCCCCTCCCTTGTCTTTATATTTGCATATTTTGTACAACTTCTTGAAATCAATTTTAACTGAAGTATACAGGATTAAGCTTTCATCTATTGAGAAACAGAAGTAGTCGCACTTTCTGATAGAATTAACTAACTGTTCTTGGAAATACGGTCCTAAACCATAAGTTACAAAGTAAGCTATTTTGTCTTTTACCCTCCCGTCAAGATTGATGGGTCCCCATTTTTCCCTCATACAAACACATCACTTGCTTGATGCTTTTGCGGTCCGAAAAATGCGTTGCAGTTGCTTTCGGTTTCGAGTCTGACAATTAGAGAGAAAGGGATATAAAAAAAAAAAAAAAGGCACACGGGGAAAAAAAAATTCTTATGATGAATTTTCCGGACCCACTATCCAATTTCCCGGTTTTTTCCGGACCCATTTTCCAATTTCCCGGCTTTTTCCAGACTTTCCGGATTTTCCGGAGCGGTAGACACCCTGAAAAGGGTAATTTAACTTTGAAATTCTTGTTTGAGAGAGTAAACATAAAAAAATGTAAATCCTACCATCAAAGGACAGCGGTTACTGCAGCATGTTTCACTGCATTATATCATGCTGGAAAAGAAAATTTCGTGAAGTACCTTCAGTTACAGTGACTGATTTAAAAGGTGTCAATTTTGTTTAATCATTTTGTCTGATCAAAATTCCAAAAAGTGGTCTAAAGTGCAAAATTCTTAAGAACTTAAAAATATTAGCTATTATGATTCGCTAGTGACAGAAAACGCTTACATTTCACTGCACTTTAACTTTTTATGCAGGAAAAAGAGTTTTACAGGCAAATGCGTAAACACTTGAAGGTTTGGAAAAATACAACCCACGTATCCATTTCGCTAGGACAGATATTCCATTTCTGCACCTATCGTTTCTTCCAAACAATCATACTGAAAAATGAATTCTTTGAATGTCCCACAGTGGCTCAAAATGCCACAAACGCAATGATGCTATTATATCACAAGCTCTTTATTGTGGAAGTGTATTCGTAAGGGAAATTTTTTTTTTTAATCTCACAAGTATAAGCATTACAAAGTTTGAATTAAACGATCGTCTTGATACAGCAGTTATTTTCAATTTTCATAAAATTAAATCACATGATTGAGGAATGATTAAATTGATTTTTTTTCAAAGTATTATATTTTTTTTCTACACTTTACATTCCTGCTACTTATTAATTTTAATCAACCTTTAAGATATCCCTTATCCATGGTTCGCAGATAACTGCCCCCCCCCAATCGGGATAGAGGATAACGTTTTGGCCCCTTTCCCCCCCCCCCCCCATCCCCATATGTACTGAATTTTGGAAAATCCTGACTTATCAAACACCCACGATACAAACCTCACATACATGCTGAATTTCATACCATTAGATGCCAAAGTTTCGGCTAGATGAAATATTGGCTTTACGAAAAAACGACATTACTTTTCAAGACCTCTACAGAGAATTCCAGTCGAAAATAATGATTTTTGATAAATATAATTATATATTCCTAAGTATGACTACTAAAATCGCAGTTAAAAATTACTTATCTTGAGTAATATACAGTGCAACATAATGTAACATGTAACGTTAATAGTTAAATGCCATTACAAATCAAAAATGTCGCAATTTAATTCTGTAAGATCAATATTTTTGTAGAAGGCAAAACTGATGTCCTTTTGATTACCAAAACAATCTTAGAGATATGCACATTTTTGCTTCCTTTTTGATAAATTACTTTTCTTAAATATACTCGGTCCCATCTATGTTCCACTCTGCGTTATTACACACATTACGCTAAAATATTCAACTCCCTTTTCATTTCCAGCTCACATACTCCTCAACTCTCCCTATGAGAATTACCGATGGGTCTTTCTTCCCAATGAAGCAAAAACGAGAAAAATAACCGAAATGGATAATGGGATGCATTAAGCAAAAAAAAAACAGCCATACAACTCCTGTCAATGGGAAAGCAGAAAAATAAAATTAATGTTTTGATTAGGGGAATGGAAGGAGAGAAATGCAGCCACAATAAATGCAGTATATGAAGGAAGCACACAATGATATACGAATTCATTTGTGTTCAGTGAATTTTTCAGAGCATTCAGTAAAGCAACAAAATAATGCGTTTTCCAGAGAACCACTTAGAGCTGCAGTTCGAAGAAACAAAACCTAAGTACACAAATTAAGCTGAATGCGCCAGGGACTCCAAAAAATTCAGGGTGATTCTTCATAGGCTGTAGTACACTCTCCAAAAAAAGTATTCGAGCAAGAGAGAAATTTCCTAAGTTGGTTTTGGTATATTAAAAATTATTTATCAAAGAATATGAATTAGGCTATGTATAAATATGAATTTCTATATTTCTGTCAAGTTGTGCGTTTTTTAAAAACTCAATTATTATTCGCAAATCTAAAATAGGAAATTTCTCTCTTGTTCGAATACTTTTTTTGGAGGGTGTACACACAAAAATAAACGAAAAAACTCCTACCTTTTATGAAACTTTTAGATATAAAAAAAAAATTGAACATGTAATTGTACAGCAAAATTTTTCAGAATGAGACATCCCACGTTCTTCGAAATTTTCGGTTTTTTAATTCGATATTTTTTTAAAATAAATTCTATTTCGTTTTTTTAATTACTGTTTCATAACGGATACCAATTTATAGTTTATTTCAGTGTATAGTACAGCTTTGTGAAGGGACATTCTAAAAATTTTCAAGTACGTGATATAATTAATTTACTTGTATTTATGTACCAAAATTACATAAATTTTTCGAACCAATCTTAACATTTTTCCCCCGAGTACCGTTCAGAAGTAGAGAACATCTGTATGTCCCATTTCTTCCAATCCAGTTAACTGTTAAAAAAAGAACTTAAAGCAAAAATGACATTTTCTTCAGTAGTAATTAAATAATTATCATAAATTACTAACACTTGATAACAGTTTTGACTACAGATTTGAATTTGACAAAACAACGAAATTGTTAACTCTTTAACTCCAGTTAAATTTGTTTCAATCCTCTGACTCTCGCGGGAAATTTGCAAAAATATAAAAATTTTATCCAATTTGCTTCCGTCAACCATTTCGTTCTTCGGTGACATCATGATACAGACAAAATGGCGAAGATTTTCTTCTGTTCCCAGCATTCAAAGTCGGAAGCAAAGCTGAACAAAGAAGGGAATCTCCATCGTTGTGCCTCTACAATAAAATATCGATGCAGATAGAAAAGTGTTCATGGTGAAACACGAAAAGGATTATGCACACGTTGAGTTTAGCCAACTTTGTCAAAATAATAATAATAATAATAATAATAATAAGTGTGCGTGTGACTGCGTGTAAAATGAACTCTTTTTAGAAAAAAATCTTTTTTAATACAATTTACAAACTTAATATTTTCGATATGTGGCTTAGTTAACATAAGTTATATTTGTATTTCAGTGAAACCTAAAAATCAGTTAAAAGAACTTTACAGTCTCAGCCACCGACAGGGCTAACCCTATGAGGCGCAACTCTTTCCCAATGCTGAAAAAAAGGCAGCCGTTGCCATCGTTCGACTTAACTACCAGCAAGTTGGCGGACGATCGAAATGTTCATCGCGTGCCACAGATCTAGAGACCATTTTTTGACGTAGCTGGCTCTGCCAGTGGAAGCGCAAGTAGCTGTAAACTCATTTGGTACCATAAACTGCTCTTTCCTTCCAAAGAAATTTAGTACTTCATGATTCCTATCATTTCGCATGATGACAAAATTCACGTATTTCTTTGTTCAATGGCAAAAGCAATAATTTTTTGCTTATAAAATAAATTCACGCATGTGGTGTAATATCTATTCTTACTTTACCGGAAGCACAAAGCAGCTAAATAAAGGATACTAAAATGTTCTTTAACCCTTTGAGGCGCAACCCTTTCCCAATGCTGAAAAAAGGGCAGCCGGCACAGCCAGCTGCGTCAAAAAAGGGTCTCTAGATCTGAAATTTTTCGATCGCACATCGCACATTTGCGGCACGCGATGAGCGTTTCGATCGTCCGCCATCTTGCTGGTAGTTAAGTCGAGCGATGGCAACGGCTGTCCTTTTTTCGGCATTGGGCAATCTATCCAGCAGTTCTCGCATTCTTCTATTTTTCAGTAGATGTCAGTGCTCTTAAAAATAATCGTGACTATTTTTTTACGGGAAATGACGTGCCAAAAAGTAAAGGATTCTCGTGGAGCTATATCACCCGCAACTATTTTTATAGAAATCAATTCTATTCTTCGTGACTGGCAACAGTCAAAACGTCAGAGTTTGGTGTTCCCAGAGCAGGAACACTGCACGTTAAAGGGTTAACGAAATCAGAAGGCATAGAGCCTCATGGAATGGTGAATGATTCTCATGGAATGGTGAATGATTTAAAAATTTATATAATACGGCTCGGAATCGTATAAGGCAGATTAAATTTCTGAATTAAACTTCATTCATGTATATGAAGTTAATAAGGATGAAAATTAAAAATTACCTACTGTTATGCTACTAATAATGCGTTTTCAATTACTTTTAATATAAAAGTAACTAAAAACGTAGATGTAAAGGTATAAAGCAAGTAGATTTTTGCTTATGTAGCTTTTATAAATTGTTCCATGTAAGTTATTCCACAGAAAGCTTAAAAAAAAAATTGTATTAGAGTTCATACAGCACAATCATTTGTATTGGCCAGTTTAAAGATCTGTATAAAAGGAAAAAACACACAGAGTAAAGGAACCTGGAAAGAGTAATTTCAAATGCATGTTATTGAAATGAAGGTGTAAAATTATAATACTTTTAATATTTTGGGGGATTACCATGAGAAAAACAGCATACACCGAATGGACATTTTTTTCAAATGATATACTGTATTATATGAAATTTTCAATTTTACCCTTTCCACTAATGAATATTACTGATATAATTTTGAATTTAATTTTTCATTTTTAGTGAAGAAAGTAGTATTTAATTGCAGATAAAATAAGTAATACTTTCGTGCACAGTGAAAATAAATTATCTTTCAGTATATATCTACTTCCGTATTTAGTGTTTAGAGATACTAAAACATGAATATATATATATATATATATATTGTTAAAAAGGGCATCAGAATGTAACACATTGAGTATTTTTTCCCCAAATTTCCAGCTTTTTCGGAGCATTCCCATCCCTATAAAATGTATATATATTTCCAAAAATTACTACCATCAACATTACCCCTCCCTCTCTTTCTCGCCTATTAGCACATAATACTAATTACATATATATATATATATATATATATATATATATATATAATATATATATATATATATATAGAGAGAGAGAGAGAGAGAGAGAGACAGAGAGAGAGACAGAGAGAGAGAGAGATATTCGCACATAATACTAATTATATATATATATTGCACTCTTACGAATTAAAAGGAAATATATTCAGAAAACAGTTATTGAAGTCACTACAGTGACAATAAACTGCTGTTATAGGAACGGCCGTTAAAAATAAATTTCTAAAAACATCTATTACGTGATAAACTGGATCTTTTTAGCAGCAGATTTTATCAAAGGTGTCGTTATAAAAAGTTTCATTCTACTGCTTTATTAATATTATTTTATGTATTTTTTTTTTTCTCAAGGATAGATCTTATCCACTATATTGCATCAACCATTACTCTTTTACAAGCACGTTTTACTATAGATTATTACTACTATTATTATTAATATAATTACTATTATAATTTTGCGTGTCTCCGTTTGAGACCATTGGTAGCCGTAGTTGCACTTCCTAGTATTTGTGGTGGTAAAAAATCCTTTCAAGGGATGCACTCAAATTCGATGAGGTCATGCTATGCAGATCCTTGAAATTTAACAGCCTAATTTAATATAAGTACTTAATACAAATAAATAAATAAATTGTATCGTTAACCTTTTAAGATCAGAACTCAAAAGGTCAACATTCATTAGATTCATAAAAAATGAACTAAACTTTCGGTCTTGAAAACAAAATAAATAAATAAATAAAAAATTTATTAATGAAATATGATTGTGAAACTAGAATTTTTCCGATTAAAAAAGATTAACAACCACTCCGGAAAAATTAATAACTTTCCTCAATTCGATTTCAATTTCCCTGTCTTGAAAATTTCATTATTTTGACTAATTAAGAGATTTTCAATTATTCAAGTGTTTGCGTGATTATACGATTTTGGCTCCTAAATTAAGACTAAACATCTCCATTCTAAGAACAAACAAGGCGAAAATAAATGAAAAAATATATTACAACTGACAACACAGAAGCTAGTAATTAAATTCGAACTGCCGTAATTAAAACCCTGATTTGTAACATAATTTTCCACTTTTATTTAACGATCAGGCATTCAAGTACACCTAGGAACTAAAAGATGGTTCCAAATAAATTACTTTCGCTTGCAAGAAATCGTGAAAATTCTTTTTTTTTTTTTTTTCCCCCTCCTTTTCATTTCTGACTTCATTACGTTTTCAAAGAATTAACTTCGACAGATGTATATGTATTGCGATGGAATATAATTCACAACACTTCAACAAGCTAACGAATGATACATCTAGCTCATTAATGAGCTGATAAATTATTTGATCAGCAGTCTCCGAGACGTAATGAATTATTTCGTTTCCCACTGAATGATTCATTATGCTCTGAATGCGTAAATGTGCAGCAAGAATACCGCAAGCTGGAGCAACCGTCAAGCAACTAAACTTTTGTTATTGTTCGAACTGAAGCGCAGGTAGTATAATGACTATTTTTATTTCTTACTTTATTTATTTATTTGTTATTTGCCAACTGAATGGCAGGATTGTTGTTTAGGTTCCTAAATAGGAGTAGTGGTTGATTCCTACTTTAGGTCCCCCACTCTCGCCAACGCGACGATAAATATTGATATACAGTTGCCATTACGATTTTTTGTATTTATATTGCAGCCATACGGCAAAGGGTTTATTCGTAAATTTCTCTCAGTAATCAGCCGGTATTCCAGTTGATTTTTGCACGTGATCAGTCATGAGTTTTTGATCTTTGATAAGGCCGTGGCCTACGAAATGCTCATAATATGTAGTATTACATAGGGAAACGATAAGGTTTTAGTACCCTTTTACGCATTTTCGATCTTTGTTTAGAAAATTTCTATTGGCACGTATTAATAGGAGCAGGACGATTTCAACTCATTTATATTAGCATCTTCAAGCACAAATAAATCTGATACAGGAAATTTGGTTGCTAGGGTAACTTTAAATATTAAAGTATACATATGTATTTTTATTTATGCATTAATGATATAATTTAATATCACGGACGCAAAAAATTTCTGGCATCTGAAAATCGGTTGCTAGGACAATTTTAAATGTTAATATTTTAAGTTATAAGAATTGAGTTCTTTTCGAATTTACTAGTTGATAACTATTTCTAAACAGCGGATTCGGTGAATTTATCAATTCTGTTTCTTAATTTGGTGACGTGTTTTTAAATTTGCCTTGCAAATTTTTTAAAACTCATAGCAGAATTAGTTTCTTTTGTTAATTATTTTTAACATTCTGATTCCATTTCCTAAAATTGTAGCGATTCAAACCTACTTCATAGGTTAAAATAAAGTAAAAAATTCACGAATCCGCTTTTAATAAAGGAAATGCATATGAATTTATAGAATCTGCTCATAAATTCTTGTCAAATGAAGTCATTTGGAACATGTAAGTACATCATTACATTTATTTTACCTGTCAACTAATTTTCAATAGTTGTCGTCAAATTCCGTATTTGGTGCGTTTAATGCTGAATTGTTCACATTAATTTCATCCAGTTTCTCTGGGAAACGTTGAAACTTGTGCGCATGCGCGATCATGGACTATTGACAGGAAGGTTCGCCAAAACGCGGCGATTTTTTACGTTGGCGAGAGTGGGGGACCTAAAGTAGGAATCAACCGGAGTAGTGGATGAAATCAACATATTTCTTGCAAAATTTAACTTTGATAATCAGCTACAAGGTGATCAATTTATTAAGAGTACTCGATAGTTTTTCTTATAACCCTTACATCTGACGGATTTGTCAAATATTCTAGCACTGAAGAATAATTTTTTTTAAGTTGTTTAAGGGTGGGAGACAATTTCCAAGGCTCTGTTGGGCTGTTACAACTTTTATTTGAGAGCTAAAATACAAATGGAGACACACAGTGTTTCTTAATCCTGCAATATTTTTATTTTTGAAAAACATATTAATTCAAAGTTTTACGTTATCCTCAATAGCAAGTGCTGAAAATGTTTGCCACCATTCTGAATGCAAACAATTGATTTATTTTTACATGAAGTCCTGCAAAAATCGATGAATTAAAACAAACCGTAACTGTAGAAATCCCGCCAATAACACCAATAATGAGAAGAGTGTCAGAAATCATGGTTCGACGTGTTCACGTTTGTATTCAAAATGGTGATGAACATTTTCAACATTTGCTGTAAGAAAATGATAATGAAAAAAATGTGGATTAAATTATGTTTTTCAAAAATAAAATTGTCACAGGATTGAGGAACATTGTGCGTCTCCATTTCTGTTTCACCTCACAAATAAAGTTGTAACAGTCCAACAGTGTTTGAAATTGTCTCACACACTTTCATAGGCGCACCCACCGAGGGGGGTAAAGGGGCTCAAGCCCCCCCCCCTTTAAAGGTGGAAAGTTAAAAGTGAAAAGCGTTAAAAAATTGAAAATTGTCCCTAATAAATTATTTTTTTAATTGTCTTTAAATTACTTCTAAAGTACTTTTTACAATAAATAAATAAATAAATAAATAATACATTAGTTTTTAAATAAATTCTTACAGTTAGTGTACGAAACACAGTTAAACTCGGTTTCAACGATACTGAAAAGATCAAATAATTATTTCACCAGAAATTTCGAATAGTTTTACTTTATCAAATTTAATCTGTGATGACGTCACCTTTAGAAGGCCAACTGATGACGTAGAGGCCTTGTGACGTAGCAGTGGTTAGGCTTTCTATATCTAGGAGGCAGTGGTTAAACTCGGTTTCAATGATACTGAAAAGATCAGATAATCATGACTAAAACGAGTTACATAGCTTGTGCGCTTGTGACAAGTAAAGTGGCACAGAATATTTTGACGTAATAAGAGAGTTATAACTATAATCAAGGTCACTGTAACCGAGTTCAGCAAAATTTGTAGCCCCACCCCTGAACTAAAATCCTGTGTGCACCACTGCACACTTAAACAAGGTTCAAACAACTATATTTCAGTGTTGGAATAGCTGCCAAAATCCGTCAGAGGTAAGAGTTATAAGAAAAACCATTGGTTACTCTTTTAAATTGATCGCCCTGTATTTATAGATATGACTGAGCCCATGAGCCTCTATTGTTTGTCTGAAAAGAGTAATTCATTAATTTGTAAATTGTAATGAGAAAATTTAACAAACACGTCATCACTTTACTTAAAGTAACTAAAGAAGACACAATGGACTCGCGCTGCAACGCGATTTGTGTTACGCGAGTTTTTCATAATCAACGTATCTGACAGCTAACGCGAACGTCTCGCTTGCAATGCAACACCAGAGTTTTCGTCAATAGTAAGAAGCTGTAATATTATTCTGCACAGTACAGTTATAATTATTATTACAGTACCGTGTCAGACTCAGAGACTATTATTATTACAGTACAGTACAATAATAATTATTACTGTACAATACAGAATAATTACTAAAACGCTGCACTTTAATATTATTCCTGCATACTGTACGCACAGATTGTACATTGTCTCTCTCCTACTGATCATAAATGTGTAGTATTATATTGAACAACCGCGATTTTTTTTTTTTTTTTGGTATTTACATTTTTTATTCATTACTTTATGTGGGAAAAGGTAATATATAGTTAGGAAACGGTTTTAAATTGTTCGAGGAGTATTTATGCGTATCTAAAATAACTGTGCATGTGTTTAAAACTTAAATATTACATTTTTCTGTATTCAGTTGAAGAATGCTTTGACAATAAAATTCTAATTTTAGTAATATTTTCAAAAAGTTCCATAAACGGTATAATTTGAGTTCATTTTAGGACATCGGCCATGAAACAGGTTTCTTTACAAACAACACCTTTAAAAATCTGTGAGAATAAAGGAGGAAAAAAACCGAACAATACATTTTCATTTCAAGTATGCTGCAGCCACACAACACAAAAATAAAAACTACATTCTAAAAGTTTTCCACGACACATTCGTTAAAAAGACTATGGCGTTTTTTGTAAACAAAAACATTCATGAGTGCATTCCCCTCTTCACACATTTTGCACAGTGACACGAAATATTAAATTATCTAATCTGGTGTTGAAAAAAAAAAAGTCTTCCAATTCTGGCATTTTTTCAAAAAGAAGCAACTAAACGACCCATGAACGGAGCAAAGAATTGAATAGCTGAGGAGAAAATGGCTCTGAATCTATTTCTTAGATTTTTTTTCACCCTCCTTCGGATTTTTTTTTTTTTTTTTTTTTTTTAAGAAACGAAAATGCGAAAACGATGCGACGATCAGTAAAAATAGAGTTAAAAGGGATGAGGTGAGGGGGGGGGGGGACATCAATGAAATCATGTCGATAGCTCATTGTCAATCACGAACTTTTCAAGCAAGTTTACACCGAGAGGGGGATGAATCTATCAATTTCGAATCTTTGTTCCGTGATTTGAAATCTATACGTTACTTACTCCAACCAAAAACGATTTACGCAGAGAGCTACAGCCAATAAATGGAAATTGCGCCGCATGACCTACAATAAATTTTCATCCTCAAATAGTTTTTTTTTTTGTGTGTGTGTGTGTGTTCTTTCTGTATAGAAATTTATACACGAGCAAGATAGAAATTTATTCATATAAAGTACTCCAGTTATTTCTTTTACACTGCACAGACTTTTTCGTTTTACATTTCACAATGAGGCATATGCCGACAAAATTTATTATATATGCGTACCTCTATAATCTTCATTAAATGTTATAGTGAAAATTCCAAATGACACAAAAACCAAAACGTTGGATGCAAGAAGGGTGTAAATACATTTCCAAAGGAATTGTTTATAAGTTTCGCCGACCAGATTGTATAGTGGGTAAAACACCGTAATATGGTTTCGGGTTCAACTCCCGGGTTCGATCCCTGACTGGGTGTGGCTGTCATTGTGTCCGTCCCTTCATAGGGGGCGACGGTGGTCCATCTACTGATGCCCCATTATAATGACACCAACAACTCCGGCCCTAGTAGTGGCCAATGCCTTCAAGTCAGAGGCTACTACTAAGGCCACTACTAAGGCAGGCTACTACTTTATTCATTTCTGCATGAGTACCGATGAAATGTGCTTGTATAAAATAGTTAGAAGCTTTCACTAAAGAGTTGACAGAATATTGAAAATCGATTTTCTACCGCTTTTTCAATCAACTATCCAAGTATTGTTTTCCGTGCATAAATGATATATATATTAAGCCGCGCCTTCTAAAGTTCTCTCCTCTGCAACCTTAATTTGAGTATTTTTTAATAGTACTTGAATAGTTAATTTGAGGAGGAAACAAGTGACTATGCGCTACATTCTGAGATCAGTTAAAACGACATCTGGTGGCGAAAAAAGGTTTGCGTTCCTATCTGTAAACGGTTAGAGATGCAAGAAAGCAGTCAACTGCAAAGTTATAGAGCGTCTTCCATTTAAGATTACTTTTTCCGCAAGGCGGAGGCCATAAAAGGAGCCACCCCCTCTCCTCAAAAAACGCTAAATTTTTGTTTGCAAAATGGTAATAATGGGGTCCCTTTGTACGAAATTCTTTTTCTTTTTTTCAGACTCGTACCTGTCATGAAGCATTTCGCATGAGTCATCATCACCTTGGACGAGAAACATTCAAAGGCTGTAAAGTGTAATCACTGAATTCATCTGTGGGTAGGTTTACTTGATTCAATTATGGAAAAAAAAATACCTTTAAAAGCGTTCTGTACTTCAAAAATAACCTTCCAAAACAATTGTTTGTGGACTATAAAAATACAGCGCTATACTGTTATAAAAAAACTTCGTAAATAATTGTATGTAACAATAACAGAGAAGAATGTAACAATACACATCTTACAGCTGAAGAAGAGTGGACCCTTTTGCATCGACGGGAACGGCCCGTGCTGATTCATTTCATATTTATGATTGCTTTTTATACAGTTATTTTTTAGTTTTAACCATTTAACACCAGTTTCTTTTAAATTCTTACTACAGAACTGCAATGCTTGCGCGTCAAAGTAAAATTCTTGCTATCAGCTTGAAAAGGAAAATCCAAAGCAGCTTTACTGTGTTTGGCATTTACATAAAATAACACTGGATTTAATGGAGCGTGGGAAAAATCTGTACCAATATCTCCGAAACCTTTTCTAGAACATTAATAAAACCCTAGAAAGCGTTGTGGTTTTCCCCCAAAGAAAGCATTCGGCCATAAGAGAAAAATGCAATAAAACACAGCAATTCTATCAAAAATGAAATAAAAAAAACTAATAATACTTATACATGAAAAAACGCAACAAACGCTGTACAGAGAGAGACAGCGGGGAAAAAAAAAAGTTAACTTCATTCAAAACTTTTGTTACACATCGGAACAAATTTTTTCCATTGATCTTTTTTTTGCAACATCCCGTTAATGGTGCAAGCACGACATTACTTAGATTTGTGATTATGTTTCTTTTCTTTTTGCTGCAAGAAACTGGGCAAAAAAAAAAATTCCAGAAGAGAAGAATACATGAAATGCGGCAAAAGTGCGCGCATTAAAGAACCAGGAACAATAAAATATCCGATAGAGGAAGCAATTCCTTTTCAAACCGCGACCATTACGATATTTTATAAATGTGTCTGGAACAAAGAGAAATTTGGCCATTTTGTTTTTTGTCTTTTAAATATGGGATAGATTCACGCCGCATTTCGGTTGGGGAAAAAAAGGATATCAAGAGTCTCATCCGAAATTGCAGAAGAGGAAAAAAAAAAAAAAAAACATTGAATGCTCATGAGAATACAACTGTTGATTTACATTACAGAGTGCAAGGTATATGAAATGTCTGAAATTAAGAGATACATTGTCGACTAATTTTTCTGCAGCATGAAATTAGAGAACGTTAGGAAAATCTTAACACACGTGAAGTTTGAATTAATGAAACACTACATTTACGAAAATTTTCCAAGGTCTTTTTCCTTTAAGAAATAACGCAAATTTCAAACAGTTTTTTTTTTTTTAGAGAATAGAAAAAATTTAATGATATATTTTCACAAGCTGTGTAAAGTACATTCCTACAAACTTTCGAGAATTAGAAAATATTTAGGTAAATACATTTAAGTAATAGCTGTGTTTCACTAAATGAATAACAAGTCAATTTTGCAATACGATTTCTATTTTTAAAGTATTATTTTATTGTTTGAAAGAGTGCATTGAACAATTTATGGTAAAGCACGCTCGGCTTTTCCAGTCGATATTTCTCTTTGAAAATAGAGTATGGTCTGTAACTATTGGTACAAAAATTAAAGGGAGATTAGGCACATAGCAAAGTGGGGTCAAAAACATCGTTTTCACTGTTGATAATCACTTTGGGAAAATGACGAAGTGTTCGTCTAACTTCTTAAGCAAGTTCCATAAACAAAGGATTTTGTCTCCGAAAATTTCATCCATGAAATGGAAGAGAATATCTGAGCCATCAATTTTAGTCATGTGTTTTCTCCGAATGATTCATTCATTAGTTTTTGACGAACAATGGTCGGAAAGTTCACTATCATTTCAGCATTGTTTTAAAGTGATTATTAGCAGCTGCATGAAGACGACGTTTCTGACCCCACATTGCTATGTGATTCTTATTTCTTCTTAGTAAGTGCCTTACCTCCCCTTAAATTTTGTACCAACAGTCATGGGACACTTTATATATCGAATGCAGTTCTCATATCAAAGTTTTAATTTTTTTTTACAGACAGCATTGAGAGCCAGGCATATTTTAAATTATTTTTTTCCATGTCTGGTCTTCAAATGCGTTAATTAAAATATATTAGTCATTTAAATGGGGAGGGGGGGCGGACTTTTGCTATACAATTTTCAATGTGTTTCCAACAGGGAGCATGGGACATTTTTGATTATAATTTACATTGGTTTCAGAAACTAAGTATACTGACGGGTAGTTTAAATAATAAATATAATATTAAGAATTAATAAAAGATTTGTTTTTAAATTTAAGTAAAGATATGAATTGAGTTTGAAGGTAAGGGGTGTATCAAGATAGCTCTGTAAAAATCTATGAAAATGGCTATTTTCATGGGGGGGGGGTTCCCAGTTTCCCAATAATGATAGAAATGAAACTTCTATTTCAAAAAATCGAGTCATCTTTTAACTTCTAATTTTTATAAGCAAATATTAATAAAATTTCCTTTTTTTTAATTAAATTTTTAATTCGATGTCCCCAATTGGGAACACTGGCCTATGAAAGGTTAAGTGGTAAATTTATTATTAACAGTTGTTTAAAGTGTTTTACATTCTTAAAAATAATGAAAAGTTTATTTCGTGCATCAACAGCGTTAAAAATCACGTGGGAAAAATATTTTTTTAAATTTCACTGTCAAGCATTCCTTTAAATCAAAACATTATTACACATACCCAGTATTAAAACAACATGGGAACTCAAAATGCAATGACTAAAAATTACACGAAAAAGAATGTTGTTGTTGTTTTTCCCGTCTTCAAAAGGAAAGAACTTTCCGCCATAAACATAAAATAAGATGCCCAAAAAATGTAGCAAGTTATAAAAGAAGTATAAAACTTTATAAGTCAACACAGAAGAAAACGCAAAGGAAAAAAAAAATTACTTTAGAAACAAGTTATGTCAGTATAATCCTTTCGGAGACAGCCTCAAGTAATTAATAGGATGTATGAAAACTTGCGTTTTTAACAAACATATAGATACAAGTACTGGGAGAAGAGGTTTTTTTTTTTTTTAAGCAAAAACTGAAAAATGTAAGGGAGCATCATTTGCTTTCTCTCAACATAGAGAATGAACGATAAAGAATGCAAAAATATGCTTATAAAAACATTCATTAAGCGCAACTAATTTCAGAAAAAAAAAAAAAAAAAAACTTTAATAAGATTTTAATACCATAATACTTAAATTAACTTTTTTTAAACGAAATTGCAACAAATTATTTTGAGAGGGAAAAAAAAGAGGGAAATTAGTAACTCGTTAATTATTTTTAAACTTTGCAAAGATTTTAAACTATACACAAATACGTATATAAATATTTTATCATTACATTCTTCAGTATTCATGAAAAAAATGGGGGAAATTAAGGTGGCTTACATAGTGAATAAATTAGCAGTTTTTAGTAGCAGTACGAGTAAAGAGGCTTAAAATGTTAAAAATTATCATTTTTTAGTTTGCATGACACTTCAGTTTAACTTAGCATCTGAAATTACTAATTTTTTTATACTTTTTAGACATGAGTTTTGTCTCTATATCATTTCTCAAAAAGTCCCAGATATAAACCGAGCCTGCGAGACTTTTACCTGTCAGTTCTATCCGAAAGTTCAAGCAATTTAACAAATCAATTAATTCTATTACGTTATTTTGTAACATGCTCACTTCATTGTTTTGATACCATAAACTTTCTACGAATTAAAAATAGGCATTTTAGCAAAAAGTGAATGAATTTTTAATGTTTTATGCATACGTGCATTAGTAATCGCTCAAGCTGTTTTCGTAGGCCTCTTATGTTTCGATGCTCAGAGATAATATGAAGACTATCTTATATTACCTAACCACACTTTTCACGCACACACACACACACAAAAAAATAATTTTAAAAAAATCAATAGTACTATAGATTCTAATGGAATTTATCCCACAGGAATTTTATTATTTTAATCCTCATATTTCTTCTAAAGAAAAGTCTTTTTTAAAACCTGATTCTGATCGATTTAATTCTACTGAAGTTATAACTCACAATTAATCATTAAAGCCATATCATAAATTATAATTACATTTACGCAAACAAAGAGTCGACAAAAAAAATCAAGTAAATAATAAAATCAAACAAACTGGTTATTTTCAAGGAATCTTTGAAACTTATGCAGCGGTATTAAATATTATTAAAAAGTTGATAGTTGTATTTTTATCGACAGAAAGCTTATATACTATACAGGGTATTTAAAGAATGAACAATAAACTCCCTCAAGTTTCACCGAATAGTTTTTAATAATAAAATTTCATATCTGCGGCGTATGACGCTGAAGTAAAGGATTAAGTAAGTATTAAAATAATAATTATAGCAGCGGTTTGTATTATAAATTTCAAAGTTAAGTCAAGAACATGGTCAAGAATAAGAAAGCAGGCGGCCCTTCAAAAAGATAAAACTCACTTAGAAAGATTGAAAACCTTAAACCATAACCAGCTTGTTTCTATGATAATTAGAATACTAAAGATATCGCAAAAATTCGCAAATATTTAATTCATTTATTTTTGCGCATTGTATTTACACGTTATCAACAATCATGTCGCCATAAATCCAAGCTGAATATTAGAAGTTTGACTGCATTAATAAATCGAAAAGGGAAGACGTTTAAAATAAAACAACTAAACTCTCTGTTCAACATTCAAAATATTTTACTTTTATTGTCACAAAGATACCTTCATAAAGTAGCAAAATAACATAATGCGCCCAATGCAGAAAATGCTCAATTCCTAAATGAACTAAAGGGAGGAGACATTTGTTTATTTTTAAAAGTACAGTAGAACCCCGATCTATCGTTCCCGAATTCATCGTTTTCCCGTATTGATCGTTTTATTTCTATGGTCCCTGCACAAACTGTATTCAAATAACGTTAACAAAACCCGCATGTATCGTTCGTCAAAAATTCGCTTTCCCGCGTTCATCGTTGTAAAATGTTTCTTTGACAGAAATGAAATTGAAGATGAAGTGGATCAATATAGCTTACAAATCTAATTACTTCCTGGTATGATATCTTGGGTTGATGATGGTATAGGTGAGGAGTTCTTACATCTAGCAGAGATGAGTATGGTGTGAAATGTAGTGATTATATTTCCATTGATTTAGAAGTAGCAACGTGCGGTATCCTAAGAATGGAAGAAATGTGACTCAAGAAATGAAATTAATCGTGAAGAGGCTGAGAATAATATTCTTGCCTATGAGACTGAGCCAACACTAGTGCCTAGTTTATCACACGCAATAACGGTATTTGAAATTGTATGACTTTTATATACAAAAATGAATACACATAAAAAGACAAAAAAAATTGTAAATCTTGAAAATTTTGTTTAATTAAAAGATTAATGGAAAACTCAGTGTAAAATTACTAATTTTTTAAAAATAAGTATCACTTAATTTCTACACAACTTCAATTTGTTTCTTTTACAGTTTGGTAACAAATTTAGTATTTTTGGTATACTGTATACATTGTGTGTATTCATAAATAATGTTTTCTTCATATTTTGACTTTAACGCGCATTCGTCGTTTTCCCGCATGCATCGTTTTTTACTACGCACCCCTTGAAAAACGATAGATCGAGGTTTTACTGTATTACTACATAAAACATGGTTTTGTGCAGCCGTCTTAAAAGGATTAATGAATCCTTTGAAATACTATGCAAATAAATATGATTAATTAGGCATTTCCTTCTCATATATCAGCAATGATGTATGAGGTCTTCAAATTAATTCTTCCGATATTTGCACAACATAGAGAGCATCATATTCAGTGAACAAAATAATTAGTTCAATTAGACAGATATTTGCCAGTATAATTGCAATCCGAAGATTATGAATATAAAGTTTTGAAAAAGCACGAAAGTATATTTTGAAATTTTCGATTCCTAATCAGCTGAATTATTCATGAAAAACAAAACAAACATTTATTTTCACAACAGGAAAGATATATTTTAGCATTTATAAGAACAAAATATATAGTTAGCAACATTAACGACTTTTTAGTGAGAATTTAATTTAGCTTTATGGGTCCAAAATGTATGGAAGAATACTGTATGAAGTCTAATATTTTTAAATTTGAACATGATAAAAGTTCTTGAGACTAATTTTAACAATTGTAATAAAAGTTATTTTTATTTTATTCAATTTATTTATTTATTCATGTGCAATTTACAAGGAATGGACTGAAATGGAGTTAATATACTCATCATAAAATTAATCGATCTAATTAAATCAGGCCTTAAAAAATAGTTTAAATTGACGAAAATTAGAAAATTAAAAGGCAACTTTTTTAAACCGTCAAACAGGTTGTTGTTAGACCCTTTCGAATGATAATGTTGTGAATTTACATTTAATGACTCAAATGACAAATTATCTTTACTACGGGTTATTTCACGGGATAATGCTAAAATAATTTCAAATGGGATGAAACAGTTGGCTGATTTTCTATTTTGAACCTTCGATTAAAAAAAAAAAAAAAAAACAAAAAAAAAAAAAAACCTCCGACCAGTGCTAAATTGCAGTTATCTTAATTTTTTATTGTTGTTCTTCCCTTCATGATGAATAGATTTATTTATTCTTCTGAAATATTTCCAAGGGTGTCTTTTGTGTCCTCTTTTTGTATTTTATAGTTTAATGTCCAGCAAAATTGCAAGTCATAAAGAATAATGTGTAAGTGATAATACAATAAGAGTAAAAGTATCACGAGAAAGTAAATTTTTTCTCAGAAACTAAAAAATTTAAATACATGCCTATTTTATAATGTATCTGTGATTCCTCATTTTAAAGTAGGTAATGGTCTGAAGTTTTTAAAAATTTGTGAATAATGCTGATAAAACACTTTAAAGAGTTTTTTCTTATTATTATTATTACTTTTTTTTTGGTGGGGGGGACACTATTAGTCACATTACAGTCGGCAGTATACATCATTGAAAGATTTTGGTCTGTAAATAAAGAGGATATAGTTAACTTTTGAGGCACGTGCCCCAGCAGTTTTGTTTAGAAAACTATCCATTTTAAAACTTAAAAACGTGAAGAGGCTTTGCTACTTTTACTCTTAAATATGTCAGGTGACACCCGAAAATTTCCTGTCACGCTACGCTTATGAGAATCTCAACTTTATGTAATATACATGTTTGAAATCTAGTATTTAGCTAATCTACTGCTCAGCGAAAGTAATCATAAAATTATCTCATGGCGCTTGCACGTTCATTTATTTATAATCTACCAAAACAGGTCTATAATCATCCTTACACTTATTAACAAAATACACTCAAAAGAAACTGGTTTTAAAAGATTAAATAATGAAAACTTCGTAAAATAACACACATAAAAGTGTTCCGTGCGAAAGATTTTCGTCCTTCATTGCCATCAAATCCTCAAATCCATCATTGGACATCAGCTGGAATTCTACTGATGAAAGACGAAAATTTTTTGCTTGAAACACGTGTCCAGATTGATGAGTACCCATTATGAGTGTTAACTTACAAAGTTTTAATTATTTCACTTACATTTATTGTCCAGAATAAACAGATCTTAATTTACAAGCGTTGCAATATGCACGAACTTTCCTTTATATTAAAATAAATAGTCAAGAAATGTAAAGTATGAAATTTAAACATTTCAACAAAAATCCAAAACTCACAATGACCCATTGACTTCCTATAAGCTATAAATTATTCGATACAGAGTAATCTCGTATTTGAACATTAATTTCTTGTCTTGTTGATTTTATTTTTTAATAATGCGACAAAAGCACCTAATGAAATTTTTTTATGAGGAAGTTGCACAAACAAACCTTTAGAATTATAAAAAAAAAAAATTAAAGAGATTCGACTTTTTGGAGCACAAAATGCTGTCATCTGATTTCATCTGATTAAGAAGATAAAAACATGCGCATAGGATGGGGAAATATGAAAATATTTCTCTACACCTGATGGGAATAGGATAATTCGAGGATATAATAAAATTAAAGTACACACGTTAAAGAAGGGAACGAATCGTTGATGCATTTATTAGTTAATGAAAAGAAAATAATTCTAGAAAAAAACTACTTATTCTTCCCTCCAGCGCGATTCATAAAAAACTTTTATTTATTTATATTTAAAACAAATTCAGTTAGTTGATAAAAGAATTAAGGAACACAGTTTTTAGAATAAACGAATTAAATGTAAATGTATTTGCAGAAAAATACTAACTATTTGTTTTTCCGTTCTGCATCGCACACTTAAAGCTTGTAATTTATGTAAATTTGATATGTAAATGTTTCCAGATTTAAAAAAGAGGGGAGAAAGTATATTTTTTCATACATGAAAATATGTGCATTGGATAAATGAGTTTAGATGATTTATTTGAAGAAAGCCGTATATTTATCTGCCTTTTGACATATGCCAAGAATAAGCGAAAGCTTGGTTTAAAATTAAATTTTTGATGTACTATGTACATTTTTATAAAGTGACACTATAATTAAAAGTATGGACATTTCACGAAGACAAGAGCTTTATTAAAAGACTGTACAACAGAGAAATAAAGGCTGATGGTTTATTTAATAAATTCAAAAATTACTTAACGAATTCTTAATATGCATATACCTTAATAATCAATAAACTGCAAAATTTGATTAAACAGAAAATATAATGATTTATCTACTAAGCTATAGGTGAAAGCAGCAATAATAAACACAAATATTTCAATTTCAAATTTTATTACCACTGATATCCGAACACTTAAATATATTCAGTAATTTCACCATAGTTATCTAAATTTCGCAGTAGCAGATCAATAAAGTAATTATGAAAGAAAAACTATCAGTCAACCATATATTTTTAATTTTATATTGTGTAGTCACTGTAATAGTAAGCTGATACAAAAATACTTTATAATGAAAAGGACATTAATAATTGGTAATTAAAAATATCGTAACTAGAAATAACAGCTTGAATGTGTAAATTATATTTTGAATCTGGATGTGAATGCTACGATAGTAATAATTTGTAAGTGAAACCCATTGAATTCATGTTTAACACTTTGAAATAGTGACTAGAGGTGGTTACGACTACGTTGTAACCACGTTAGTCGAACCTCAATAAAAGAGAGGGTTTCTCAAAATAACCTGAATTTGTTTAATTGCGTACCTCCCCCCTTTCTTTCAGTGAACTTAAGTGCTAATTTTTGATGAATGTCATCAGGAAGTATTTAGGTTTACATCGCTAGACGAATTATGCAGTCAAGCAATGTATAGAATTGTTCATGTCCATTCATCATGATTCGTGTAATCTTGTTCCAGACTAATAGAATCGGCCACCCAGATCGTATGACTAATCGGCATTAGATTTCTTTCTTTGGGACTTTTTTGGTGAAGGAAGCGCATGGCTTTTTTTTTTTTTTTCAAAACTAAGAAACTTCGCTATTTTTAGTTGTATATTATGTAGACCGTTCTGGATCTCAAGGGGGAGGAACGCACCTGTAATGAAATTAGTTGGCAACTATGCGAAAATGTAATTGAAAATTTCATCGAACGAATGAACATTTGCAAACAGAAACGAGGCGGTCATTATCTGATATCGATAACGGTTTAGTGTCAAGTATTTATCACTAAACTGCAGAGACAGATTAAAGAAAAAAAAAATTTCATGAAAAATGCAAGCCATCCAATTTTTTTTTCCACAAAACAGACACAAATTTTAACTAGCCTCCACCAACCCCGACTTTGCATTAATTCTTCTCTGCTAAACTGACAATATCACTTTGCGGTACGTGTTTAAGCACTTTACATTAAAACAGAAACATTATTTTTTAACATTAAAACAATTAATTATTTTTTAACGTATGCTAAATTCTATTAATAAATCAAAATATCTGTTTTGTGACACTTCTTAAACTACAAAATTCGGCATAACTTTCGGACATAATTCACAACAATGTTTTAAATAACAGAAAATATTATTTTCTGAGCGTCAAGAAAGATTTCGAAGTAAAACAAACCATATCAAGTTATTGAGATTCGAAAGTACTTAAAAAAACAACAATGATTTCCCCCCATCTGTTTTACTTACTCTTCATCCAGCTGAAACTAAGTATAATGAATTTGAAAACAGCACGAGAAATTCCTAATCACGCAAACCACGGCCAATGCTTTTTATGTAAAAGTCAGTGGAGTTTTCTGGGAAGAAGAAAAGATTTGCAATTCGTGTTCGAAATTGGTTTTGGAAACCACCTGTTATTGGTTTCTTTCTGCGCATTTCCCAGTTGTAATACTTTTCGTTTTCTCTTCTCCCCACCTCTCTCTGCCCCTGTGGTAAACCCTGTGTTCGCTAATGCAATCGTTAAGACCGCAGCAATAAAATAATGTTCTTTTAAAGATGAAAAAGGGATGTAAATGGGACCTCACTGGCAAAAGCTGAGATTTTCTTTTACAGGTAATTTAATACTCATGAATTAAAAATTAATAGTGAAATTAATTTAAGAGAGAAACACAATGTAAAATGGTTGAATGTGCGAAATAAAAATACAATTGTAAATTAGACGAAACATTTCTAACTGCTTAAGAGACAAGAAATGAATGAAACAACAAAGAACTCTAGAAATAGCATATCTACAGTTGAAGAAGGGTTAACCCTTTGCACTACCCGGAACGTGTAAGTACTGCTCTACTTTATAGTGTTATTTACTAAGTTCCTTATTAACTTGACTTTTTTTAGGCATGCTTTACTTAGAAGTTACTTTAAAGTTTAATGAGGATGTTCCAAAACTAAAATTTAATCTGGTTCCACGGCAGAAAGAGCATCAGCAGACCGGCGTGCCGGTGGTTATTCGAGTACAAATCACGACGTGAATAGTCGTTTGGCAGACACATTGTGGTCGCCAATGGAAGTGTTCGCTGTATGAATGTGGTCATTGGACGGGACGCAGAACCGAACACAGCAAAGCTGACACACCATCAAGTTCGGGAAGAAATTGGATCACCCGGCGTATAATCCTGATTTTGGCCCACTGGATTTTACCTCTGCCTGCATTGAAAGCTACTCTCGGGACCCGGGAGTCATTTCCAAAACAATCCTGAAAAGAGGCAGGTTGTGAGACAATTCCTAGCATTGCAGGAAACCGTGTTTTATCAGGGTCGTTTCTTCAAACTGACTGCACGCTACGGCTAATGTATTTATGTTGGGGACGATTATGTGCAAAACAGTCCAAGGTGTATAATACGTGATGCCAAGGTGTATTTGTTTTGGGCAATAAAGTTTCCGTGTGGGGAAAAAAATGAAACTCTAAACGTTTTTGACTTTCTGGACGAATAATTCGATAACAGTTATTGCGTTGAACAATTCGACAGTTATAAGAAAAGGCGTGATGACTTTCGTATTCTCTCGAACTCACCCCCTTCCCCCATCCTCCGAATTTTTTCCCAGGTTAAGGTCCTGGCTTGTAGTGCGGAGGATGCGTACATAAAATCGATTTTCATATGATTATTCTTCGTGCCATAGCTCTCTTTCTGCCATCCGCATTGCCAATTACAGTGCCATCTGTCGGTGCAATTTGTAACTAAAATTTTTATGACCGTTTTTGCGTTATTCATTTTCAAAGTTAGGGGTTTTTTTGTGAAAGACCCTGTAACTACAGTCAAAGTTTAAAAAAAAAAAACTATGGCAGTTATAGTTATAACGCATATTTCAAATATACAGTTAATAAAAAGAATCAAAATAAAACTCCCAGTATGATACCTCAATGCAAAATGAAAAAGTATGGTACGCAGGGAAATAAAGAAGGCCACAGATACAGAAAACGTCTTATAAGAAGAGTTACTCAATTAAACGGTCTTGAAAAGATATTCACATCCTACTGGTTGCTATTCAGGCGCAAAAAAGCAATTTCGAGGCAAGTTACGCCATATAAACAAACAGCCTTATTTCAAAAGGAAACTTGGGGAGGGAGGGGGGGGGAACAACTCAGCTCCGACAGATTTTTTCCTCAATGGTAACCCGTCAGTAATACAATAAGTTCGAGGGATATAAGAAACATATTCATTATACTGCTACACTCACCAACTTTAAAAAAAAAATAACGTAAGATTTACGTGAAGGGGGTTTATCGAAGGAATTTATTTTAAATCTCTCACAGCAAGGAGAGAAAAAGTAAAAAAGAAAAATATGTCCTCTGAAATATCGATGCGAGAATTTAAAGCTAGCCTACAGAGTTGTGTTGAGATGTAAAATAAGGGTGCATACAATTTACCCAGGACTGAAAAAAAAATATACTATATATATTTGGATGAATATTGAATTCGGAATAAGAAGTACAAATTACTGGAATACGCAAAATATATGAATGCGAATATTCTTATTTTTCCCCCCCTTTCTTTGCTGAGCTGCTAAAGTAGAGAATGGAACTCAATAACTATTCCAAGTTTTTAAAAAAGGAAAGAAAACAAAAGTTGGAATATATAAAGCGTTTTCAAATTTTATGTAGTATGTTTTCGACATTCTTTGAACCGGTCTTTAATTTAAAAAACTTCGGTAGGTAAAGCGATTCTCATTTTGCGTAAGGCTTTCGTGCTGCGTTTTGGAGGGGGGAAAATCCAATTGGTGTTGAAATAAAGAATATTTTTTTTTTTTTTAAGCGTGAGTGAATGCTGTTGATAGTTCAAAATTGAGAATCGCATAGAGGAGAAAGAAAGGTTAAGGCTGTTCTTTTAAAAAACCTGTGTAACATATATACATGGTGCCCCAAAACGCTGGCCTGGGCTTTTATTCCTTAAGTATTTAGCATAGATTTATGCAGTAAATTGCAATGTTAACGTAAAAATGTTGCTGAATGTTATGGTATCGATTCAAATTTTCAGTGGATTAATGCTTACAAGTACAAAATTTAATTTTTTATACTTACCCCGCACAAAACAATTCCCAATTAGTAAAATGATCTCAATATGTAGTGATTTACAAAATCTCAACCTTTCATTATAAAAGGCTCAGAGATATGTTTAAACAAAGCTTTTAAGGGCTATACAAAACCAATAATAGAAAAAGTATCGTGTTTTGATGCAATCAAGTTTTTCGTTCGTAATTTGTGCACAGTCACTAAAAAGCAATCTTCTGATGTCATTTTTTTCTCTTCGAGAACCACTGAAAGGTGCTTTAAGACAAAATTTATTTATTTTCACATCTTTGAGCCTTTTCATAATGAAAGCTTAAATTTTGCACATCACCTCATTAATGTACGAGACACATTTTACTAACTGGATTTTTTTTTTTTTTTTTTTTTTTTTTTTTAGGCTGTATAAAAATGTAAACTTGGCATTTATTTAGACTTAATCACCTGAAAATGTTAATTCATAGCATAAAATTCTGTATCCTTTTCTATGTAACTTTGCATTTTATTGTAAATCTGTGATCAATATTTATGGCATAAAAGCCTAGGTCACTGTTTGGGGTAACCTGCATATGCAGTTTATAAAGAAAAGAAATTGCGTCACAAACACTCGGGGCGAGGAAATAAGAATGTGTCATCACAACCTGTACTAAATACTTATATGCAAAAGGTAAATTTGTGAGAGATCAGGGTTGTATGGCTTAAATTATGGTGCAAGAGCTCCAGCGACATACTTTTATATACACTTTTCCTGTATATGCAGATATCGAGCAAATTACTTACGTTGAACAGCATGAAAAATTCATAACTTTTTTTAACTCTGCAGATTTAAGGCACAGGTATTAAACAATATATTTTTTTTCCCAATATAATACTAAGCATAAATTTCTACAAAATATTTTAGTATACTCTTCCCAGCTATTAAACATTATCAGTAATAATAAATAATGCTTTAAGGTAATATATTGCAACATTATTTTTCCTAATACAGTAGTAAACATAAAGCACCGCAAATAATTTATTACTGTTTCATGGTATCACAAAAAAGAATAAAAATAATTACTAATGCTTCAGACTGCTTTCAAATAGGCAGTCTAGACAGCGAAACGTTATTAAATTAATATATAACAAATAAATTGCAGAAATATATTTCCGTACTTCATACAAATAACTCGTAATAAATATTTTATCTAGTTATCGCAGAAATGAATAGAAAAAAATAATAAATTTTACTAATAAAACATGCTACAAAGAGTCGACATTAAATCTAATTTGTTTAAGCTAACAGCTTTGTTTGAAAGTTTTATTTTCTTTTGACCAATGTTTCTAACGTGGTGATATACTAGTGGAATTTTGAAATGAATTTCTAGTAAGACATTCAAATAAATTTCAGCTGCTTTACATTTAAAATGTAAACACATTTGCCCCAACGTTTTTGTAATTAAAAACCACTATTTCTCAATTTCAATATCTGTCGCCCAAGCAGTGTAGTGACTAATGGACTATTCTAACACAGGTTGGAGTCTAAGTTCGACTCCCAGGCTTTACTTTGGTGTTGGTGATGTCCTTGTTAGGGCTGATGATGGCAGCCTATTGTGTAGTCTCTCACAAATGGCCATGACGTTCGACGATCTCACGGCCAAGGCTTGATGCGCCAGTGCTGCGCCATTAGTGGAGGAGGGGGGGGGGGGATCAATATGTGAAACACTCATAAGAACTTTCTCTTAGCATTTTGATTTAATTCCGGAGAAATCTAAGAAACGTTTTCACTTCAATTTTTTATTTCTTGTCTTTAAAACTGAGAAAAGTCGAATAGTTCAAGATCAGGTAAGTACGATGGGTTATTCAAAACAGGGTGCATTATCATTGGTGAGGCAATTCATATGGAAAAAGAGCTTAGTTTAAACTCCTATACTTATTATAAAATGTACGGGCTAATATCAAACTAACAAAATACAGGATTTGCCCATTGCTGTTAATGTAAAATTACATATTTCGAGATACAGTACAGGAATTCTGTTTAAGTAGACTTCTAGGAGAACTTTTAATTTATGTAATCAGTAGTTACATCTACACAGTGCAATTTGTATTCATTTCAGCGTGCATTTCGAAGATAGTTTATTACAAATAACTCACATTAAGCAGGTTTCTACGAAGTTTTACATTTAGATACTTACAAGTATACTTCTGATGAGATACTTAAATACGACATAGCATAATGAGGCACTCAAGAAAGTTTATAAACTCCCAGTTAAGACTTAAATTTCGGAAAAACAAAACTTTTATTTCCAAATAACGTTTCTATTTTTTCCCCCCAGTAATACACGAAGTCATTAGTATGTTTTTCCAGAAAAGGAGAGTACAATAACAGTATCTGAGTATTGCGAATTTTAAAAATACGGTCGTTCTAAAAATCGCTTACACGCGCATTGCTGAGCACAGCACCTCTTGTTTCGCTTCGAATGGTGCTCAGGCTTTTAAAATAAGTGCACTCGCTTGGCAGGCGTTATTTTAGCGAAGTAATGCCCCCCGTTACCATTTTCAATGCGAAAATCCAGCATC
The DNA here is from genome assembly GCA_038373885.1 of Cheiracanthium punctorium. Classification (NCBI taxonomy): domain Eukaryota; kingdom Metazoa; phylum Arthropoda; class Arachnida; order Araneae; family Cheiracanthiidae; genus Cheiracanthium; species Cheiracanthium punctorium. The sequence continues at coordinate 272,277 of JAWZYV010012997.1, read as the reverse complement.
ACAGTTATTTACCGTTCTTTTAGAATAGGCAGTTTCCGTTTTCGAATTTCACGAAATAACAGAGCTCATTATCATAAAGAACAATTTCGCCAATAAAATGTAAAGTATTAGGGAAAGTTCTGGGAATATATCTATGTTTCGTTTCATTCAGGCTGGAAGTTAAAGAGAAATAAGATATAAGGAATAAATTTAAATTACAGATTGATTCCGATTGCCGTTAAAGAGATAGCAGTTTCTTCAGTTAAGAATTCTTGCCAAAGAAGCATTCGGAGATTTTAGGGAATGTTTGTGTAGACTGGTTAAATACCAAGCCAGTTGTATATTTACATATTTATTTACTTATAAATAAAGGAAAGAGGATTTAGAAAAAGATATAAATAAATTAAATTAAAGCATTTTCCATTGGAAAGGATTTGAGTGGAAATGTTAAATAAATACCCACTGGCTTTATTCGTGAAGAGAGTGTGGATGATTTCAAACAAATTTTTTGACTAGAATTTTTAAAAATATACAGTTACTTAACTTATGTAAGAAAAAACAATCATATTTGTAAATAATTAAAATATAATAATACAGCTAATGATTTATAAAATATAAACTAGAGAAAAGGATTACATGACTTACCACGAACATCAAACCACATAAAAATGAAAAACTTACCTAAAAAGACAAAAAATGCAAAATTTAATTTCTCGCTCAAACACTAACGAATATTTTCATACACACACACACACACATATATATAACACATATAAAACTAAATATCCTCTCAAAATTCAAATATTAGCTCCCTTCAAAATTCTGCAGGAGTGTACCAGCTTTTGTTTACAAACAAAGGATTTGTCTCTGAATCTAAATTTAAAAAAAGGACAATTATATCATGGGCGTCAGCAGCTTAGGGGGTGGGGTGTTCCCCCTTTCTGGATTTTTGTATGCCGTTCTTTCCCTGTTTTTTTTTTCTTTCTTTCCAACATGGTAACCATATGAAGTAATCTTTGCCCCCTCCTCCTGGAAAAATTCCGCCGACGCCCATGATTGACATTGCTCCCCTCGGATTCCCGTCCCATTGCCGCCACAGCTCTTACAAATTTACAAGGACTGTAAGACCTGGGCATTTTAAGAGCCAATAAATTCGCCTTTTTGAAACCATGTGACTAGATAAATCATGTGACCCTGGGTAATAAAAGCGTCAACACCATCCAGAGAGAGGATTTTTCGTGACCTCTAGAGCCAGAGTGAAAAGCAGTAAAAATTTTAATAAAATATGTTATGTACCAGGAATGTTAATTAGATTACGTAACGACAGCCACAGCCACAAGGATCGAAGACAGTGTACAGATTAAAGCAATGCATAAGTAAATTATACTAACATTGTACATTACTATTAGTTTTAATCACTGTCCTAAAACTAAAATCCTAAAAAAAAGGATTTTTGGACCATTGTAAAAGGGCTATATATGCTACAAATGTCCTTTCCGATAAACATCATTCTACTCCATAATGTATCTCAAAAATGTAAACTAATTTCATAGTGTTTCAAACACTTTAACGTTTCTAAAACGAGCTTTAAATTTTAATAATGACTGCTCACAGACCGCATTGTACTGAAGCATTTTAGTGTGCATCGGTAAAAGAATCATAATTTGCTGCATGGACTCCAACATGTAAATCTCATCAAAATCGATACATATATTTAGTGCTCGGAAAGGAAAAACCGAAATCATAAACACTTTTTAACTTTGTTCGGAAGTGTTAAAAAGTTTTAAAAAAATTAAACAATGAAAGAAAAAATTAATAAACATATCCAATTCAATAAACCCTTTCTTTTCTTCTTTGTAAATTCTAAACAATCACCGAAATATTTTTTAAGAATATTCATCACCGCAAAAACTATCGAAAACCGATATTTGGAGTAGAGAAAAATGATTTATAAAAAGCGTGCCAAGTGCTTTTCCTCAACCCCCCCCCCCCTCCTTCTGTAACCCACCCGTACCAGAAATGTCGGATGTGTTGTGTTTTTTATTCACTTATTATTTTTTAAACATTTTTAAAAAGCATATAGCGGTTTTTTTTCTTCTTTTTTTTTATCGGATAAAAGGAGTAGGACTGCTACAGTCAAAACAAAATTGCATTTCGAATTTTGCAGTTGCACTATTTCATAAGCTGCTAGAATTGGAAATGCTGCGACAGTAACTAAAATTTTCGGAAAGCTGTTCTTAAATAAATAAATGAGGTATAATAAAACCCAGATCACAAGGTTCTTGAACAGTTTAAAAAACAAACCAGTTATATATTATATGAAAAATAATAATAATAATTCTTCAAAAATTGTATAATGTGCCATTGTAAACCTTATGTGTCATATATTCAGAATATTTTTTATGACAGTGAAATTATTACATGAATCATTACCAGTAACACTGAAACTCCACTCGAAAAGTCAAAAGACTTACAGATGCTTTCAAGGAATTCATTATTTGTTATTTTATTTATTATTTATTTATGTATTAAGTTTGCTAATCTTATGTATTAAGTTTGCTATTTATGTATTAAGTTTGCTAATCGTTTGTTTATCTAACTGCTCTCAAAGGATGAAGTATTGTTTAATATGTGTCCCCATAGCTTTGTATAAATTTGAAACTTCCCATAAGTTAGCTAAACGAACGGTGTAAAATAAAAGAATGCAGCTCTTGTCATTCAATATGATTTTTAAGTTTACAAAATTCTCTCCTCAGTACTCAATGTTTTCGAATTTAAACTGAAATTATAATTCATTTATTCATGCATCTATGCTTTTTTTTCTTCTTTTTTTCATCGGAACAAACTGTAGATTTAACTGCTTTGAAATTCTTCTTTTCAGTAAAAAACGAATTAAAATCTAAATTACGATTTAAGAAAATATAATGAAAAGATTATCATTTTACACTCTGTACGACACAGAAAAACCCATCCCTTATCACGGAGAGAAAGAGTTTGTAGTTAAATAAGCGAGCAGGAATACGAAAATTCAGTAAAGCAAAAACTGATAAGTCTTCCTATCCGCTTGACAAAAGTTCGAAATTCTACAAATAACGAGTAAAGATGATTTCCTGGAAAGAAGAAAAAAGAAAGAAAGAAAAAGAAGTATTCGGGAGTATCGGGCGCAAGTGATTTTGTCAGTTCATAGTAAAATGAAATGATGAATGAAGGAGTGAATAAGGGTAGGAGAGAAAAGAAAAATTTGGAAATGGTCTTCGAATGATATATACTTTTTTTTTTTTTTTTTTTTTTTTTAAAGGTTTATTCGAATAAAGTATGGAGATTGAAATAGATAGTTACATTTTGATAATAGCAGAACGGAATAAAGCTGATGATTTATCAGTGTACTGAATCACTCGACTAAATTTTATAGCTTTGAACAACTGATTTTAGCTTCTTCATTCACGTCCACTAAAAGAAACTAGACTGAAAATTAACATAGCTTTCATTACAGTAAAGGTTATTAAAATGGCCTAGTTGTTTTGATGTTAGTCTATGGGAGTTTGAGATCAAAATATGAGAAAAAAATAAACTCGTGAATATTTTTTTTTTCAATTGTTTGTCCGGTTAAAAATTTTAACTTATTTTATTTGTTTTAATGATTATCGGAATTCACATTACGAGCTTTCCTTCAAATTTAGCTAATGTAATAAGATCACAACTTGGACCTGTTTTTAGTTGCAAATCTGCAAATGATAGTAAGTAAGATACACTAAATATTTCCGTGCATCTTATGTGAGGGCCGATATATACCGAAATTATTTCTTTAGCTAACATAATCTTACATATTTTTTAGACAGCCAAAAATTTTCTTTATTTCTGCACGACTTACCCACACTCAGAAAAGATTTATTTTTACTACATTTCTGTCTAACACATACTTTTTGATTGTGCTGAATTTTTAATTTTAATACTTGTAAATATACGATAAAATGACATATTTTAAAAAGCAATTACGACACCAGAAGGAAAAACAACACAATACAAAATATTTTATAAGTTTAGTTAGCAGCAGACCAAATAATCTTTCACCAATTACAATTTCAATGAAAATATTTTCGGCATAACACGATAATTTATTTTAAAGTTGGAAAAATTTATAATTTATTTTAAAATTGGTACAAAGAAAAGTGAGGTACAATAAACAAGACATACATTAAAAAGTACCATGAAAAAACAAAACAAAAAAAAAACTGATAAATAAACAACATTCATATCTCTAAAGGGCCGTAACTGTATTAATCATTTCCTCCTGTCCAGAACACACGAACTTGAACAAAGTAAATGTTAAGATGCCGGGGCGCCAAAAACAGAAAAGTCCATATAAAACACACAAAGAAAATACTTCCATCTACGCGAATCCCGTTAGCAGAGTTATTAAACAATTACTCATACTTAGCAGATAGCACACCAAATTAATTTTAAGCCTGCAAGATGGTAAGAGACAGTAATGAGTCCAACAACTGCAGGAAACTCGGAGATAAAAGTTAATACGATGAATCTATCATATCATATTCTTTGTGATGCTCTTGAAAAGTTTCTGGAAAAGTGAAGCCCTGTATCTGTCTGGAGTTCAAGTGGGTTCTTTGCGAATAAACATACACAAAGGGAAGGGGAGTAGACAGAGCAAGGTGAAGACATCATTAGTTTTGTTGAACGGTGCGAGCCTTCCAAAAAGGAATTGTAACAGACTTTCATAAAATGTTTAGCTTAAATTTTCTAGCTAGCATACGCCAGTAAAGAATTATTCGATCGTCGTTTTTGCAGATAAAATAAAATGGAAGCCAACATTTTGACTTCTATAATATACATTTAAAAATTATTTTAAAATGAAATATAAATGATTATATTTTCATATATTATAGCCTTTTTTTTCTTTCCTTTCCTTGCGCATGCATAAAATTCTTTGTTTTTCTTTAATATAAATAACTAAGATATCATGTTGCTACACATTTTTGGGGTGATCTGCGCTTCTTAGTCTAAAATTCGTTTTCTAAATGTCGAATAATTATATTTTACATTTTGTTGCTTGTAAATTGGTTAATTAAAATGCGAAATAGGAATTTCAATTTCCTATTTATTACATTTAGAATTTTCTCTGCAAATTTTGGCACTATCCTTTGGCTTGTTTCATTTTTGGGGACTTTTTTCCCCCCAAAAGTCGCCAAGTTTGACGACGTGTATCAAAATTTTATTAACGGGGCCTGTAATGTTTGATTTCCCGTATAGCATTACTATTGCGCAATGAAATGACCGGGAACGTTATCTGTTGGAGTTATACGAGAGTATAGTTTTGAATAGTAGCGTTCGCTTATTTTCAGCGGGAAACGTCGCTGTGTCGTATGTTTTGCGAAGCTTTATTTTGTCAATTTCATATTGTTATATGCTGAGTAGCAGTTCGTGATTCTGCTAGTATATTCCACTGAGATTATAGCCTGTTTAAGGATTTTATTTTATGTGAATTATAGTATTTGAGGAAGTCTCTCTGATCGACTGACTGCTGCAAATCCAGTCACTAGTGGTGCACTCTTGTATATTGTGCGTTGAAGACTGCTAGTCGAATTTCTAGTAACATTAAGTCTCTCAGAATTCCACTGGTTATTGAACTTTTAAGTATATACAGTGCGCTCCGGTTATAACGGACCTGGGATATAACGTACTATCGGTTATAACGTACCTAGAAGCTAGGTCCCGATTGAAGTCATATATTTATAATGTTATTTAACTTCGGTTAAAACGTACTTAACAAAAGTAGGTACTTCGTCTATAGCGTACTTTTTATACCAAAGCCAAAAATAAAATTTTGCTTTTCTTAAGAATTTTATTTCCTTGTTCTCGGAAATTTCAGTATCTTCAAAAACACTCGTTGTGAGTTTTGAGATTCTCTAGCGAGATGATTCGTGTATTAATGAAGGGAGCGATCTTTTATCGTTTTCGCCTGCTAGGTAGGGCTAAGAACAAGACGAAGTTTTTTTATTTGTCATTCATCCATGTAAATGCCTCCTGAAAAGTCCTATCTATAATGCTTCTGATGATAGTGAAGAAGAAACAGAGGAGCCTATACCAAGCATACCCGATGCATTCAATGCTGCAAAAACATTATCACGATTTTTTGAATGCCGCCGTGATGATGCATAGACTCTACAAAAGTCTATTATATGGATATCCAAAACGGTATTTTTAAAGTAGCATCTGCCCATTTAAAACAAAAAAGTTACAGATTATTTATCTCAATAAAAATTGTAAGTAATAAAGAATTTTCTCTGTTTAATTTAAATTTTAAAAAATCAGACCTCTTTAAAACACATATTACAGTGAAACTTGCGATGAAAATTATGAGCCCACTTTCTTTTTGTGTGTAATATTGAATCTTACCGGCGGTATTGCTTATAACGTACTTCGGTTATAACGTATTACTTTTTTAGGTCCCGTGAGAGTACGTTATAACCGGTGTCTACTGTATTATACATGGCGGACTTCAAATTGTACAAACCCAAGAATTTAGCAGAGTTTCAACTACAAATGTAGCAATATTTTATACGAAGTGTGGGATGATAGTTACGTTTAAGTAGTCCGCAACTTATATAAAATACTTTCAAGAAATCGATTTTCTAAGAAGCTCTTAAAATGTATAAGACATGGCCTTATGGTTTTAAAATTGCAAGAACAGACTGAGTACTTACAACATATACTTTTACTTTAATACAAGAGGATGAGGAAGGGGGGGGGGGGAGAATGTTTAACACAGTTGAGATGTTTTGAATTCAGATACAAAGTGACAATAACTATTTCCTCGAAGAGAAAAAAAAATTAATTTTTCTAATAAATAAAAATATTAAAATGTGGGATTTTATTTTGCATGTGAGAAGCATCCTTATACTTTATTAAATTAAAAATTCTTCGTTCGCTTACTTATAATTCAGAAGCTTTAGCGTATTACTTGTAAAATTTACATCAAGCACTTCACTACGGAAACTTAATTTAACCCATTTTTGGCCAAAGGTGCGTAAGCGCACTATTTCAATAAATATTTTTTATTAACACTGTGACATAAATTTTCCACTAGTTTTATTTTGCTGCTGTTTTTAAGAGTTTTTTAGATATTTATACAATATTAGTACTTCAACTGGAGTAAACACTTTCTGGTGAGATATTTTCAAAATACGCTATTAGTTTTTCAACTTGAAACGGTTATTGACAAATTCGACTTTTTGAAAGTGTGTAATAATTCCTCTTGAGATAAATCATATGTTTTTACAAGAGTGTCAACTAAATTTCTGAAAATCAATTTCCTGACTTTTTCCAGACTATCGGGAGCTTCTGGAAAAGTTTTCTTGACCATAGATGCTTTGGGAAATCTCTGAACTGTATCACCACATTTTTATATTTGAATATTTTGCAACAACTTACTTGAAATAAATCTTCAACTGGAATATAGTTATAGATGCACTTAAGTTAGATAGAAAAAAATTACTAAGTTTTATGTAAAATACTAGTTAGTTCAGATTTAACTAATACTGACCAATACTACTTCTGGTATTGGTCAATATTGAATTGACCAATTGAGTTTCAAAGGTGGTACTTATGTGATATGCCTAGATGACAATTTTAAATGCAGACGCCAAATTTCAAACACAAATTTTTATCTTTAGGTCAGCCACACTTCAAATCTGAAAGAATACAGAGCGACTGTAATGAAAATTTCTTTATTTTATCACTGGTCATAGACACATAACTTTTTGACCATTCCGCCACAAGAGAGACCTCAATACAGAATGTAAAACAGCATACCCCACAAACATTCTGCCCCATTCATTCTATTTAAACATAAATCATCTTTATCAGCCTTTTTTTTTCTCTGGAGTTCGGAGAGCGAAAAAAAAAAAAAAACTGCCAAGAAATTTTTATACGAAAAAAACATTTATTCTTTCAAAGAATTTTCCTGACCCATATTGCACTTTCCAGGCTTTTTCTAGACTTTCCTGACCTATTTTCCATTTTCCTCGCATTTTCCAGGCTTTCCTGATTTTCCTGATCGGTAGATACCCTGTATCAGGCGCTTAGCCAGGAAAATTTTTCGGGAGGGGGGGGATATGAACTTATATGTGTATAAATAGACGGAATTTCATCACTAATCCAAACATTTCGGGGGGGGGATATATCCCGATATCCCCCCCCCCTGGCTACGCCCCTGCCCTGTATAATGGATTAGAGTTGCAAGTTTTGAAAATAAAATTAAATGAAAACAAAAGTCAAAAAAAAAATTTTAATTACATTTGCCAAAAAATTGGCCAATGGTGCGTATACACACCATTTTATTTTTAATCTAAAATAATGCATGAAACTTTTTTTTTTCAGCAAATAATACCAATTTAAGCAAAATAGCATTTTAGAAAATTTCTATGCTTGGCTTTTTTTATCCTTCTTCTTGCTTACGGCAAATTAATATTTACCGTAAAATTAGTATTTATCATAAATTTTCAGAAAAGAAAACGCGCTAGATTTAACTTTTATTTTTGTTCCAATGATATGCAACTCTTGCAAAACGCGGTCTACTTTCATTACTGTAACAGACTACTCTGGATATACCTTTGCGTTTTGTGTTATGGCAAGCCTACACGAGGGGCATCTGGCAAAGGATGCCTTGGGCGAAGGTCTTTTTAAGGGGTTCTAACGCGTATTCACCTTACATCTGGAGAAAAACGTCCAAAGCTACAGACCGTTAGATTGTCGACTGTGCGATTGGCCGGAGCCCGGGATATCCCCACTGCAGCCATCTACCATTTCCGGTGTCTTGTTCACTCGATCATGATTGGGGCCTACTCTGAATATAATAATATGGATGTGTTTTTAACTTCCGAAAACCGTGCTTTGCTGCATATTCCTCAGATGCTAAAACTTATTTACCCCTTTAACGTGCAGTGTTCCCGCTCTGAGGACACCAAACTCTGACGTTTTGACTGTTGCCAGTCACGAAGAATAGATTTGATTTCTATAAAAATAGTTGCGGGCGACATAGCTCACGAGAATGCTTTACTTTTTAGCACGCTATTTCCCGTACAAAAAATTGTCACGATTATTTTTAACAGCACTGACATCTGCTGAAAAATGGAAGAATGCGAGAACAGCTGGATAGATTGCCCAATGCTGGAAAAAGGGCAGCCGTTGCCATCGTTCGACTTAACTACCAGCAAGATGGCGGACGATCGAAACTGTGCCGCACAGCCAGCTGCGTCAAAAAAGGGTCTCTAGATATCTGGCACGCGATGAACGTTTCGATCGTCCGCCATCTTGCTGGTAGTTAAGTCGAGCGATGGCAACGTCTGCCCTGTTTTCAGCATTGGGAAAGGGTTGCGCCTCGAAGGGTTAAAAATATTGAATCATCTGCTAGAAATTAAGGTGATAGCTTACAAATCAATGAGCATTAACATTCGTAATCACTGCTAAGTCGCTGTTATGTGCCTAGCGCAGTTCCAAGTTTCACAAAACAACCGTTACGCTGCACGTGAAATTGATAACATAATTAAACTCCATGAACAACATTTCTCTGATGGAGCTGTCAGGCTGGTTAGAGAATTATTCCCAACCAACCGAAAATAGATCATATTAATTTTGAAATTCCAAAGAGCTGACGACATTAATGAGCTAAATAACTCGTTTAAGAGAATCGGGATGCCAGGAATTGGACGGGATCAAGTGATGGATATGCTTATATCTAAATTACTCGTACTCCACGAAGAATTAATTTAATCTTTTTATTTTATTTTTTATCCCTACTCCCTTGAGATCTCGATTTCTCAAACTTCTCTACTTAGAGGAGATAGCGGAATTCCTGATATGAATCAAGAAATAAAAAAAAGATGGAGTTATGATGGAATTTCATTAGAATTCTCCAGATGTTAGGCGGACGTTAATGAATAACGTTAGAATGGATTGAGAAAAAAAATAAATAAAAACTGGCTCTAATTTACCGTGAAAATTCTTATTTGATTTCTCAGGGGTGCTACATTATATTTACATAAATCTTTTGTGTATTCATTTCAACTTGAGGGAATTTGAGAAAAAATTAAAAATTAATTTTGAAAAATGGCATATTCGAAATTGCATTTTTATTCGTAACGTTTTTTTTTTTTTTTTTCAGGAAAAAATGTTGCCAAAGTATGTCTTTCTTAAATTTGTGTTTTAGGCAGAACCCCCCACCCCCTTTTTTTTTTCGTGGTTATATAAATCATTCTAAGGTTATAAGATCCATTCTAAGGATTAATTTTGTTGTAAATTCATTAAAAATAAACAACGAACAGCCATTTAAAGAATATTTTATTATAATTTAAATTGACAAAGGAAGAAATATTTCAGATTGATAAAACAATTTCGAATAATTCAAAAATACGGCAGAATCTGTAGAACATAAAATAATATTTATCTATTACACTTATTTTGTTCTCTTGAATGACGTTATATCCGAGTTCATCTGTATCGCAAAATAACCCTTGCAATCTTAAGATGACAGAATTATTTCGTAACGCAGCAAGATAACACATAATTACATGAGGTCTATATTTAACATCTAAGAAAGGTTAAACAATGAACGCTACTTCTGTAAAACTCTATCCCCGTCACAACAAGTATTCTGTTGCCATCTTCGCAGAACAAGTTAATTACATTAAGACGATATAATAATGCAATAATCTAATCGCATTAGCAACATCACAATATAATGGGCGAGAAGGTACTGCCCCCAAACAGGCAAACCAGTTTGACCTGCAGTCGAATTTGGTGGATTTCTCGCTCGTTACTTCGCCCACTTCCAGGACTTTATAAGGAAATGCCAATCTTATGCATGCTTCAATGACCGCTAAAAACCGACCTTATTTCTTATTTCTTTTCTTAGTTGTTGTTTTTTTTTTTTTTTTCTTTTTAGCAGCAAGTACATAAGCCTTTTTCTTTTTCTTTTTTTTTTTTTAACTGAATTCAAATCAGGGATGATTGTGGATTTTCAAGAGAAATATTATAGAGCAAGAGCCAGCGACCGCCAGACCTTCGTCATAGTATAAAAGCCGAAACTTTCTCTGCGCATACTCCCCAACAGAGGTAGCAACAATCGGCCACTATAAAGTTTGGATGGTCGTGGCTTTGTCAGGTAACAGGTGGCAAAGGTGTACAAAATTGCCGAAAATTTCGACATTTCATAAAGCTTGATTTTTTTATATGTTCTTCTTCGCAGTACTAGAAATCACTTTATCCCTTGCCAGACACTTTTCCATCGTGGCAAACCCCCGCCAGACAACCTCAAAGTCTTGAAAAACGTAATTCTATTACGAGGGCGCTGCAAGAAAGTTCGCGCGTAAGAAAGTTCAGAAGTAGCAGTATAAAATGTGCTTGGCACTTTCTGACAGCTTGACTTACTTCGTCGCGGGAGTTTACGAACAGGACAGTTTTCCATGACTTTGAGATTGTCTGGCGGGGGTTGGCCACGATGGAAAAGTGTCTGGCAAGGGATAAAGTGATTTCTAATACTGCGAAGAAGAACATATAAAAAAATGAAGCTTTATGAAATGACGAAAATTTTCTGCAATTTTCTACACCTTTGCCACCTGTTACCTGCCAAAGCCACGATCATCCAAACTTTATAGTGGCCGATTGTTCCTACCTCTGTTGGGGGGTATGCGCAGAGAAAGTTTCAGCTTTTATACTATGACGAAGGTCTGGCGGTCGCTGGCTCTTAGACTATTAGATCAAAAAATGTTAGATCAATGTTTCAAAAGACACACTTTTGAGTTTGTTTTGTGTTATGGCGCCTTCGTCAGAGGACGTTTTACGGGATTATGAGGCGTACTTACGTCACACCTGGAGAAAACGGACCAAAATTCCAGACCGTTAGAATTACAATGCATATTAAGACAAAATTACTCGAGAGCTATCTGCTTAAGGAGGAGGTGCCTTGGGCGGAGGACTTACTAAAATCCTCTAACATATATATTAGCGTGAAATCTGGCAGAAAAAGCCCAAAACGCCAGGCTGTTAGATCGATGGCCGAGCAATGGGCCCGAATCCAGGGCTTTCGCACTTTAGCCATTTACCCTGTTCAGTGTCTTTATCCAGGTGGCCGTGGTGGGGCCTCCAGACCGTTAGACAAACAGCTGCGCGATAGGTCCGAACCCGGGACCTTCACAGTTCAGCCGTCCGCGATGTTCAGTGTATTATCCGCTCAGCCACAGTGTGGCCCAAAACACTTACCAAAGTATCGATTTTTGCTAAATGGATAAAATTGGCGTATTCTGTTAGGTGTTATGCATATACAGTTGCAAGAACGGTGCGTTATTCTGTCGATCCGAATGTTTAATTCAACCACTTTTTTAAAGGGGGGGGGGACTTGCCGTTAGCGTCAATCGCAAAGCGTTAATCATAATGACCCCGGTGAACACTCAGCTACCTTAAAAGAAGGTTAGAAACTAAACATGGAGTGCCCATAGGATTTCTCTACGGTATGAAAGACCAAAGTATACGAAAGTGGCCCAAATCTTCGAGCCAAATGTGGAAAAAAATCTGAAAACTTTTGGATGCCGAACCGGCAAGAGATGCGAGAGCAACAGGAATCGAACCTAAAACGATCACGGAACAAGTCTGCGATCTCGATTGCCCTGCTTCTTTGGTCAGGCACCGCTGGGGCACACAAGAGAAATTTGCACTTTTTTGGGAAGTTTTCACAACGGCGATAAACAAGCTTATATGAAACCACAGGCGATTATTCGAAAATACCAAGTTTAAACCGTCAATAAACATGCCATTTTAGGATAGACTAAATTACTGGTTTACCGAGAAATAAAAAACACTGATAAAAACGCAGCGCACTAGGACAGAGACAAGATAAAAGAGAAACATGCCTAATAAGTTAGAATAAAAGCTTTTGCTTATTTCCATATTATGAGTAGTTTTTCCCCTTTTAGATTTCCCATTAATCATGAGTATTTGTTTTTCTCATTTTCGTAATATGTTTTCAGCTTCTTTCTCCGCCAAAACTAAATTTTAAATGAGTACAATTATTTAAGAGCCTAACATAGGCGCACCCACGGGGGAGGGGCTATGGGGGCTCCAACCCCCCCCTAAAGGTGGACAGTTAGAAGTGAAAAACTTAAAAAAATGAAAATTGTCACTAATGAATTACTACTATTATTATTATTTATTGTCTTCAAATTATTTCGAAAGTATTTTTTACCTAAAAAGACGTTAGTTTTTAAATAAATACTTACAGAGAGTTTATGAAACACTGTTAAAGTCGGTTACAATATCACTGAAAAGATCAGATAATTATTTATGACTTTATAATGAGGTTTTGCTTGTGGGCTTGTGTTATATGGGCAAATCAAGTGGTACAGAATATTTTGACGTTATAAGAGGGTTGTAACTATTATCGATCTCACTATAACCGAGTTCAGCAGTATTTTCAGCTCAGCCCCCCCTAAACTAAAATCCTGGGTACGCCACTGGAGCCTAATAAAGCTATGGGCCCTAATGCTCAGAATTCAGCGAATCGCAATTTACTTTTCTAGTGATTAATATACGTGTTCATGATTTGATTTGATTTTGGGGATAAGGCCGATTATCTACACAAGGGATCTAGGCCGAGGGAAGGTGTACCCTCCGTGGGGAACTTTCTCAGAGGTCGTGACTCGTATTTACTCGAAGTTGCAGAGAAAACCACGGAAAACTGAACGGCTAGGTCGACGAACTCGACCTGGGTTTGAACCAGGTACCTCCCGTCTCAAAGTTGAGAGTGCTATGCGCTCGGTCACTGGTCGGGCTATACGTTCTTATGAGTATATATGTTTAACTGCAGCTACAATAAAAAAAAAAATGTATACCTGCTTATAGAGCAAGCATCGCTAAACTTAGTTTTCCTAATTTTAAGAGCACTGTATTAATCATTCTAAGGCATAGCAGCTCGACAAATAAATTTCCATTTGTGAATTTGCCTGACTTTACGGTAAACAGGGGTCGATCCAGGAATTTTTTCCAGGGTCTCAGTTTTGTGAAAATTGCTTATTTTTGTGAATTTCAACACTTGTTTGAGTGATTTTTCATAATTTTTAATAAACGTCATTTTTTTAATTAAAATAATTGATAAAACAAGGTAAAATGCCAATAAAGGGCCATTTTAATCAACTGTATTTTTGTAAAGGGCAGCAAAACGGATCATTTTTCGTCTACTGATGGACGCGAGACGAAAAATCAGCGTCTCGCAAAATAGCCTAAAAGTTTTGTCTCGTCCCGCAAAAATCTCTATATCGTAATATTAAAAACGTGTGTCTCGTCTCGCAAAACAGCTGCAAATCTCTGTCTCGTCTCACAAAAAAGCTGTAAATCTCTGTCTCGTCTCGCATCCATCCCTATTCGTCTGGATCAATCCTTGATAGAACATGAATATTATTAAAATGTAACTATCTTTTTTATAATGTTACAAGGCTAATGATACCTACAATTCGATTTCCATAGCTAAATGTCAGTATTTCTTGGTCATTCCAAGAAACATATGACAAAAGGAGAACCCGAGACAAGCTAAGACACATAACTTTCCAAAGGAAATGGAAATTTCTTTACGAAACATTTGAAACCTACATACGGAAAATTTTGAAAAAAAAATATCTTATCTAAACAGTGCGCTGGGGGAATAAGGAACAGAATACCAAATAAAAATAACCTTCGATGCTACTAAGAAACGAACTAGAAATAAATGCTCCGAGGAATTTTACACAAAATGAAACATTTTAGGCCCTGGTGTATCCATCATAACGAAGAGTATTGAGAAATACAAACACAGTGTGTCCGAGAACTCGCAATAGGGGGGGGGGGGGATGTGCATACAGCGTGAAATAGTGAGAATTTTAGTTTTAAAAAAAATACTCATTTATTATTAAAAAGCGTAGCACGCTCTATACCGTTAACCCTTTAACGCGCAGTGTTCCCGCTCTAGGAACACCAAACTCTGAAGTTCAGACTGTTGCTAGTCACGAAGAATAGATTTGATTTCTATAAAAATAGTTGCGGGTGACATAGCTCCACGAGAATCCTTTACTTTTTAGCTCGTCATTTCCCGTAAAAAAATGATCACGATTGTTTTTAACAGCACTGACATCTGCTGAAAAATGAAAGAATGCGAGAACAGCCGGATAGATTGCCCAATGCTGAAAAAAGGGCAGCCGTTGCCATCGCTCGACTTAACTACCAGCAAGATGGCGGCTAATCGTAACGTTTATAGCGTGCCACAGATCTAGACTCTTTTTTGACGACAGCTGGCTGTGCCCGCGCACAGCCAGCTGTCGTCAAAAAGAGTCTCTAGATCTGTGGCACGCGATGAACGTTACGATTGGCCGCCATCTTGCTGGTAGTTAACTCGGGCGATGGCAACGGCTGGCCTTTTTTCAGCATTGGGAAAAGGTTTTACCTCAAAGGGTTAAGGCAATTTCAATAGCCAATGAGGATTGAAAAAAACATTTTGCTTGAGTCGTACAGCTATTAAAAATTGTAAACTCATGATAGAATGATAACGTAAAAAAAAACGAACTAATAATATTTCTTTTTGAATAATTATTATCTGTTTAAAGTTGCGTTGTTTCTATCTTGCATATGTGTTTTAAATAGTCACTCAAAATAATGATAATAAACAAACCTTTTTACACATACTTTTAAAAAATTCCTTTTCTAATTTTGCTGACTTTCAGTTCACTTGGCTTTTGCACATTTGCTAGCTACGGAATGACAAACTTCCATGTTTTGCTTTTTATAACGTTTAGTTTATTTTCATTTTGTATTTAGTGTTCTTTGTGTAACACGGGAACGTTTAAAAATATTTTGTCTGCTGAAGATGTATAACAAGTTATAAAATCGCAATCAGTGCCTTGTTAACTCTTGCGGCATTTAATCATTTCATCAATTTTGTTCTGTTGTAGTTTTTGGTATTCAACTGAACAGCGAAAACTACTTGGTCGAAAAATATATTTTACGTCACAAGATGACTCCTCTTTAAGATAATGACACTGTTTTATGAGAGAAGGGGTGGGTCATTGATGACAAATGGGTCATTTTTAAGGATTTTCTACATAAATTAAAGGACTTTTAGTGGGGCCCGTAATGTGATTTTGAAATTTAAAGAATCTTTTTTTCAAGGCACGCGAGAATCCTGAAAAAATATTGATGTATTGCAATGAAAGTTGGAAGCCGGTAAACAGAAATTTTTACCTGAGCTGCTCAGAAGATTAAATAAACAACTCTTGAACTTTTGCAACAGATTGGTTGTGTGTGCAACATCGACGTCTGCAAACTAGAGATGAGTTCGGGCTCATTTTTTGAAGCCCGAGCCCGAAGACTTTTAATCCGAGCCCGCCCGAGCCCGAGCAATATTATTAAAGTTGGAGCCCGAGCCCGCCCGAGCCCGAAATTTCAGCTAAAGACAAATAAAATGAACTACTTCATTAATAGGATACAATAAATTTTGGAGCTTCACACACCTTCTAGTCCCCCGTGCCGCTATTTTTTGAAATAAGTACACCTATTTATCCCATGAATCACTTTTTAAAATCTGTTTCAAGGAGTATGTTCAACAAAGGAGAAATTTTTCACGAGCCCGAGCCCGCCCGAGCCCGAACGCAATCGTGAATTACAGAGCCCGAGCCCGAGTCGGGCCCGGGCTTTCGGGCTCGGGCTGAGCCCGTCTCATCTCTACTGCAAACCTCTCCAACGTCATTCCACAGACGTTAACAAAACGAGCTTAACAAAAAAAAAACAAAAAAAAAAACCTCCACGGACCCGATTAAATCAAACATAATTCTAGATATACATTTTGAGCCATTTTCAGAAGAAATTACTGTCAACGAATTTTCTTCTTTTTAAATTTTTTTTCAAAATGGCTTTCAATGATTTCCGCCAAAACAAGAAGCCCGGGAAAGGGGTGGGGGGGGGGGGAAACATGGCGAGAATAACCTCACTTTTAACAGTGGCGTGCCACTTCGCTGATCTCGCAGAAAATAAATTGGGTTGACGGTCTTCTATATTAACGCATCCATTAACGACGCAAGAAAACAGTGAGTCATTAATGTGGAAGAGATGAACCCCGAGCGAAAGGAATGATGGGATGGAAAAAGATAGAATGGGACAGAGAATAATTTTCCTAAATTTAATTTCACAGATGACAGTTAACGCTTGTGCTTCTGGAGAGTCGTCTCCATTCCCCTTCAATTTAGGGACTAGGAAAATTTGCGGGCGAAAAGTTATTTACGGAAAATTTTGGGGAAAATAATAAAATTCAATTTTCTCTTTTAAAGCTGTTCTTGCTAGTTAAAAGGAGGGCGGACGTCACAACTTTGAAAGTAACAGATTATTAGCATTACCAGGTAAATATTTTTGACGTTCCAAGAGGGCCGGGCGAAACGTGCAGCTCCTAAATCTTGTTCTTGCAAGTTTAAGAAAATCTAGGAAAATTCTTTCAGATTTTATATCTCAAAGGAGCACCTTTTTGATGTCACAAATTATCGATTTTAAAAAAAAGATACACAAAGCAAAGTGAAGTTTGCCTTTTCTTCAGCATAGATTGGCTATTATGATGCAAACGTTATGTTATGAATTAGGGATGGATGTGAGGCGACTTTTTGCGCAGACAGAGATTTATAGAGACAGAGATTTATAGCTTTTATGCGAGAGAGAGATTTACAATTGAGACAGAGATTTACAGCTTTAGAGAGACAGAGAGACAGAGATTTACAGCTTTATGTTATGAGTTAGGAATGAACGCGAGACGACTTTTTGCGAGACGAGACAGAAGAGATTTACAGCTTTTTTGCGAGACGAGACAAAGCTTTTGGGCTGTTTTGCAAGACGCGATTTTTCGTCTCGCGCCCATCCCTATTATGAGTGAAGCCGTTTTACAGTTTTGAAAATTATGCTCCAAGCAGATTAATTTCAATTACGCTTTTTAGAGAAATATATGCTTTATTTTGTACTAAGAACGAGTATTCAGCTAGTACTTTCATAAAATTTAAAATATTAAACATCTTCGAATCATTTTTCAATGAAATATTGAGAAACCTCCCAAATTGGACAGTTTTCTGAGTAACGGAACTTGGCTTTAATATTGAAATATACCTCTATAAGTGGGAACTGCTTATGACCAACTTTTGCAAGTTTCACTGTAATTCTTAATACTATAGAAATACTTGCTTTTAAAGTAACTTCGTTATAGCGTCACAAATAATCTTTTATTGAATGGACGTTATAATCGAATTCAGTATAATATTCAACATAGAAAGGAAATGATGAGTTAACATTTTCTAACGCTTAAAGTACTATATAAAAGTATAAGTGTTATCATAGCAACGAATTTATCAGTTTTTAACTATCTATACATTTCTCTCTCGCTGTCATTAGTTATTATCTATTAATAATTTCAATACAATTATTAATAGGAATAATAATTATATTGAAATTAATTATTATTACTATTAATATTACAATACATTACCTACAATAGTAACAATAATAATAAACGGAAATATGAGTGTCGTTATCTTTTATTAACGTCAAATTAAATGCAAAAATATAGGAATGGAATCTATTTTTCTGAGTTAAATACTATGTAAATTATTATTTTAAGATATTTTTTAAGTCCTGCAATATCGCGTTAAAAGTGCTTGACTAATATACAGGAGCTACCTGCTTGAAAGTTAAGTCGATCGAGAATGAACTCACTGAAATACTTAAAATCAGGAGAACGAGCAAAACTTTTATTTGTTCTTTAGCGGAAAAAAAATAAAATGAAAGAAAGAAAGAAAAAAAGTAAAAAAATCTCAAGAGCACAGCCTTCGGCCCATAAAAATAATGTAATGTCTTGCATTTTACAAAATTGTTGTCCAATAAAAATAACCACAACATTTTACTACCTATTCATATGCTATGGTCTGTGAAATTATTCTTCCCAGCTTTCTCTCCCACTTCTAAGAAATCTTATAAGAACAGGAGAAGTTCAGAGAAACCCTAAAATTTCTGGCAAAATTCATCTCTCGGAAAACTTTGCGCATACTTGAATGACTTCTAAAAGGAGACAAAGCATGGCCAAAGGGTAGGGGGGGGGTGTTAAAAAATAAAAGAAATGATCATTAAAGCCAAGGGGATATTTTCATTTCTTGTTTTATTTGGTCGACGAGATTAAATGCGTCCAAAAAAAAAAAAAAGGAGATAAAACGCCGAATTGAGTTTTCGCGTCGAAATGTTGATTCTTGAAGAGGAATTGTCGCTCATTATCTCCTTTCCGCTTGCGTGACTCCGCGAATTAAAGGTGGTTTACGAGGGACAAGGATTTTCTACGAGGTTTGTTTGGTTAGAGAGATTAGAGGGGGGGGGGGGACGACCGGGGAAAAGAAAGCCTTTAAAAGAACTTCAAATGCAAATCTGAAATGAGCGAAACAGAAGTAGTTTTTAAAAAAGGAGAATTCCCGGATTTAAGGTTGTGCAACACACACAAAGTTGAAGGACAGGATTTAAATTAAAGAATAATCAAAATTGCTTATCGTTATAGAATGCAACAGAAGCTGATTTTGAAAACACTTACTTTTAAATGGTTAAAACGGCAATTTAAAAACTCAAAAACATTTTTAGCATACAAGTGATTTCTGCTCTCATATCTATCATAGAACAAAAATGTTTTGCTGTTTCTACACTGGCAGAAAAAGAATTCTCAATAACAAAAATTATTTCACAGTATACTTAAAAGATTTTATATGACACATTACCGCTTGTAGATTATTCTTAAGTAATTCAATATAAGATTATCAGGCCACATTTTATTTTCTGTCAGTTTTCTGAGAAACGGAACTTGGCTTTAATATTGAAATATACCTCTATAAGTGGGAACTGCATATGTCCAACTTTTGCAAGTTTCACTGTAATTCTTAATACTAGAAATAAAATACGTATTTCTGTACGTATTCTTACTTAATAATAGAAAAAAAATACGTATGCAACTATTTTTACAAACTTTCAGCAAACGGTATTTACGAACGCTAAAAAATGGAAATACGAACAAAGCACAGAAGAAAAAATCACGCGCTTTAAACTAGAGACACGAGTCTCTTGTAAATTAAAAATAAAAAAAAATCTGAAAAATCAACAAGAAAAGGCGTTTTGAAGCCACCAGTCTTCTAAATGCTTAACAAACAACAACGAAAAAAAATTTACTCATTAGCATCGTATCAAAACACTTACGATGCAGCGGGGACTAATTAAAATTAAAAACGAGATCAAAATCGGCTACAAAAAGCTATTTCGTGCGTGAGAACGTCAGTCTCGGAATGCAGGAATTAATGAGAGCAGATAAAGAAGCCGGGAAAAGACAAGAAAAAGTGAACGGAGGTTCTTCCAACCAGTTTGTCATCTTTCTCAATTGGGGTTTGGTTCAGCAGCCATAGAACAACACTCATCTGGAAGTCTGAGGACGAACTTTTCGCAACCCCGGCTGAATACAAATTCTAACCTATAGTGACCTTGGGAGAAGGTAGGGGAGTACAACAATTGTTCCCTTTCTACAGCAGTTGTTGAAATGCTTGGAGGATGATGTTTTTCTTCCTGCATCTGTTCGTACCTGCTCAGATAGACAGAACTGGCATTTTTCGAAGATTTTCGAGAATTCGGCAGATGAAATTGGGGTGTGGGGTCATTCATTGTTCAAGGCCAGATTATAATATATATATATATATATATATATATATATATATATATATATATTATATATATTTATTTATTTATCATACACACAGCATAGTGTAAAGGAAAATTGGCATGTTCAGGCTTGAAATAAATAAAAGAAACAAACTCCAAATTAATTTATTAAATTTATTTAGAAATAAATATGTCGCAGCCATCTTTTAGAAGTTAACAGACTTTACACTGCATAGAGAAAATACAGTCTTGCTAATTAAATAGAGACTAATTTAACAGACTAAATTAAAATAGAGATGCAAACTGAATGATATTTTATTTATTTATTTTAAGATAGAAAAGGGGAAAAAATGGTTTATTTTTGCTTCAGGCAACATGCTTATTTTTCAAGTTACGATAGGATTATTTTGAACCGAGTATGATTGAAGATAATCATTATTTCATTAAATACAATAATGCCTTGCACTAAAGAAATGCTCTTTACAGTGCTTATTTTAAGTTAATTCCTTTTGCAAAAAGAGACGAACATTTTTCTTTTCTTACATTTTTATTTTTACCCACAAAAATTATCTTGGAAATTCTGATTTCACAGCGTTTCCTTGTCACCCCCAATCAACATGCACACGCACACACACACACAAAATGGTAAGAACGATGAATTTTTAGTAACTTATTGCGAAAATCCAGGTAACCACTTCAAAATAAAATCTTCCAGCTTTCAGGTTTTAAATCAGAATTTACTTAAAAATTTCTTATTTCAACTGATACTTCAAAAATTTCAAGAAAGCAAAATTAAATAAAATATGACCAAAATTTTCCTTTGAACTATGATGCATCACGTTACTTCAGAACTATAGTTTGGGAACCTAATCATAATAATCATTAGAATCCAAAGAGAGAGAAAAGAATAAAGATCCGAATAGAAAATGCGATCTGCGTTCATCAACTGCTTTGAAAATTCATAAATGAAAGATATCTCATATTCATAGTCTGGAAATGGGATGAAGAAATATACCCCCCCCCCAAAAAAAAGGGGCCTTCTGGAGATGAGCATTTAAATCGTAGAAACACTGAATAAGAAATATCCTGATTTTCTCAAATGCGGCTTTTTCATGCAAATGCAGTCATGAATAAAAAATGGCGTAAGACCAAATCATCACGGGGTTTGTTTATAGAAAAACCATTTTCGGAATATGAGGGATGAATGGGCTCAAATACGGATAACATGCATGATTTAATAAGGTTTTATATTATGATAGAAATCAGATGCTATGACTTAAAACGACGAATCAATATTTGGTCACATTTCTCCCTTAATACATCGTCGTGTTTCCAAAATAAACAAATATATAAACCTTGCGCCGAGTCTTGAACTTACATTTTATTGATGCTATTTTTTTCCCTAAAGATTAGTAAATGTTTTTAATATAGTTTAATTTATTTTGTCGATTGTCAAAAATGTTGTGATATATGTGTATTATAATATGAGCTGCTTTAAAACCCGTCTTGCTTATGAAAAGACAAGCAATTAATGTACATTTCAACAGCATAAGTTTTCCGGTAAATTTACGGGAATGCAATAGATCAAGAAGATTTAAAAAAAAAAAAAAACTAATTTATTATGCTTAACCAGAAAGCAATAACATTGACTCTTTGGCCAAATTGATTTACATCCACAAAATGAATGCTTGATGTATTTATAAATCACTCTTCTACAATTTTCACTCACATTTACATCAAAACATTTTATCAAATTAAGTCTTAGCTTTATATATATTGGATTTTCGTAAGCGAAATCAATTTGCGTCTGAGTAAAAATAAAAATTCCTTAAAGGATCATTCTACATGGCAATATTAACCTCTAATAAATTTGCAAATCAAGTTATCTCGCCTAGACATTCTGCAGAGTGACTAAAGAAAAAAACATCTGGACTTTTCATCTATCGAAGTTGTATTTCCGAATGTACATAAAAGCACGTCACAATCCCGGATTTATTCCTTTTTTTTTTATCTTTCAAACTTTTCCACATTATTTCTTGATCAGAAAAACTGAACACGAAAACATAAACATGGCCTTTTTCGCAATCACAAGCAACTGCCCTGTGTCTCAAGTCGTGACGGAAAAGTTGCTTTTTTTTTGTTGTTGTTCTTTTGTTCTCGACATATATCGTAAAAAATAATATAAAATAAAACCTAAGTTTAGGTTTAAAGAGGAAAAAATGGCGCAAAATAGAACTGCAATGGCATGCGGAAAGAATACAAGCACACACGAAATACGGCAGAAAAGAAAAGAAAAAAAAAATAGGAGAGATTTAGAAAAAAAAAAAAGGTCAGACCAAAAGGATTGTGTTATCACAAAAGAAAGGTCAGTTCTTCTCCTCCCCTTCTCCTTTGTCGGACAATACATAACTATAGGATGCATTATTTGAAAAAAATAAATAGTAAAATAAATAATTAAATAAATGCTTCCACTTATTTTAACCTGTTTTTCATTTCGAACTTGGAACCCACAAGCAATTACTACTGCAAAAAAAAAAAAAAAAAAAAAAAATTAATTTTGTGAGTAAATTTAAATTTGTGCAAAAACATTAAATACGTACAATACATACATTTTAAGAATCACAAAAATCTATGTAAAAAAAAATGAGTACATTTTATAATTTATGTGTGAATTTCCAAATTTGCGTTTCATACAAAGTTATTTATTTTCACTTGTTTAGAATACATGTCAAGGATACAAAAATAATGTAAACCAAAAAAAAATATATTACAGCAGAAACCTGGAAAAAAATATTTAGTTCAATGTAAACTTGATGAAAATTTTTCTTAAATACAACTGCATTGCACAAGTGTCTTGAAGTGCAATAGATGCAGGAAAATACCTGTACGTTTTAAAGTTTCCACAAAACATTCATCACTGTATTAAATTTACCGTTTTTACGAATGCATATAACGCAGTTTGAAAGATACTTGGATTTTTTTAATTGCAGATACTATTCTTTATTTTTTTCATACTGTTCAACGATCGCGTGATGTTTTAAAAAGCCGTTCGTCCTAACTATTACACTGTGCAAGGCTGTAGAGGGAATTATCAGTTTCCGGGCATTTGGCAAGCTTAAATATTTCGATAAAGGATTCCACCCATATGCCATGAAGCAAATAAATTAAAAATTATAATTAAGAATGTAAACAAAGTAAAGGCATAAGAACTATAAAAGGAGGGGGAAATCAATTAATTAGATTTATAACAGCTAATTGAGAAAACAAGCAACAAAAATACGTTATGTCGATGGACCTGCTTATGTGCAGACAAGACCTATGATTTGTGTCAGCCAGTCGTAGTCAGCGGCCGTTCGTAATATAAACGATACCTGGTATTCTAATCTCATCGGTGAATACTTGAGCATATCCTGAATCACCTAGCACAAGATGCTATCATATGCTGCTAGTAGTCACTTGTGCGTCAAGAATGCATCTCGATGTACTACATTATGCTTTGCAAACCAGATCATCGATTAATTTGAATCTCGTGTATAAGCATGTAAGACATGCATAAGCATTAGGCATATACACAGACAAAGCACGGTAGAGTTTAGTCGAGATAATCCTAGCTGATCGGGGACCGGCACCGACTAAGGATTACTGAAATATTAAATTATGCGATATACTCGAATGATGCATTGAAAATTCGGCGATAAAATTTCAGTTTTAAGTTCAGCAAGTGCAGAGAGATTAAACAGCGAAAAAAAAAAAAAAAAAACACAGATTTGTAAATACAAAAAAGTACTTTGAAAAGCATAATAGTTAGTTCATTTAATGTATAGAAAATGAATCTAAAGTTGTTTATTTTTGAACATTTAGCTAAGCGCTATCTCGGATTAAATAGGAGCTCGGATTAAGCGGACATGATTACGGAAATCTACTGTATTTTCCAAATCTAGATTTAATTTATTTATTTTCAAATAATGGAGATTTGGTGTAGTTTTTGCACGTATAGCTGTTTCAAAAGCTTATCAAAAAGCTGAATTCATTCAATAAATTTTCCTTTGTTTTGTTTTTTTTTCTTTTTTCTAAGGTCGGGCACTTGCGATCAGACATTGACCACTAGAACCGCCCGAAGGTATTGTGGTTGGGCGGCCAGCGTTACCCCCTAAGAAAGGACGGACAAGTTAGCATCCATGCTCCAGCCGGGATTCGAACCCTGACCCAAGGCTCAATGAAGTTCTCTAGCAGTTATCTGGCTCAACGCCAGATACAAGGCAACATACAGTACATCCCCCCAGGCGCGTAGCCAGGAAAATTTTTCGGGGGGGGATATGCGCCTGGAAAAATATTTCGGGGGGGGGATATGAACTTATATGTGTATAAATAGATGGAATTTCATCACTAATCCAAACATTTCGGGGGGGGATATATCCCGATATCCCCCCTGGCTACGCCCCTGCATCCCCCCCCCCCTGCAGAACGCGGGTTAGAGGGGGAAATGCAATGTCATAAAATTTGAAATCTATATTTCTTATCACATAAGAATTATCGGTAAAAGAAGGTTTAAAAAAAAAAAAAAAAACTCACCAAAAGCTTAGAATTAAAAATAAATCCTCTATTAAATAACTGATAACTTTTTACTTCCACTTCCTGGATAAACTTACTTTGGAGAGTTTCATCCAGCAAAACTTTTTATCTCCCAAAGAAACTGTTACTTTTAAGATAATAATCTCTAACACAGGAGTAAAAAAAAAAAAAAAAAATGGCTTATTTCAAGACTCCGCTACTGATCTTTCACATTTGAGTTTTTATTCGTCCATTTCTTATTGTGCTGAGTATATATCTGCGTATTCTTTTGTTGTAATTTTTTCCCTCTAGTTTTTACGACTGGGTTACTCGGCTTAGAATAAAGAAAAACACACTCCTCTATTGAGCTGCGACACTGAGAAAGTTTTGTTGATTGCAGAGCTATGTTTGTATTTTCGGGTTATGTCTTTTTTGTGTGTATGGCCTAGCAAAGAAGCGGAATAACCAAGAATGAGAAAGTGAAAGTTGCAGTGCATTCCGGAGAGGTATTTTTATGGAAAAACGGGAGGGTGTGCCCTGCGTATTCTGCGATCGGGAGATGCAAGAGTTTTTGGTATTTTTATAAAATGTGACATTTGTCGATTGCAGGAGCTTTCGACTCGGAAAAGTATTTCTTGATGTCACGAAATAGAGAAATAAAACTTTTAGTGCCCAGCAAAAACGTGGAGTGCGGTTATGTGAAGATAGGACTACTGAGTCATTTCAGAGAAATAAGGCAATTTTGAAATGCCTGTAGGAGAGGAATTCTTTTTTGATAGTTCGAGAGGGGGGGAAATGGTATAGTGGTTATCATGCACAAAATGCAGCATACCAAATAATCAAAGAATGAATTTATGCATTAAAATCCTCTGTAAAACTTACACCTTTGCATTTGTGGAAAATCGGTCGCTTAATAGAATGTTGCATAAAATAGAAAAATTGTAAAATGTTAACAAGAAAAATAAATCATGCCAACCGTATCGTTTATAAAGCACTTTCCTTTCACAGCTGGCGACCTGTTGATATGTATCGATTAGTGGTGAACTTAGCAAGATTTTACCCCAAAAATTCTGCATCACGATTACTGTAATTTTGCGAGACCCTGTAACAGAACCTTAAAAATTATTTTAACCCTTTAAAAATCTGGTGGTTAAAGGTTTTGACCATTTATGTTTATTTTTCATCTTCGATCATTTTTAAACTAATTTCTTCTCTCCTTCTACTCCTTTAACTTTATTACCACTGGTTTTCTTAGTTTTTTCTCTTTTTTTTTCCCCAAATGGCTCACTTTCCTGCCTGAGCTAGTCTAAGAACTCTTGCTGAAGAGAAGTAGACAATTTGTGCTACCAAAAACGTAACCCAAAACGTACATAATGTACAGTTTTATTTTTTTTTTTTTTAGATGAGTGTTATTTATGAACTTTATTAATTTCAATCTGATTTCATAGTACTGAAAAATCTGCCTGAAACGGAATCTAAAAGAGCAGAAACATAATGTCGGCTTGCTACAGAAAAAAGTACCCGTTGAATAAAGGTGTATACTGAATTAGAAAAGATTTTCATTACGACGGATTTTCATTCAACACAGATTTCATTCAGGAAAAATTCAAGTTTTCCATTACTGTAATTAAAACAGTCATGAATTTATGATGAAATCCATCCCAAACTGTCACTAAACAATGAAAGAAGGAGATTGACTCAAACAATTTAAAATCAGGCACAAGTTCATGTCCAAAGCACATTTCGCAGTGACCCGTGGCCAAAGGATTTCGGTCAATTGGAGACGTAGAGAAAAAACAAACAAAGCAAACAATGGCCCATTTTTCAGATTTTGAAACCAGATCTAACTTGGATCACTCGACTCGACTGTTAGCAGCGTATAACAAATGTTGCAAATGTGTAAAAGAACACACTTCAGAAAATTTATTGGAAATGTAGATTGATCCTGATGACCGTATGACCGTTTTGAACGCGCAGACTTAGCCTATGCCCATGATTTTTAATTTGTGTATTTAAGCTGATGCTAGTAGTAAAAAACCTAGACTAAAAGTTACGAATGTCTTACTAGGCAATGTCTTATTAGGCAGAACTTATTAGGCAATTTCTCAGAAATGTTAATGTGTTGCCCTTTTCTTAAAAAAAAAAAAAAAAAAAAAAGATCATGCATGCAGCTCTTTTGAAGGGTTTTAAAACTAAATAAACCACTTAAGAAAATTGAAAAAAAATTAACCGCAAGCTTTTAGTGCAGTCGTGCTGAAAAGACAACGCTTGAAAATTAAAGACATTCAAAAGAAGAGAAAAGGAAAACTTACTTCAATAGGTTTTTTTTTTTTTTCCTTTTGGGGAATTTTCGCCTTTAAAACTAGTGTATGGATTTTTTTTGCTCGTAAGAGAGCATAAATACAGCTTAGAAAGAAATATTTTGCTTTTTTTTTAAGTTTTTGAATTCATTTGTTTATTTTTAAAACTGTTTAAAAGCCAAATCACATGTTGTTGTTTCCTTCAAAGAACCGTTTTAATCTAATACTGGTGTCAATTGTTAAACCTATGGACCTAATATATATCTTCATGCTGATGAAGATATCATCTCCACAAATAACTGCCTGACTCCACTCGCAGCTACTCGGATGCTACGTAACTAAAGGAGCTTATTAGTTTTCTCTTAGTTGTCCTATTAATTAAGTTAGTTTAACTGCATTTAAATGAATTTCATAGCTGCGTCGACAAACAGAGACATAAAAACTAAATTCATAATCAATTTTTGAAATCGTTGAAAACTAATTAAAACTTCATGTAGTGTGCCGAATAAAGCTAATAAGCTACCAACTCTAATCAATTACACCTTCCTCTGCGATTTTTATCAGCCGCATTTTTTTTTAACATTCTTTAATGAAAGTAAAAGGTAATATTTAGCTTATTCGCAAAACTTTCCAACTAAATTCCCGCGCAGTCGCACCAAGTACACGCCATCGCGGCCTATCGAGAATTTAAGATTGGAAAAGAGATAAAACACGGAGAGATTTACGGGCTTGTACAGTAAAACAAGGCAGATAAGCTGGGTGTCTACGACCTGAGAAATCGTTTTGGATGTTAAAATTAAAGTTCCTAAATAATGCAGAGATAATGAAATATGCACAGTCTCAATTCAAGAAAAAAAAAGTTCTGTTTTCATGATTTAAGTTACAGAGGAGGAGTAAAAGAAAATTAGAATCGATAAAATATTTGTATTAAAAAATCTCCGTTGCTGGTTGAAAACGTTAACAGAAACAAAAGCTCGTGATTCCCTAGAAATAATTAAAATAATACAACTGAACTTTCAATTATGGCGACCAGATTGATAGCGAGAACTCGTTTATAACGTCAAAATGCTTCGTATCGTTCAATCACTCGCCCATACAGTTCGAAGTCACAAAACTTACTTCTAAAGTAACTTCGTTATAGCGTCACAAATAATCTTTTATTGAATGGCGTTATAATCGAATTCAGTATAATATTCAATATAGAAAGGAAATGATGAGTTAACATTTTATAATGCTTAAAGTACTATATAAAAGTATAAGTATTAACATAGCAACGAATTGATCAGTTTTAACTATCTATACATTTCTCTCTCCCTGTCATTAGAGTTTCTATTAGTAGAGAGATCTATTAATAATTTCAATACAATTATTAATAGTAATAATTATTATATTGAAATTAATTATTATTACTATTAATATTACAATACATTACCTACAGTAGTAACAATAATAAATGGAATACAATACTGCAATTTTAAGAATGTAGATTACAATAGTAATAATAATAAACGGAAATATGAGTGTCGTTATCTTTTATTAACGTCAAATTAAATGCAAAAATATAAGAATGGGAAAATATTTTTTTGAGTTAAATACTATGTAAATTATTATTTTAAGATATTTTTTAAGTCCTGCAATATTGCGTTAAAAGAGCTTGACTAATATACAGGAGCTACCTGCTTGAAAGTTAAGTCGATCGAGAAAGAACTCACTAAAATACTTAAAATCAGGAGAACGAGCAAAACTTTTATTTGTTCTTTAGCGGGAAAAAAAAATAAACTAAAAGAAAGAAAGAAAAAAAAGTAAAAAAATGAAAAACTCTCAAGAGCACAGCCTTCGGCCCATAAAAATAATGTAATGTCTTGCATTTTACAAAATTGTTGTCCAATAAAAATAACCACAACATTTTACTACCTATTCATATGCTATGGTCTGTGAAATTATTCTTCCCAGCTTTCTCTCCCACTTCTAAGAAATCTTATTAGAACAGGAGAAGTTCAGAGAAACCCTAAAATTTCTGGCAAAATTCATCTCTCGGAAAACTTTGCGCATACTTGAATGACTTCTTTGAACGAGACAAAGCATGGCTAAAGGTTGGGGGGTTGGGGTGTTAAAAAATAAAAGAAACAATCATTAAAGCCAAGGGGATATTTTTATTTCTTGTTTTATTTGGTCGACGAGATTAAATGCGTCCCCCCCCCAAAAAAAAAGGAGATAAAACGCCGAATTGAGTTTTCGCGTCGAAATGTTGATTCTTGAAGAGGAATTGTCGCTCATTATCTCCTTTCCGCTTGCGTGACTCCGCGAATTAAAGGTGGTTTACGAGGGACAAGGATTTTCTACGAGGTTTGTTTGGTTAGAGAGATTAGAGGGGGGGGGGGGACGACCGGGGAAAAGAAAGCCTTTAAAAGAACTTCAAATGCAAATCTGAAATGAGCGAAACAGAAGTGGTTTTTAAAAAAGGAGAATTCCCGGATTTAAGGTTGTGCAACACACACAAAGTTGAAGGACAGGATTTAAATTAAAGAATAATCAAAATTGCTTATCGTTATAGAATGCAACAGAAGCTGATTTTGAAAACACTTACTTTTAAATGGTTAAAACGGCAATTTAAAAACTCAAAAACATTTTTAGCATACAAGTGATTTCTGCTCTCATATCTATCATAGAACAAAAATGTTTTGCTGTTTCTACACTGGCAGAAAAAGAATTCTCATTAACAAAAATTAGTTCACAGTATACTTAAAAGATTTTATATGACACATTACCGTTTGAAGATTATTCTTAAGTAATTCAATGTAAGATTATCAGGCCACATTTTATTTTCATACACTCGTTCATTCCTTAAATCAAATGAGGTAGGATTCATTAAAACAGCTCTAAAACATAAAATGCTCTTTTTTTCTTTTTAAACAGAAAAAGAAAGAAACAAAAAACAAAATTGTCTAGAGCAGAGCTTTACGACACAGAGAAAACGTGTAACGTCATATACTTACAGTCATTTTCTAATAAAAACAACATTTTATTACCTATTCACATGCAATGGTCTGTGAAAAACTCCCTCCCCCTGCCCATTTTCTCCTGAACAACCTTATTAGGACCAGAAAAGTTTAGTAGTAACCCTAAAATTTCTAGCAAAATTCATCTTTTGGAACATTGCGCTTACTTCAATGACTTCAAAGAAGAGAAGTATAAAATAGAAGGAAGAGAAAAGAAATAATCATTTAAGTTAAGGATATTTTACTTGGTCGCCGAGATTAAACGCTTAAAAGAAAAAAAGGACATAAAACGACGAATTGAGTTTTCGCGCTGAAATGTTGATTCTTGAAGAGGAATTGTCGCTCATTATCTCCTTTCCGCTTGCGTGACTCCACGAATTAAAGATGGTTTATGAGGGACTGGGATTTTTGAGGTTTGTTTGGTTAGAGATTAGACGGGGAGGACCGAAGAAAAGAAAGTGTTGTAAGAACTTCATAAGAAATTTTCAAACGAACGTCACGCAGCTGATTTAAAAGGAATATTGGCAAAGATAAACTGATATATACTGATTTTAAATTAATTTTTTTAAAGATTGCTTTTAATTAGTTGAAAGAAAAATTAACGTTTAAGTTGGTTTCGCAGCAGTGAGAAAATACTATAGTGAAAACTGAACTAGCAAGTATTTTAAAATATAGTGACTATTTAATATTAAATCAAACCATCTGTTTGAGTAAGTTATGAGTTTAAACAAAAAAATTACAGAATAATATTATATTACAGTAAATTGAGACGTTTTTATAAAATATAGAAGAATTTTTTTTTAAATATTACGCGTCAAAATTTATTTATTCTATTATATTTTTATTCATTTAATTTATAAACTTTTGTCCCCGCTAAAATATTGAGGTTAAACAGGCTTATATAGAGGAAAAATTATTGAGAAATTTTGTAGAGAAAGTAGTGCATAGGATGTATGGCGATGACGGTTATAATTTTAAAGCTGCCATTTTTGAAAATTTGTACGTAAAGTCAATTTTAAATGTACAAAACTCTAACAAAAAATATCTGGAATTTTTTTATGATACAGAGACGAATGTTTTTCAAGCGATCAAAGCCATAGAATAAAATTTTCAAATCATGATATGTACTAATGAGTTGTAACAGTCAACATGAATTTTAAAACTACTAAGCTACGTATGAGGAGAGGAGGAAAAAAAAAAAACGGAAGGTTTTAAAGAATACCGATATTAAAGGCACAAAATCAGCCACAATACCAAATATATACTTTTGGATATTCGTTTGGAAAAATTAACATTAAAAGTAAGTTACGTTTATTAATTATAAATCACGGGCGGGACATAATTGAATTTTATTTAAAGAATAAATTCAGTAGTTAGCCGGGAGAGAAGTGGAAAAGTAATTATGACTTTTAAATTACTCCGGAAATATTAATGTTCATTCATCCATTAATAATCTATTTAATTGTTACTTTTTAAACAATTAGTAGTTTCCTTTTTTGGTGCACTGAGATGGATGTAAAATGAAACACGTCGATTCAAGAGACATTAAAAATATGGTCTTCGGGGATAATAGTTTGTTTTGTCCAGAAAATAATTAGTTCTTTTTCAGTTTTTTTGTTTTTGTAATATTAGATAATAGATACCATTTTATTATTTATTCAGGAATTTATACTGTAAGTTCATAAATGCATGATTGGAAAAGAATGATAATGTTAATTTGATGGGAAGCTCATCACAATACATATTATTCACGATCAGATATTTTTAAATGCAATAAAACCTTCGAAAGTTCGGCATTTCCCAGAAAAAGTGCCCACCTTACCTTATAAAAAATTTCATATTTAATTTAGAGATCGATTATTTTTATTCCTTATAGAGTGAAGAAGCTGTGATATATCTACCTTTGACAGAAAAGTTTTAATCTGTAGGGTTATCCTTAGTTCAAAAACGAGAGGGAGCTCAATAATTTGTATAAGGTCACCAAGCGTGAAGTTATTTACTTTTATTTCGCAGTTTTTACTTTCAGTTTTCGAAATTCAGATAAACTCAGTTACAGTTTCATTTAAGGGAACAGATTAGCCATGACACTATAACCGAGAAGCGTAATAAACGAGTTTATGTAACATTCAATTCTACAGGCGAAAGACTTTAAGACAGATTGACAGACTTACAGACTGAAAGACGTTACAGACTATTTTTATGTCAATGAACCCAGTTGTGTGTATTAAATACGAGTAAAAGCAAATACATGCACATACTAATAATATTAATATTCGATTTATTAGATGCTCGATATTTATAAGCCTCCAGCTACCACTGATATGATACAGAAAAAAAAAACTAGTATTGACGAAAAATCCATTGTTATCACCCTCCATTGGAAAAGTAAATAAATCGAATTTTTAAATACAGAACAAAAACTGCTTAACAAAAAACAATCTTTGATTAAAGAATCCGCGAGCAATACCAACATGCTTCATCAACCGTGCCAGTTCCGAAAATAACCGTTCTTCTCTGATTCGGAAAGCCGGCCGAATTCATTGGTTCAGAAAATATTTTTCATTCTTATGAACGAAATAAATAAATAGATAAAATAACAAGCAGAGCAACTATTAAAAAAGACTTTAAAGTAACCATGAAATATAACCATGAGCCAATCAGTCGTTCTGGAGAAGGAAAGCAAAAAGAAGAAAGGAAAAATTCTACCGTTTGAAAAATCATGAGGGAGATTCCATTGTCCATTTGTAATTCGACAGACCGTATGATTATTAGTTTTTTGCCCCCCAGCTATTTCGAAGAGAGTTTGAGAACAAATGCGATTTAAAGGTATTTGCGGATATTCCACGAATTTGGTAATTTTCGAGTCGATGTATATAATTTTTTCTTCAATGAGGTATGTGCATTAAAAAAAAAAATGGCTACAGCTAAAATCTCACTTTTTAAACGACTTCAAAAAGAAATAGCACGTCAGTTCTTCGCGCGTGGATTTGTGAGCCTGGATTTATTTCTAAAAGAATCAATTTCGCTAGTACTTTCTCGGGAAGAAAAATTCTAAAAAATCAGTAGTCCATTAGTGTCTTTAAAATCATTTTTTAAGGGAAAAAAAACGACAATTGTCCTTATAACTCGACCAATAAATTTTCAGTTAGACAAATTCTTTTATCAAAATAATTTGTAATCTTAAAATCAGGTTTAATCAGTTCGCTCTCATCGGAAAAAGGACGCAGCACTTAAGATTACCATCTTGAAAAACTAATTCTGCCAAGCTCGGTGAAGAAGGGCTTCTTATCCTAAAAAGGTTTCGGCAAGACTCCTTCGCAAAGAAAAGAATAACAGGTAACGGTTGAGGTACGAGTATTAAGTAAACCTTATACCATCAAGTCGATTGTTCGTACTGAATAAATCTGTACAAGTCCGTTTAATCGATCATAAATGTGAGTCGGTCCAAACAAGCTTATTAGCCATCTGAACTTTGACCATTAAAAAGAAGATCAAATTTTAAAGCTGATACGCAATTCCCGCGTCTTCCGTGTGAAGCAACTGAAAGCCACAGAGAAAAGCGTCACCCACCGTGGAAAATGCCTAACTATAATTTTGATTAAAACTGCCCGGAAACCGCAGAATGAAAGATGATACACAAGCCTCTTTCTTTGGTGAACACTCCAAGTCTTAAAAACTAACTCAGAAACAGGGCCATTGCTATGACTTTTTTTATAGGGGGGGGGGGGGCATCGATATGCCAAGTCAAATATAGGTTCTTACCAACTTATTTAATTTTTTATCAACTATATTACCAACTTCTTACTTTTTGCCAGCTGGGTTTGTGTCATTTTTGCCAAGTGTACCAGAAATAGATGGAAAATTGTATTTTTTGTTAAAATTCATTTGCCAAATGGGTATCTAATTTTGCCAAGTTTAACAGAATTGCGAATGTCATGGGGGGGGAGGGCTCCCGACCCCCCTCCCTTAGCAAGGGCCTTCCAGACCCTTATTATCGCATGGACAAATTGGGACTTTTCCCAGGGACCCCGGCTCGAAAGGGCCCCCAATATCAAATGTTGTTCTGAAATATTATTTTTTATATCAAAATTTTATGAAAAATAAAACAAATTTCATAAATGGGGGCCCCCAAATTCATCGATGCCCGGGGCCCCTGTTGGTCATAATCAGGCTCTGCCCCCCCCCCTCCATCAGCGTCTCTCGAAAGAACTGTTGCATGAGCTTGTTTGATAGAATAGCTGTTCACAATCACACAAAGCAATGGTTAAGAATAAAACTTCGACGATAAGTATTAAATTCGACAGGAGGCAATCGAGTATATTAAAAGCAAGTCTGTCACAGGAGAACACTGAATTCCCGCTCAAAGTTTATACGGCTTATAAAATATGCAATTTCATTTGCAATTCCGGTTCGCGTCGCGAAACAGAATCCACTAAGGGCTTAATAGGCTCCAGGAAAAGTATATGAAGCGTTTCGGTATTGACAGGGAGAGTGATAAGTCTATACTAACTTTCCAGGGTTTTCCTGAAATTTCGATTAAACTATCAATCAACCCCTGAGTTTTAATGCGTAAAAATTTGAACAGCCAGCACTCCAGGCGTTAGATTAGCTATCGATCATTATCGCGGTGCTACAGCTAATAAATAACTGTATCAAGAGTGATGGAATGCTTTTTACCAAGTATTTTATTTCGTGGTTCTTTCCTGTGTAGGAAACTTTTTTTTAAAAAAGCCAGCCATTTTGATAACGTTTTTAACAAAGAATGTGTAAAAGTGCGGGATTACAGTTTGTCTATGTCTAATCGTCCTCTTACTGTCTTGAATATATGTATATAAATTGCTAGGAAGTTTATAATATGTTATTTCATAGTATGTGCATCCCTATGTTCCTTATAAAATATGGAAATATGGTG
The DNA here is from genome assembly GCA_038373885.1 of Cheiracanthium punctorium. Lineage (NCBI taxonomy): Eukaryota > Metazoa > Arthropoda > Arachnida > Araneae > Cheiracanthiidae > Cheiracanthium > Cheiracanthium punctorium. Next base: position 236,794 of record JAWZYV010012997.1, on the reverse strand, counting down.
CATGTAAAGATTAATACTTTTTTTTTTCTTTCGAGATAACACAGACATGCCAACTTTCCAAAATCAAAATGCCTGAGATCTCCTGCTTTTTAATGTCAAAATGCCTGAGATATTTTTATGCGTTCATTTTCGGCATAAAACGTGTGTATAATCAAAAGAGACATAATTTCTTTTCTTAAATATGCGCGCATATAAACTTAAGTAACAGGATAGTACTAAGTTGTACAATGTAAATAAATTCAATTTTTAATATTTGCAAAATATTAGAAAATACAAAACATCAATCAATATACACATTGCGTAAACTTTCAAACCTAAAAATCATATAAAGATAACGTATAACAATGAAATTTTATATAACTGATTTTGTGAACCGGATAAGGAAAAGCACGTCTAATAATACCAAAAGAATTCTAATATACAGTGCCCGTAAAAAAAGTTCGAATTTTAATAGTTCAATAATACTGTTGACAGTTAAATCATGTGCCAAAAATCTATTACATGTTTTCACGGAAATGCGGGTATGGATAATGAAAGTGCGGTTAGTTCGAAATGCTGGGATTTTTTTGGCGTATACCGGGCAGCCAGTGATTAAAAAAAGCAAAATTCCCCAAGTCTGATTCTTATCTTAAGTCAAAAAATTGCCCAAAAGGCAACTCGTATGGTAGAACTGTCGCACCTCAAGGCACTACGGTAAATATTTAATAAACGAAGTGATTGCCATCATTTTCTTTAAAATGAAAAATACAGTAATAGAAATCAACAGTGGAGAGAAAAACAAAGATTTCTATAGTAATGGTGCAAAATAATGTGCAAGAGTTTGCCCTTTGTATTATTCCGATAGCTTATATCTTTTATATATATTAAGAAAGAAAAAAACAAAAACCATGAATACGTTTTTATACCCGCCAAAAAATAATCGCTTCAAAAGAAGCCTGCATTCAAATTAAAAATTTGCCGGCATGGCTCTTTAATTTACTCTTTAAAAAATACCGCATTTTCTGCACCGCTGCCTTGACCTTCTATTCTTAATTCTAATTTTTCTGCCCTAAAATACGCTAGCAGTTGTAAATCGAGATTAAAAAAAGAAAGAAAGAAAAGAAAAATGAATAAAAGAAAAGAGCTCGTAGTGAAAAATAAGAATAGAAGACAAACCGCCGGCGCCAGGTCGCCTACAAAATTTACAACTTTGCATTTGTTCCAAACGCATGTTATTTCGCTGAAAAACACTCCTGGATTCTAATTTTCATCTTTTGTCTATCCTGTTTAAGATCTTAAGGGTGTAGTTCGGAAATATAAAATCTCCCTCACGGTCTAAGTACACAAATCAGACTAAGCTAATTGCACCAGGGACTCGAAAAAATTCAGGATGATTTTTTCTAAGCTGTTTTACACATCGAAATAAATGAAACAAAGGTGCCTTTCATAAAACTTTCGGCAAAAATTCTTCAACATGGAATTGCACGGCAAAAAAGTTTCGAAAAGAGGCATATCCTGCTAAATTTTCGATTTGTAAGAATTTTTTTCTGAAAGTTTCGCTATTGATACAAATTTATAGTTTATTACAGTATACAATACAGCTTGTAAAGAGACATTCTAAAAATTTTGAAGTGCATTAAATAATTAGTTTATTTGTATTTATGTACCAAAATCGCATGGTTTTTTTTTTCCAAATTGCACCGTTAAACCAAATATAAAAGTTATTCATCTGCCCTTTTCAGTGGCGGATTAATGCAAGTTTGTCGGGGGGGTGTTAGTTTCTCGGTGGGGGCGGTTAGTTAGAAGATTGACATATACATCCATTTTATGGAAGTAAAATAGGATCTTTTTAGACTAATTTCTTTTTTCTCGGGGAGGGGGGTGATCACTCCCTCCGCCCCTCCCCCACTTTAATCCGCCCTTGTACCTTTTATTACGTCCTATTACTATATAATATACGTTGCCTCTTTAACATAGAACTTAACTTAAAACTTCGTGAAATAAAGTAAAGTTTTCAAAAAATTTAAGAAAAGAAATAGTAAAATTTCAGGCAATCCAGTTCGGAGCAATTAAGATAGTTAGAGACAATTTCTCCCTCCAGCCGTACAACGAGGATTGTGTGTTGTGTAGTAAAGTGTACCCCCATAGGGACAAGGTTAAGTAACTGGCAGTCATTAAATAATTTGAAATACCGACAAACGGCCAAGAGCATTACAGTCACAGAATTTCTTTCCGACCAAAACTTCGAGAATTTAATGCAAGTGTGTATGTGTGTGTGGTTGGAAGGAATTCAAAGGAAATTTCATCAATACTGCATCAACATTATTAGCACGACTAATTAGAACTTGGAAAGACGAGAGGGGGAGTTTTAAAATTAAGTTTTCTAAAGAAAATAGAAATTAGTTCCAGAGGAAACATACCATGAAGTATATCTCTTTAAAGGTTCTTAAGTGAATAAATATTTCCCTTTCTCGCGTCCACAATAATTGCTTTTCGAACTGATAGTTTAATAAAATATCAATGCGGTAAATAATCTTTAAGAACAAAGAAGCTACCTAATAAACTTTCTTTCATAAGCTCTTACCTTAAATTTAAAAACAAAACTGGTATTTACTATCACGGTTAAAAAAAGGGGGGGGAGGGGGGTTGCTGAGGAGGCAAAGTAATGCATTTTTCACACATGTTTGCTTTTATTTGAAGGATTACATTACAGAGTAATTACTCTCTTCTTTCAACACTCTATTAGTACACAAGTTATATATATATATATATGGAAGATCGGATTACACGCACTGCAGAATGCAGCAGAAATAAGCCAGGCAGGGATATGTATTAATTTTGTAGTTAAATGAAACGCAAGGCTTAAAGAGTATGCCCACGTCAGAAAAATTCTCATTACGGATGCTGAAATTTGCTTAGACAGCAATATTTGCTCTTTGAACGTTGAACGGGGAAGAAGTAGCAATTAATTTTGTTCGCTGGACAGCTACGTGGAGGACAGTAAAAAGAATAATATGCACAAGTGCGTGTGTGTGTGGGTATGAAAATATAATATGCAAAGTAATGGGTGGAAATGATTTTGCGACAGAATATTTAGCAAGAACTGGTAAAATCATGCGCTATTATTAAAAATGTTTTTTTTTTCATTAAAAAAGTCATGGATAACTACTAAGGATATAAACTTCCGTGTCTAAACGTCATTGTGTCTGCCGACAGTAGGTGGCGCTGACTTCTACGGCCTCATTCACCAACTAGGTGTCAGCACGAGATACAGGATTAGCGCGCGGATTAATCGTAAATGGTATTTCTCCCAAAAATTCGCACCCGGGTTAGTTTAATCCATAAACTGGCACAGTTTTTTTGTAAGCTGGTATGTGATTGGTCAGATTGATTGGGTTTTTCTTTTTGTAACACCGAAGATATCTAAGCTCACGGACCGTTGATTTCGGGAGTTGGTCGTTAGGAGTTGGTCCGCACGTGTAGCCTTTTATTTTGCAGCTTTTCCGATTAGTTCTTTGTGTGAAGCGGATTAGCAGGCGTCTTTCTTTGTATATATTTCTTTGTATAATGTTCATTTAAATAATAAACACAAAATATTTATTAATTATGTTTTCTACCTTGATCTACTCAAAGATATTTTTTGTTCTATAAAAAATCAAAATTAAATTTTACACTCTACACATCTTTTTGGACAAATATTTTCAGAGATGTTTATCCAGGTATTCTCAAATTTCTGAATTTTCCAGATATTCGAAATCGCTGTACGACGTGCTTAAGTCCAAAGCGAGTAGTACAGTAAATAAATATTGCGGAAATATGGCTTTGCTGAGCCCATGGCCGAATTTCACTGAGCATGCAAAAGCACTATTTTGGATGTTAATCCCCCGAATTCGGCGGATCAAATTTCACGTGAGCAAGTTCAGATCTGGTGCTAATCCTGGTGTTTGGCGTGGCGAATACATTTTGCAAGTAGCCCTTGATGTATCTCGTGCTGACGTGCTAACACAAGCGTCGAATGTTTGGTGAATAAGACCTTTAGTAGTCCATGCACTCTCTAACAACCGTGGTTTGTTCCTACATGATAGTTAGCACAAAGCGAGAAGCTGTCATTCGGTAGAAGGAAAATTTTAAAAATAAAATTCTTCATTTCTCTTTCTCTAATTAGAATTCTTTTTCTTAAACTTTCCTTCTTTCAAATGGCAACTTCTTTTTCTTACCGCCTTTTACACTTTGTTCTCTTTCCGGCCTGTGTAAAAGTTAGAAAGTCTTTTTTCTAATTAGAATTTTTTTTTCTTACACTTTCCTTCTTCCAAATGGCAACTTCTTTTTCTTACCACCTTTTTACTTTTAGTTCGCTTTCTCTCCTGCCTGTGTGAAAATTAGAAAACCTCTTTTTCTTAACATAATTTTTTTCTCGAATTTTCCTTCATCCGAATGGCAACTTCTCTTTCTTACCGCCTTTTTACTTTTAGGACTCTTTCTCTCCTGTTTGTGTGTGAAAGTTAGAATTTTTTCTCTTTGAGAAGAAAAGTGGACACTTTGTACTACCCGAAACTTATGATCTGTGCTATACTTTTGGTAGGTACGCGTATTAAATACAAAATTACAGTCAACTCCGGATATAGTGAACTTTTGGGCTATCGTGAACGCATTCCTTCAGTCCCGATTCACTTACGTTAGAAATGTACATAGCATTTTTCGGTTTTAGTGAACCATGACTTTGGTTATAGTCAGGGTTGTTATCATTTTGCCCAACACGAAAAAACCCGGGTGGGATTTTCGGTCGCAAAGCAGCCCGTGTGCCGTAGGTTGCTCATTTTGGTCGCGAAGCGGTCGGCGGCGGACCAGATAGTTGCCGAAGACGGCCGCTCACCGTAGAGTGTAAAAACGATCCATAGGTCGCATAGACCGGTCGCAAAGCGGCCCGGGAGCCGTAGGTTGCACATTTCAGTCTCGAAGCAGCTGGTTGGCAGACCGGATGGTCACCGAAGGCGGCTGGTAACTGTAATTTTGAATTTGGCCGCGAAGCGGCTGTCGGCGGCCAAAACTGGTGGCCGAAGACGGTTAGTAATAATAATAATAATAATGCTGAATTGTTTATTTTCACTTCAGTTTGAAAGTGACAGCTCCTTTTGCTAAATGAATGGAATTTACATTATTTCCATAAATGGGATTCATTGTGATTATTTTACTTAACAAATAGTTTTATAACCATAAATAGGATCAATCATGTTTGATTTACTTCATGAGCATTCAGTTTTTGTATAAAATTCTATTTTCGAGATCAGGCTCGTCGCTAGTGGGTGTGCAGGTTGTGCACCGCACAAGGGCGCCAAGGTAAAGGGGGGGCGAGACGACTGAAGAAGAGTTTAGAGAAAAATTAACGTTTTTCAAAAAAGAAAGAAAGACAGAAAGAAAGCGAAAAAATAAACATTTTTTGTTTAAGTGTATACTACAGACACCTAGGAAAGGGCTTTTCCTGCTAAAAGGCCACCCTACAATGTTTTTACAAATTTAGGGCTTTATCGTTAGGTTCCATCTTACAAGTTCTTGTATAGTATACAGTACTGCTTTGTTAGCATCCCTTCTTTCCCATCCCTGGCAAAGACCTGCTCCGAGTTTCTCCTGTTAAATATAAGGTGATCGCACTATTTCTTGTAACCCCAACAATCACACGTTTATCGGTTAATCCTAGTAAGCTTACTTACAGGTTCTCTACCTGCTTACTTACAGGTTCCCTACATATTATTAAACTGCGTGTTTACCATTGGTTACCTCCAGATCCAACATATAAAATATTTACATTTCATTGGATAATTCTGGATCCCATCAAAACCTATATATATATGAGTGACTGCTAAATCTTATTTTTATTCATTTCCTTTTTCATGTTGTGAGTGTCGTGTGTCGTATTTACTTGTTAATAAATGCCTTATTCGGTTCACGGATGTATCTTTTTACATCTCCAAACTTGTCTTTCGGTGCTATCCACAAGGTCAAATTTACTGATATGTGACACCATACTATTGGTGATGATATATGGATGACCGTTTTTCGTTTTCAGTTTCCTTCCCATTCATGGGCGTCTGTCTGAGGTCCTGAGATGTTGCAGAGAAGAGTACTGTTGCATGTGTTAGTGGGAGGGGGAGGAGCTCATCCTCGGCTTTCCCACACATTAGTATTAAAATAATACAAAAAAGTTCAGTACACTATTCACTGTACCGAAGGCTTGGAGTTGGGGGTGGGGGGGGGCGATCTGGGAGTCCGCGATGACAAGTACAAATTAGAGATGAGTTCGGGCTCATTTTTTGAAACCCGATCCCGAAGACTTTTAATCCGAGCCCGAGCGATATTATTTAAGTCGGAGCCCGAGCCCGCCCGAGCCCGAAATTTCAGCTAAAGATAAATAAAATTCAAAGAAGTAATTCCTTGATAGAATACAATAAATTTTGCCGTTTGTGCAAATTAAAGACAAATATAGTTGCAAACGCTCAATGCACTTTCTAATTCTTTAGATCTATGTTTATGAAATAATGTCCGATCTCATGACTATGCAATATATCTATGCAATATCACATATACATGATCTGCTATACAGTTATACATGATCTATGTAATATAAGCCGCCGTTCTGAAATACCCAAAGAGCTTCACGCGCCTTCTAGGCTCCCGCGCCGCTATTTTTTTTTTTTTTTTAATAAGTACTTTTATTTTTCATATGAATCACTTTTTAAAAATCTGTTTCAAGGAGTATGTTCAATAAAACAGAAATTTTTCACGAGCCCGAGCCCGAACGCAATTGTGAGTTGCAGAGCCCGAGCCCGGTTCGGGCTCGGGCTCGGGCTGAGCCCGGCTCATCTCTAGTACAAATCTGGGAATAGACATGGATCCAAAAGGGGTGCAAAGAGAAATATGAATAATTATGATATTTGCCAGCTGATTAAGTACATGGAATAGTAAAATGGTAGTTTTGTTTCGAAAATTGATTTTTTTTTTTTTTTTTTTTTTTTTTTAATGTAGGGGCGCTAAATCAATGTTTTGCACAAAGGCGCCTGACACATCCGCGACGGCCCTGTTTCGAGTTTTGTATTAAGTGTTGCTGTTCAACATGGGGAAACATCGGTTTTAGTGAACGAAATTTGCCGGTCCCCAGAGGTTCACTATAACCGGAGTTGACTGTATTTATTTTAAATGTACATAACGGGTTTGTGCTACAGCAACATGTGAAACGGAGATACAGGTGCGTCTTTCTTGAACCCGGAAACTATGAAAGGGCCGAGACGCAGTATTTTAATGTTTCTGTAACGTGATTAGGAATATCCCAAACAAGTAACAATAGGTTTTAGAATTTCCATCCTCATTTAAAAAAAATGAAAACTGTTACATTATTCAAAAAAGAACATAAAACCATAGAGTCATTAGAATATCGAACAATGGCATTTTTTTATTATTGGGAGGGGGGGGAGGGAAACATTATCGCAATTTCCAAAGAGAAACAAAACAAAAAAAAACACTCCTAGAAGCATCGAATGCAAATAAACGAAACTAAAACAACAAAACGTCAATTTGAAAACAAAACAACGCACGAAAACAGAATTTGATTAAAAAAAACAACAAAATTCACCTCTAGCAGAACAACAATGCAACATTTACTTCATTTGAGCTCCGCTGGCAATGGACAGTCCGATTATGCTCCAACAAACGAAATAAATTATGTAAATAACATTTATGCGGCGAATTTAATGAGTCCCGACGTCATTTAAAATTCAGTGGATGACCATTAGGATGCTATTGTGTCAGTCTCATCAGTTGGTGTCGTCGGCGGAAATCTTCGCATCCGAAAGTCCGCCGCCCGCTACGGACAGAATATTTTGATACTGTGCAACCAATTAAAACTTATAAGATGCAAATTACCGCCGGTGGTATTGATTCCTGCATGATTAGGTGCGCGTTAAATAAGCTATATCCGAGCGAGCTTTAAAATTCCGATAACAGGGCAGCGCTGTATTTTGTACATCATGGCGGCTTATGTTTGATTATTACAATTGCAAATCAGCGTTGTTTTAAATATTTGCGTTATTCATTAGTTGTTTTGACAACGAAACGCAAAACTTCCAATATGTGTATATTTATTTAGTAAAATTAATTTCTTATTGCTATGTACTCGATGATTTTATTGTTAGGATATGTGTTTGTAAAACTGGCACAATCTTTCAGTTGGATGATTTAATTGCACATAATTTTTTTCTTTTAATTTATTTAAAAAAGAAGGCTAATTTTTTAAAGCAATACGGCAGTTTAAAATATTTTTAACAAATTCTTCCACTTATATTAAATAAACTTTCTCAGTCACATAAGGCATTTTAATTAAAACTAATAATTAATTGAAACTACTTAAAAATATGTCTTTAGTAGTAATTTAGTAATGAAACTACTCTAACACGTAAAATAAATATAACAAGTAAAATCAAACCATTGAAGTAAAGAGTATAGCGCTTTTGCTTTTTCCATTTCCTCCCTTCTCTTTTATAAATGAAGAACTAACAAATTGGGATTTAATCCTTTATAGGTATTTTTTAAGGCATTTTATTTCTTTTCCTACTTTTACAAATATATAACTGAAATATTGGGAGAATATTGGGAGGTAAAGAAAGGTGTTTTTGCTTTACTTGTTTTCCCTCCTTACAAATAAAGAACTAATAAATTGAGATTGAAGTCTTGGTGCTTTAGCTTTCTTCCTACTTTTACAAATAAAGAACTGGGTTGTTTTACGTAAAAATATGCTTCATTATTTAAGGTAAAAATCTGCTCTTATAAAATCTAATAATCAGTTTAAATACAAGTAGAACTGTTATCAAATCAAGAGGCTTAGTAGATGGTTCAATAATTAAGGGAAGAATTAGATAGGAATCAAATTTTTAAAATCGTAATTTATAGTTTTGAAAAATAAAATAAAAACAATAAAATATCGCTTAGATATTATTTTATTTATTTTTACAAACTGACCCTTTATGAAAATTTTATACTTTCAATTTTGTCGGTGCAAACTGCAAAAACATAACTAGGTATAATAATATCTAAAATTCAACTGAAAAAATTTCCATTTAATCAATAAATATTGCTTTCATTATCATTTTTTAAGCCCACATAATAATATTTAACAGTGACCGTTACAAACCAAGGAATGTAAATAACAACACTATTTTTTTTAATACATTCCGCATACATATACACACATATTAATTTAAGAAGTTTTAGAAATAACTCGACAGCACACACGCCTCCGCAGCGCAAAAATATTGCAGATTAAAATTCCTCTTTCTGGGGTCGGAAAATGCCCGGAGGCAAAACATTGATTTAGGAGCCCCAAAGCAAATAAAGATGTACAACAGGTTCTTTCACTGAACAAATTTAATGAAGTCATTTACCGCGCAGCGATCCGGAATATTTTTGAGAGAACACGACACTTAATATTGAAACCGGGTTTTAACAGGAGAATTCGGAAAATATTAATAGTTCCTTTTTGGGGAGCAAAAAGCGGGATTCCAATGCATAAATTCATGAAGCGCAGTGGTTTTAAGAGGTGTGAAATTTGCTTTTTCACTTTCGCATAAAGCAGAATTAGTGTGCTTCAAAGCAAATTTTCCATCTGTAACACACTGACAAAATTCACTGCTTCGAAATAAGGCTGCAAGATATGCTGGCGCAAGTCGTCATTCTTGTGTCCAAGGGTTGCCAACTGAACACAAGCGCTCCATTAGATGGTGGGTTTATCCATTGCATAAGTATAGTTAGAATATGCCAGACGAAAATTGTTAAACAATTTCAGAAACAGTTTAGTTTGGTTTAATTAATTAATTTATTTATTTATCTTTTAGTGTTAGGTTAGGCATTATATATTTAAACTGTAGAACATATCATATGACGTTTCTCAAGCAACAGCATGTAATATTTGCAAATAAACAATAGCAGAGAATAATCTCTTATATATAGAGAGAGAGATAAAGAGATAGATGTAGATATGGGATATATAAATATATATAGATAGATATAGAAAACAGAACAATCATTCGTTATGCCGTATATGTGGTAAACATAAAAAACAAAGGTCAAGCCATTTATTTCCTCACCTCATGAAGACGGAATAAAATATTGGCCCATTAATTACGCCATTTGATAAACGATACATTTTGGTTTATGGTACTAGTTCAGGAAGAGACTTAGTACATTTGATTAATGAGAGGGCCTCCTCAATTAATGATGGCTGAACAACAAAATCAGGAATCAGTTAGTACCCAAGGGAGGTTATGCCTCAATAAAGAGATTTTTCCAAAACAAAGGGAAAATCTGAATAAAGATGGAACACTTAATCTTATCAGGATAAATCAACTGACAGTTTTAAGAAGGGCAAATTATTTTAAAAGCCAAAATTGCCCTTTTAGTCACAACAGAGCGTATTTATAAGGGAGGGAAAAATAAAAATCTGTTGACTGACATTTTGTTAAAAGAGTTTAAAAATAGAAAACAATACAGTTCCAAGAAAATTGAAACAATCTTAATTTGGAGAACTATCTTTAGAATGCAAGAAAAATTTAAATTAAACACGCAATACAAATTTAAAAAATATATAATAGTAAAGCCGTCGTAAGCGAAAAAACTATATCAACAAATGTATAAAGCTTAAAAATACTTAGACGAAAAGTATCTCTCCTTAAAATGATACTTTATGTGCTTAAAGATCAGGAATACTTTGGAAAAATAAATGAATGATCTAATGTTACTCAACGAGACAACCATAATTCCAAGCAGTTCTTTATTATTAGAGTCGCCACACAAATACGTATTTTTAAACTTTATTTCTCATTCTCATACAAAAATTGATAACCCATTTATCGAATAAACATACACAAAGAACATTAAACAAAAGAAAATTTAAAGAGCCTTAAAAAAAAGAATTCCTTCTTTAAAAGATAATTTGTAAAACCATCATATTACCACCCACAGCCGAAGCGGGTTTAAAAACCGCGTAAGTGAAATGCACACACACCACCAACAAATCGCATTATTCGGCATATTTATTGTTAAATTAATTTAAAAGACCCTTCGGCATATCCGTTTCCCCTCGAGGGAGCTTTTGTCGCAAATCAGCCACCCACTCCCCCCTCCACAAACTCCTGACTCCAGTAGCCAGAGCAATGATGACGTAGCGTTTAGGGGCTCGGTCGCTTGATCTAACTTGCCCTTCTAAAAAGATACTGGTAAATTAAATCAAGAGGGGGAAACACATAGAAATGATGATTTATGTGTTATTGGCGAGAATGAAAAAAAATCATGAAGAAATAGTTTACAGATAAGCCAGCTATTTTGGCTGAGAACTATTGAGAGATCCAACAATAATGATTAATCTAAATTATTCCTTTAAAATACAATTCCTTTAAATGTTATCTCTTTATTTGGAAGTTATCATGCAAAATGTACTACTTAATATTAAGAATATTAATGTACAAAAAAAAAAAGTAGTTTTTAAATGAATAGAAGCTTTATTCCTCAGAGTAAGGTCGCAAGAGGGAAAAGCAGAAAATATACTTTTGTTTCCATTTTTAACAGGTCGAAATAAAAGAAATACACTCCAACGTCAAAGCCCTACTTAAAATTCGCTAAGGAATACAACTCCTGAAAAAATAAGAGTTATTGAAATAAATCAGTTTCATGATTTTCCATTTCGAGTAAACAGGGGTCAATCCAGGAATCTTTTACGAGGTGCCATTTTTGTGAATTTAATTTTGAACAATTTTGTGAAAATCACTTTTTTTCTTAAAGTAATATCAAAATAAATTAAAATAAAAGGTAAAATACCAATGAAAGGTTGTTTTAATCGATTATATTTTTGTGAAGGGGCCGTTCTAATCGATTGTAATTTTGTGAAGGGACGGTAAAACGGACTGAAATTTCGTCTCCATCGATCTCTGGTATAACTTAAAAAATACTTCTTAAAAAGGCGAAAACATTATATAGTAAAAACTCTATGTACTTTTAAGAATATTTTGGCACTGACTTTAACAGAAATAATACAAAAGTAAAGCAATTATTAAGATAATTAGGAACTTAAAAAATAAGTCCTGGGGAAGATAAATTAATGTTCAATTTATTTAGCTAAGTCTTCTAGCGAGTAGCTCCAAATACATTCCCATAGACGATTTTACGACTCGTTTTTACTAACTATTTGAGTGGTGCCTACGAGTTCGCAAAAACGAGCGCCTACGTATCTACTACATTATGAATCCATTTTGTTTCAAATTTACATCACAGAAAAAGCTTTAAAAAATGAAATTACACTATTCCATGTTCATTTAAAACAATACGATGCATCATACTGCAATGGGAATAAGTTTTAATCCGAAGTTAAATCAGAACATAAACCAAAATTGCAAACTAGAACATGCAATAAGTAGACAAAATAGACGAAATTTTCCAAGCCGGAAGAAATAGCACAATCCTGCGGTGAATTAAAAAAAAAAAAATAAAAAAAATAAAATAAAATAAACAGTCTAATAAAATTCTATGAAACAGAAAAGTTCTCAGCTACATGAATAATCTAGTAGGATATAGCGGATATAGCGGATTACTGATTTACACACACTAAAAATAATCAACTAAAGCGTCTTTGATGAAATCAAAGTAGCAGAAAATCATTAAAAAAAAAAAAGAAGTAATAAACCAAGCAACATAACCATTACTTTTGAATTGTCTATGGAAAATGAAATATTTGTAATGATTCAAACAAGCTAAAACCCCGCGGAAAATTAGTATGCTGTAGGTCTCTAAATCTGCCTTTTCGGACCACTAGCAGCCCATGAAAGTAACAGAAAAGAATAGAAAGGGATAATCTATTCAGTGCTGATTACAAGTACTATATTGTAGAATAACGGAAATAACCGTTTGAAAGGGGGGTAATGTACTTGACACTTTTTCAATTCTGCGCCTCATTTAAAATCCAAGAAATGTTTTTTTACATTTTTTAACACTTTCCAACAAGTTTGAAAAATGTTTATGATTTCGGTTTCTCTATCCGTTCGTCCTTGCTCTAACTGCCGTAAATATACGTATGGATTAGTACGAAATTTAAATATGTTATTCCTATGTACTGTACAATGTACCCTATTGAAAATGGTAAAATGTTGCATTTCTAGTTCTACAGGAGCACTCAAATTCCAATACAGTCCGCTCTACCGGCAGCCATTCTTTAAAGCATATTTTAAGAGATATTCCACTATTTCAAATAACGCAAAAAACATACGATATCAAGGATTGCAAAAATAATGCTCTCTCTGAAAAATAGCTTCTGTAGAATTTATAGTTCTTCTACAGGAGCACTCAAAATATTTACCGTACATTACGGTCTGTGGCAGTTATCTGAGACATTTATCTACTTCAAGCACAACACAATAGACGTCAGCAACAGAGTACTCTTCATTTAAAATATAGACATAACACTTAAAAGTTTTTTACAGGTACTCGCAAAATTATATTAATAGTGATATACAGCTTTTTTGCAGAATTGACTAAAAACTTAACATCCAGCTACAACTGGAACTAATTTAGTTAGTTGACAGGTGAACCAAAGATAGGTTGAAAATTAAAGCCAATTTTTTTTCTTATGCATTAAGATCACACCACCACTTGACTAAATATGACGGTATCTGAATTTTTTCTTTCACCCAGTACATAAATATCTTAAAAATTTTCTGCCATCTGCAGAAAATTTTAGAAACAACATTTGTCCAAAACTACCCAATCTTCTCCTATGTACAGATTGAAATTAGTTGTTATTCAAACACAACAACTAAACTAATAGTTGTTAGTTGGACCTTCAACAAACAGCTTTTAGTTTAATTGTCATTACGTGTCAACTACATTAGTTCTAGTTTTAGCTGAACGTTAGTTCTTGCCCAACTGTGTTTTTCTAGGGTAACCTCAAAAGTTTCGCCAAATTTGGTGCAAAAAGAATTGTTGTGTTGGAAAGTGTTATAATCGGTGAGTTTGGCATGATTTATCTTTCGTTTTTTGTTAAAGTCTATTTTAAAAGAAATATATAACGATTAGTACGACGATAGAAATTTCGGTTGTTTCCGTTTATTTTTCAGGTTTAGCTTTCACTGCTAAATTCACAGAATAGTCTTTGTAGCAAAGACTTTGTAGCAAGATGCTTACTGCTTGTTATATTATTATCAATCAAGAAAGAAACAACTTTGCAGCAAATATTAAATTTTTAATTCTTTTACACAATTAAATAAAGGAATTAATGCATAAGTCATGAACGTAAAGTACGTATAACGAGACAGAAGTTCAACAACAATACTAAAATAAGAATATCTGCAACATTTTTCTTTTTCTTTTTCTTGAATGAATTCTATAATTAGCGATTCCATTCCAGAGCAGAACAAAACATATTGTAAATTTATAGTAAAGAGAAAACGAATAGAAGACTAACAAATCAAAAGACGAAAAAAAAATTTAAAAAGAACGCTAAAAGAATTATTAGGAACTCAATATTTTACCAAAAACAAAAAAAACTAAAATCCATGGGATTAGTACAGTAGAAAAAAAGTGGTACCTCATAATATTCTGGTGAAAATAATAATAATACAAACTTCTTAAAAATATTTCGACTAGCCTAATAAATGTCAAACTGCCAACATGATCAAAGAAATAGAGGAAAAATCCAATACCCAAGAAAGGCTTTAATTATTTTACATTTACACAAACACATTCTATTCCGTTCAAAAACAAATGCCTGCCTAACGAACGTTGTACATCCTCTGGGAGCGGTTCGGTAAATCAATAAAGCATACGAAGAAGCCTGTAAAATTAAAACACTAGCCGAGGTACTTTTTTTTACTTTTTCTTTTAGCGTTAATGACCTCTTTATGAAGGTATCACTTCACTGTTCTCTGGGGTAAAAGTTGTTCCCGACTTGGAAAAGCAGACGTAATTATTGTGTTAATAGACTTCTTCATTTGTGACAGCAACCCCATTTGATTTATTCCGGATTATAGTCGTGTTCGATTTCTATAATGTATACCAGCTCCGCGTGAATTTGAAATGTTCCCACGTTAGCCGTAAATCTACTGTTCACTTCTGAAACCTCTATAAAAAGTAGATAGCATGAAAAAATTGATATTTGATATTTA
Organism: Cheiracanthium punctorium; assembly: GCA_038373885.1. Lineage (NCBI taxonomy): Eukaryota > Metazoa > Arthropoda > Arachnida > Araneae > Cheiracanthiidae > Cheiracanthium > Cheiracanthium punctorium. The sequence continues at coordinate 221,624 of JAWZYV010012997.1, read as the reverse complement.
AATTCGTGCATAAACTCTAATTTTTTTCCTTAAAATTGGAAATAACATTCAATACGGCGTTTGTTCCGATCAAGTAACCATGTCATGTACGACGCTATAACCGATAGCCTTTATAAGCGAATCTCTTTTTTGGACGACTGATTGATAATAATAATACAACAACTGTATTTACATTACAGAATGCTTTGACTATACGGAAGGTGTCACGTGTAACTATAAACCGTGCCGCCATAAAAGAGTTTTTAATTTTTCTCGAGAAATGAGTCAAAGACAGACATAATTCTGTAACCAACTTTTGGGAGACATACCCTTCGGTAATTAAATTCAGTCTAAAATGCATATTCTACGAGTCGAATAATTAAAATTAGCATTTTGTTACTTTAAATTTGAATAGGTAGCAACGAGATAAGTTTTGGGTGCCACTATTGTTTAACATATGGTTTTTACGAGTTCTCTTGAAACATTGGCGATATCGCTTAGATGACTTCAGTTCTAGGGACTCATTTTTGGCGCCAAATTCAGTAACATTTTACTAAAAGTCGCCAAGCTTGACGTCCACACCGGGACAACCATCAAAAGTCAGTTTTTAAGGAAATAAAGCAATTTAAAGTTCCTGGTAAATGTACAAAAATTAGAATATTTCATAATTGAAGATCAAGCTAAAAATACATTTTCCTTATAAAATGCCATTGTTATATATCTTTTTATCATATCATATTGTTATTGATATTTACAATTGGCATCTGATGTAAGCTTTCGAATCATAAGAATAAATAAATTAATAAATTATAAGAGTTAATTCACCAGAAAGTTTATAAATCTTTATTTTACAACTCCCAAATACTCAAAAGACGAATTTGCTCTAGCGAAGCTTATGTATAAACTGGAAAGACACCGCGCGCGAAAAAGATCGTGCAGTTATAAATAATAAAAATAATAATAATAATAATAAGTCACATAGGCAAACTGTATTGTATTCACGACTTCACACTTTCTGAATCTTGAATCGATATTTCCCCATAAATCATTCCGTAACTAATATAACGGGAATCTGCATTTAACTTTTCAAAACTTCCGTTTGAACTGTACCAAGCATTTCGCATTTCACTTTAAATTCGAACTGTCATCAATCATTAAAATCGGAAACCGAGGGATTTACAAACCAATTTCACGAATATTAGTTCTCCCTTTGGAGCTTTACGCTTTTCGAATGCTAGAAAAACCAGGGGAGGAAACTGGCAAATACATATTCCTGTTGCTGTAACCCGTCTGTCTGGAAAAGAGAAGGAAGCCTTTCGGGGGATGAATATTTCAGACAGATGTTTAGCATGTGGGCGCTAAAATAAAGAAAAGAAAAAAAAAAAAAAAGAAAAAAAAAATGGCTGTAAACTCTTGCATGAATGACGCCCTGCACAGATTCGAACATGAAATAATCCTTAGATTAGGTTATGAAATATATATCGCTGTGCATCTACAATGGTAAGGAGAAGAGGAAAACTGAAATTTTCTTGACGTATTATTGCATTCAACGAAATGATTTTTGAAAATAACATCATCTCATTTGATAAGATTAATGTATGCAGAGGGAAGTGGAAGTTTATATGCATTCTAAAATATTGGTACGCAAGCAACATCTTCACAGGACTGGATTAAATTGGTCAGGAGTAGTGACATGGGTAGTTTAACATTTTAAAGGGAGAAAAATTTTAAGTTTTTTTAAAACTCCATTAAGTCATTTAGCATTGGTTCTGCTTTAGTTAGGTTTAATAAAATATTCGCAGCCAGTAGTCAATTTATAGGCAGGCATCGTATAAATTACACGGTGTAAATCCGAATATACTGAGACCTAATAAATTTTCTATTCGATACTTAGTTCAGACACCATTCGATCACTGCTTCATTTAAAAATGTCTTTTTTATCAACTGAAAAAGGTGACCAAGAAGCATTGCATCTACAGGGTAGTCAAAATCAAACTTCAGTACCAGGGGCGTAGCCAGAAATTTTTCATGGGGGGGGTTACGACTACTGCAACTCACATATATGCATACATGTGTGTGATAAGGGAGTGAAGAATATACATTTTGTAAGGCAAAAAATTCCTCATGGGGGGAGGGGGTTATGACGCCCCCTAACCCCCCCTCTTGGCTACGCCCCTGTCAGTAACTAAAGGGTAATGCAGGGCATTAAAAGGGTCATAATGACATGAAATTTGGAAAACAGACAATTCAGACAAATGCAATCGTGTTTTAAAGACAGGACAAGAAGTTGTCAACAGGTGGCACTTCAAATCGACAAAATGTTCTTGACATTTTCTGCAAGGCGGCTCCAAGGCTTTTGTAAGGAAAATAACCCAAGTTTCGTCCAGTCATTTGCAAAACGGTCTAAATTGGCCAAATCAAAAGCAATATAGACAATTGGCGCACAAACAACATTGTGTGGTGCATGGCAAGTTGCTTCTACGCATGCAGATTCACTTGCAGAACTTAGCGAGAACGGCTGTCGATAATACTTGGCCGTAGAACATTTCAAGGATATTTCAGATTTCTTAAATTGATGCATTGACCTGTAAAACACTGAGAAGTTCGGAAAGAAATCGCCGATGTCTTAGAGGCTCAAGAGGACAAACTGCATTAAAGATGGATGAAGAATGCGGACAATCGCCATGTAATTAATCATTCTATTTCCAGGGGTCGACCCAGGATTTTCTTCCAGGGTCCCATTTTCGTGAAAATTGCTTATTTTTGGAAATTTCAATACTTATTTTTGTGAATTTTCATAGTAATTTTTATGAAAATTAACTTGTTTTTTTAAATAATTGATAAAACAGATTAAAATGTAGGGTAAAATGCCAATGAAAGGGTCGTTTTAATCGATTGTAATTTGTGACGGGGCAGTTTACATCGATTGTAATTTTGTGAAGGGGTAGCAAAACGGACCCAATTTTCGTCTGCATCGATCCCTGATTTCCCTAAAATCTTAACTAAAAATGCACCAAAATTTCTCAGAGCGGCGTTTGAAATGTCTCGGAACAACTTAATTTCTAGACTAATAACTATAGAAGATATTGCTAAATAAAAGAACCAAAGGAAGAAAGGAAACATCATATTCAGAATTTTTTACATCAATACAAATCGTTGGAATATGCACACCTAACGGAGTGAAATAGACTCTAAAAAGAGGGAATATTTCTTTTTAAGAATGGATTAGAAAATTCACTACTGCACGGAGTAAATATTTTCTCTTTACACAATACTCTTGCTTGGAAAAAATAACTTATTGCTTGCTCTCAGTGTTTCCAAAGAACTGAAGATGGTGGCCAAAACGGTCCATAACTTTTTTTTTAGTTGTGATTTAAAGGTTTTAGGGGCCGATTTAAGAATCTCCGAAATTTTTTCTGGTAATCCGAAAAAGTCTCTCATATTCTAGTAAAAATTAAAGGATTTTGTATTTGAAAGTAGTGGTCAAATTTGGCCTTTGAACATTTTTTGTGGGGACAAAATTGTGTATCTAAATCTGGTCTCACAGGCGCAGAAATTTCGCCTTAACAGTAACAAAAGGTGCATTATCGAGGATTCATTTTGACGTTTTACTTCAACAACACTGAACTTTACAAAATATTAAAACTTACAAAACTAACGAAAATGCTTTGCACTGCGTCTAGGTAATATTGGGTATAGGGCATGTAAGACTGCATGTGCATTATTAATTAGAAGTTAGAAGAAATATTTTTAACTGGTCCAAAGCCAAGAAATAGATAAAACAATAAAGAATTTTGTAAACAACACACTTTTCAAATCTAAAGGAGGTTAGGCCCTTTGTAGCAACTGAAACGGTCCGTACTGTTTATTTTTTTATATTTATGAGTGTTATTAATTTATTTTTTTATGTTTATGTTGTTTTAACCATTTAAAGGCCCATTTCCACTGCGAGTCACTTCAATGTGTTTCAATGGCCAACCGGAGACTGATGCGTGAAAACAACCTTCCGTTGCTCTCTCCATTGTGTGGGTGAAAGGATTGTGATTCTCACGCGTTTTGTGGGTGGTCCCGTCTGGTCATTAAAAAGTCATACATTTCTCCTGTAGAATACCCTTCTACCTCCTGTAAACACGACACTCGCCTGCTACTTACTCAGCATCGGCTTTAACACCTTTTATTTTTTATTTTATTTATTTATTTATTTATTATTATTATTTTTTAATGTTATTACAAGAGACAGAATAGTATCTGAAGCGAGGTGAAATAAATTTCAAATTTCAAGACTGCATACTTATTTCCTAAAATTCCGATAAGTAAAATCCAATCATCAGAGGGTTTCCTTCCGATAAATGTTGCTAGTTTTAAGACGGGGGGGGGGGACTTCTACAGTCAATTTTCTATAGAATAAAAGTAGAAAATCGGACTAAACATTAAATTGAACGTCTTTCTAACATAAAAACAGAAATGCTTAAAGCAGTTTTTCAAACTTCAGAAAAATAACTAACAATCGCATTAAAACTTGAATAACGGACTAAAATGTTCTGCTTAAATAACTAAGAAGCAATTTATGAAAATTATTTATTCAAAAGCGAAAGGAAGAAACTGACAACAAATGGAACGCGTTGCACCGTCATTGATAAATCGCGAGTTGTGGAACAAAAGAGAACTCAACTTCAAACGAGTGAAACTTTCAATTTTAAAAAAAAAGTCATTTTACTCAAGAAAAAAGTCATTTTACTCAAAAAATGTTAAACATACTTAAGGCTATATGAGAAAACTGAAATACTGTTCAGTTGCGAGACATTATAACTTTTGTCACTGTACAATATTTAATTTACTTTTGCCCAAGCCAATAACTAACAATGAAGCATTCATCATTCAGAAAGCACAAATAAATAAACGTAAGATGGAAGTGAAATTTTCTGTTAAGGAATTATATAATTAAGTATTACATCATTAATGTTTAAAAAAATTTCTGAAACCTCCAATAATTTTTACAAAAAAAAAAAAAAAAAAGAAAAGAAAAGAAAAAGAAATATGCCAAAAACCGAATTTTTCTTTTAAGACTGAATTTTTACGAATTATTCTTAAATACTTTCACAATATCAAAAATAAATAAAGAATAATATAAACGTGCGTTTGAGCTTTGTTGAAATAAAACTTAAAAATTAATCAAAATAAAGTTGATGGTAACAAAAAAAAGTTACTTAAAAGGATATTAAAAGTATTTTACAAAAAGCACTAGCTTTAATACTTCTTGCCTGATGCAAAACTGACACATACACTTAAGTAATAAATTTTCCAAGTAGAACAAAGGATTTTTGATTTATGAAAACTTAAATTAAAATTGAAAATTATCTTTCATTGCTCGCCGAAAACGGCTACTGATTAGTTCATGGAATTCACATTAAACTTACTAATTTAGTCAGTTATAATCAGTCATAAAAAACAATTGTAAAAAGTGTTTAGTTAACCATCAGCTGTATTCAAAATCAAACAAACTTACTTTAAATAAAGTAAGTTTCCAAATATAGAAAACGTTTTAGATTAATTTTGTTAAACTAAAACTAAAATATATATTTTTTATTACTTTCTCAAAATCGGCTATTGGTGTACAGAGGGTCATGGAGTTCACTTAAAACTTATTACCTTAGTCAGTTTTATTTAATGATGCAAACTATTGTAATAAGTGTTTAGTTCAAAAAATAATGATTAGCTGTCCTAGTTCAAAATTGAAAATCAAAACACATAGAACAGAAATCATGCAAGACATAAAAATAAAAGGAATGTACGACAGCGTTTCAAAAGGGAAATCCCTACAGCCATGTCCCATATCCAGATAGGGTGCTGCCACATTATTTAAGTTCCCCTGCGTCCTCCGTAAGTAACTTTCAATTTAATTTAATTTATTTAAAATAAATACAATAATACTTTTTGCAAATTTGGCTCATCATAAAAATTACAAATAATAATAATTTGAACAAAAATTTAACTGGCTACAAAAGCTTGACTAATATGCAAATTCAGTAATATTTTTTATAAACTTAGCCCAATATAAAAATTCCAATTTTTTTTTTTAATTTTAGAAATGGCTATAAGAAATTAATTAAAATATAAACTTACTAGTATTCTTAAACAACGTTAGCTCAGCCATTAAAATAACAAATAATAATAATTTTAAATTTTTTAACTTGAATATACAAACTTGACTGGAGTGTAACCTCTAAAAGAAACTATTTATCACGGAATGACCCAACAAAACTGAAAATTTTAACTGTGCAATGCAAATCAATCCATTAACATTTATATTAATGTGGTGAAACGCTGAATTATTACCAAAACATTACAACAAAAAAAAACAAAGATCGCAACAATCGCATATGTAAATATTACAATTCGCAGATGCAAATACATGTAGGGTAAACAAGATTAACCCCAAACACAGGCCCCTTCAAAAATCTGATCAAGAAACTAAAACCTAAATGCACAAATATCAAAATGTGAATACTTACTACTTAAAAAAAGTTTCATAAAGGATAAATAAATTCCTAAGTGATAAGTATTCCTGATTCTGGAAGTCTTAGGATGCTGGCATTCACAGAGCATCGGGGGGTTTGGGAGGGGTGGTAAACAACTCCCAAAAACTTTTGACAGTGGGGGGGACAAGCACAAGAAACCACAACCGATCAAAGCATTGCCACTTACCGTTTATTAAATATCCTTAGACACTTCCATTAGAAATAGTTTTGTGGCATAAAATCAGTTTTCCATAAGTTTGAAAACGATGATTTTAAAAAAAACAGCAAACAGACGTTCGATTCCAGCACTATTATAAACCAAGCGAACCCACGCTAGCGCAAGGAATATGAAGAAAAACCACACTAACAACAACTGCAAAGAACGAACAACCGTCCCGTCAGCGAGTTGCGAAGCAAACTACAAGCGGCGGAGGGGGAACACTTAGGAATCGGCCCGAACTGCTCCCCCACCCTTCCCCTCAGACTTCCGGCGCGGGGAATCATGGGAAGGGGTCGCAGCAGCAGCGGCAATGGGGAGGGGTGTAGAAGAAGGAACGCGGCAGTTCTTTTCGTTTTTATGCGTGTGTGCTCTGCTTACGTGTGTGTGTGTCAGTTGGGAGAAATAGCAGTGAACGTTGGTTGGGTTGACGGACGTTGTTCTCTGAACTTGAACGCCTACAGCTCGGAAAAGAGGGTTGAAAGTAATTGTGGAAGGAAATGTCTCCGATTCCCCCCCCCCTCGAAATATTTTTTTTTTCTTTTCCCCTCTCTCTTGGAAAAAGTCAAGGTCTCTCTGATTTTAATTTTTTAATTTCTGGGTTATGAAAGTGTGCTAGTTGAAGAAGTAATAGAATGAAGTTGATCTGTACAGTTTCGATTCGTAGAGTTGTGCTGTTGAGATTATCATAAATTAACGTGACCATTTATTTTTTTCCTTCAAAACGGGACATCTACTACTTTTTTGGCAATAGTGTATTTATTTTCTTCCTCAAAACAGGACATTTACTGTAATAGTGTAGGTAGACTGAATGGACAGGTCTGGGTATCTTTTAGTTGTTAAGAAAACGCGCAAAAAAGCTTGTGTTAATGTTAATATCAAAATAAAATTAAAAAAAAAAACTTTGCTAAGTTACACATATACTATAAAAAATAGTGAGAGACTTACGTTTCGGGTGGTACAAGGAATAAGCCCTTCTTCGGCTTTAAAAACACCCTCCGACGCAAGGCAGGAAAGTAGGAAAGCGAGAAATGTCAACAAAAGGACACACAGAAAATTAGAAGTTCTCATTCGGAAGGGAAAAAAAATTCTTAGAAAACCAGCGTGAAAAGGGAAAATAAAGTGAAGATTGGGGGAAGGGGGAGGAATAAGCAAAAGAGGAACATGCCTTTAAAAAAAAAATAAATAAAAATTAAATCAATTGAAATAGTTGACAAAAAAAGCATTAAAAGAACAAACAAAAACAATACATCCCCTCGGCGTTTTCTTTGCATCTCGGGGGTAGGGAGGGAGATTAGTTTTTTTTTTTTTTTTTTTTTTTTTTTTTTTTTTTTTTTTTTACAGGCACTGACTGCCGTTGGATAATTTTACATTTTTAGCGGCCTTTATTGAAATCGTTACCGTGGGTTGCTCTCTTTCTAAAAACGGGACATGGCAGGGGACATTTTCCAAAAACGGGACATTACGGAGCTGTGCTTGGGGGGCAACGGGACAAGCCACCTAAAAACGGGACGTATGGTCACCTTAGATAAATTAACTTAGAAAAACACTCCTCTCTCGGAATAATATTACAACTGTTAATGTTTTTTCTTATCCCCCTCCCCCGCCGCAATATTTATTTTTTCTCTCTCTCTTGGAAAAAGTCAAGGTCTCTGATTTTAATTTTTTAATTTCTGGGTTATGAAAGTGTGCTAGTCGAAGAAGTAATAGAATGAAGTTGATCTGTACAGTTTCGACTGGTAGAGTTGTGCTGTTAAGATTATAATAAATTAACTTAGAAAAACACTCCTCTCTCGGAATAATATTACGACTGTTAAAGTTTTTTCTTATCCACCCCGCAACTCTTTCTTTCTTTTTTTTTTTTTATTTACTTTACTATGGTTTCTCTTTTTTTTTCCGTGATCCTTTATTTTCTGAAAAATTTTTACGTGAATATTTCACACAACTCAGACGCGTTTTTTATTTCTCTCATTTTAGGAAAGAAAACAATCACCCTTTGTTTCCCTTAAGATTTCCAATTTTTGCACCGTTAAAAATAAAATAACGCAACATAAAATAAAATTTAAAAAATGGTCCAAAAAAGGCAACAATTTTAAACTATAACGGGTTTTACCGTATTATGATATAGCAGCTCACTGATTTGTAAATTTAAAGTGATTCAAAAAATTAATTAAAGAAACGATAAATTGCTCTTTTGTAAGCTTTTTCATTTAAATTATTATTAAGTTATGTTGAAGGAGGCTATCCCGTAAACAAGACGATCAAAATAGTTAAAGCGAAAAACCTATCCAATCTTTTTTTATTCCTATATTTATGATTTTTGAATCAAGATATTCTGTTTAAATTTATTTGTGGTTTGAAATCAGTGGTACCTTGAGAAAAATTTTAATAAATATTAATTATTTGCTAAATCACGTGGTTTAGAAAGCAGCATTCAATAAGGAGGAAAAAACGGTTCTGTTTAGTTCTTAATGATTTTTAGAATACGAGATTTAATTTAAGAATTTAAATTTTATATCCTGAAATTTTTTCTGGTTACTTGCCTATGATAAATTACAGAACAGGAAAGAAGAAAAATTTTTATTGATAATTACCTACAGCTGATCCTTAAGAGATAACTAGTCTTAAATGAACTGAGTAATATTTAACTGGATTTAAAAAAAAAATCCTTCAACAGTTTTTTTTTTTTTAAGACAAGAAAGAATTATTAAAATGGATAGATAAATAATTCGCTTATGAACGCAGTTCCTTGATCAATTATGTCTAGCTATTACAGCTGATCTCGCGATTGTTAGGGGGACATCATGTGAAGAACATCATGTAGAAAGTCATGTGGTTTTTTCCTTATGTTCATATTTTACCGGGCCAATACCACTGAATCTAATAATACGGTATTTGGCATGTATGTGAGTGTTTTAACATAGGTGCTGGATTAGATAAAATTTTTCGCAATTCGTAACCTATAGTGTTGGGGGCGAAAACATTCTTTTAGCATATCCCGCTTGATAAAAAAGAAAAAAGAGAGAGAGATTCCTAAAATTTTTGCTGTAAAATACAGCATTCAGGAATAACTTAGAGATCAATTTCATTACACATTAACTGTCGTCCTCGAAGTAGGGTAGATCTGAAGAAACGGTGATTGTGGCTATCTTCCTTGAGAAAAATATTATGCACAACATTCTTGTTTTAAAATTAGGGAATGCAATCCCGCACTGTTTTCTGTTCTGCGGAATTTCGGGATTGAGACTCACTGATCCCTCGGGATTTCATTCAGCTAAGAATTCATTTCAACAAAGAAAAATAGGAAAAAGTAATATTTTAAGCACTATGAAGTTTAACTTTATAGCAATAATTAATGATATTTGATAATTAATACAATAACTTACAGAAATATGAAAATTATAGTTATGATAATCAAAATAATATACTTAGTTCTTAGTTGATTAAAAAAAAAAAAAAAAAAAAAAAAAAACGTAAAAAAGGCAATGTGTATATGTGTGTAAAGAGTCACTCGTCTTAATAATCTTGATGTAATTTTTGTAAAATAGCTAAAAGCGTAAATTTAAGGATAAAAAAACATTGTTAATATAATAATAATTGAAATAGGTATCCTTAGCCCCAAGGATATCCAAGGGGGTGGTCCCGAAATTATCACATTATATGTATATTTATGTGTGTGTGAGTGTACTTATATATAAAACGATGATATTCAATAAATCAGACCCCCCTGAAATGTCGGACCCCCACCGAAATTATTCTCTGGGTACGGCCCTGCTTAGCCCCCAAGGTCATGCAAAAAGTCAACGTCTGTGAATTTAAGCTTACAGTGGTTCTTAAATAGTTCTGTTTTATCAAATTTTAGCATGCTATTTCTAGATTATACATGTTAAAGATATTGTCTGTGTCTGTGTGTGTGTGAAGAAATTACAGTAATTTAAAGAAAAAGAAGTTGACCTCATTATAATTTTTTCTTTTACAAAAAAATTTATTTTTTAAAATAATTTTTATAGCGAAATATTTGAAAGTAAAAATTTTGTATCTGTTGTGATAAATGTTGTATGAAATGAAGAATTCTAAATAATTTAGTTATAATTTATCCAATTATTTAGTGAAATTTTTTGTATGTATATATATGTTACAGTTAAAACCTGGAATCAGTCAAAACCCGAATTAACTAGACAAAACGCGTTCGAACTGAGTGCGTTAGGGAAAACCCGAATTAACTAGGCAAAACGCGTTCTGACTGGCAGCGCTAGGCAAAACCCGAATTAACTAGGAAAAACCCGTTTTATTCGAGTAGCGGTCGCACGTTTTCGAAGGGCCCCTACAGCGGAGGCATATTCTCAAGGGGGCTCCCTAAAGCGATGGCCAGACCCACTGACTTTTTTCAGGTCTCGCAAAGAGCCAGCATTAGCATATTTTCGAAGGGGGCCCCCTACAGTGGTGGCCGGACCCCATGTTTTCCCATGTGAATTCCGGAATGTTAATGCTTTATCCACTAAAAATTGGATCTTGCTCCCCCTTCGAAAAAATGCTATTGCTGGCCCTCTGCAAGACCCAAAAAAACATCAGTTGGTCCGGCCATCACTTCAGGGGGCCCCCTCGAATATGTGCTAACGCTGGCCCTTTGCGAGACCCCAAAAAACATCACTGGGTCCGGCCAACGCTGTAGGGGCCCCCTGGAAAATATGCTAACTCTGGCCCCTTGCGAGACCCAAAAAAACATCAATGGGTCCGGCCATCGCTTTAGGGGGCCCCCTCAAAAATATGCTAACGCTATCCCCTTGCGAGACCGAAAAAATATCAGTGGGTCTGGCCACCGCTGTAGGGGGCCCCCTGGAAAATATACTAACGCTGGCCCTCTGCGAGACCCAAAAAAACAGTACTGTGTCCGGCCATCGCTGTAGGGGGGCCCCTAGATAATATGCCTCCGCTGTAGGGGGCCCTTGGAAAATATGCCTCCGCTCTAGGGACCCCTCAAAAACGTGTTACCGCTACTCTAAGGAAACGGGTTTTCCCTAGTTAATTCGGGTTTTGCCTAGCGCTGTCAGTTAAAACGCGTTTTCCCTAGTTAATTCGGGTTTAGACTGATATCGGGTTTTCACTGTAACATATATACTAGTTGAAATACCCTTTCTTTGCAAGATAATGAAGTTTTTTCACAACTAGCAGGAAATAAGAAAGAAAAAAAAACTACATCTGTATACATTTTTTTTCTCTTTCTTTTTCTCTGTGAAAATTTTAAACCGACTCATCTATCAATGTCTTAAGAGACTTTCCTACAAAGTTAAATATCAATAGAAAATCACTAAAAATTTGTGAAATACAGACTTTAAAATGGAGAAAGATTTTCTCTTGGTTTTCCCCATATTTGTGCAAAATACCAAACTGATTAGTAGAAAACGTCAGTTTTAAACTTCAAAATTTAAAAAAAAAAATCGCTTCGTGGACAGTTTTTTTCTTCTTTTTTTTATGTGATCGTATGTAGTTACACTCTATGTAAACTAATTCCTCCTTTGCTTCATAATTAATCAATTTTGATATGTGTGACCTGCATCAGGGGATTCTAATGCCTAGAATCATGAAGTTCTTTGTGAACTAAGCTATGTAGCAATCTTTGGGGTATCTGTTCCACTAAGATCGACTTTAGTCTAACATTAATTTTCTAAGCGTTAAAAAAATCCAATTTTGCTTTTTGTTAAAAATCGGTTAATCAGAACGCGAGTTATAAATCGTAAGGCAATTGGCGATTTCACGTTAAATATGGTAGATTTTATCAAACTGACTTAATATTGGTAAATATGTTTCAGGCGCCATATTTTGCAACATATCGCCAAGATTCGCTGAGAATAGTGAGATCTATTGCGTAATTTTGAGGTATACACACCTCCATCGTCGGATCTATTAGCGAATTACATAGGATGAGACGAATGAAAGATGCTATAATTGCTTAATTTAACATACAAATTTTCACATAAATTTAATATACACTCTATAACAAATAAATCGACGCACCAAAAAGGAGGTGTCCGATTGAGACGAAAATTGGTGGATAGGAAGACAATGTACAAAATAGTAAATGATTAAAATTCCAGAACAATTGAATATTTTATTTCAGAGTTACAGTAACAAGTTCAATAAGGTGTTGACCCGCCGCTAGCCTGGATACAAGCTGCCACACGGCGTGGCATAGACCGATAAAGCTCCCGGATGGTCTCCTGCGGTATTTCCTGTCAAATTCGCTCCAATTGTCGAACGAGGTCATCAACAGTCCGTGCCAGATGCAATCGCCTTCCCATCATATCCCAGACATGCTCGATGGGAGAGAGATCTGGCGATCTGGCAGGCCAAGGAAGAGTTTGACAAGCTTGCAGACAGTTTAGAGCAACACGAGCCGTACATGGTCTGGCATTGTCCTGCTGAAAAACCAGCCCAGGGCACTGCAAAAGGAACGGTAGCAAAAGAGGTCTTAGGATGTCGTCCACGTACCGCTGTGCAGTAAGTGTACCTCTAATGACGTCCAAGGGGTCCGGCTGTCAAAGGAAATGGAACCCCAGACCATAATGCCTTGTTGAGGGCCGGTGTGGCGTGCAATAGTGAAAGCCGGATACCCCCTCTACCCTGTGCGTCTCCAAACACGTCTTCGATGATCGTCAGGACACAGTGGGAAGCGGGATTAGTCGCTAAAGACTATACGTCTCCAGTCGGCATCATTCCAACCTGATCGAGCACTGCACAACTGTAATCAGGCTCGGCAGTGTGCAGGCGTGAGTGGCAGGTGGCGTAACGGTCGGCGCGAGCGTAGATTTCGCTCTCTCAACCGTCTGTGAATGGTCATGATGGACACTGGTGTTTGGGTTGAACGCCTGATGGTTGATAGAGATGAAGAAGGCGCTGTGACAGCTGATCGGACCATCACTCTGTCCTCACTATCTGTTGTAGCCCTAGGTCAACCGCTACCATCCTGACGCTGCACTCTGCCATTTTCGACCCATCCTTGCCAGCATCTTCGAATCGTCGCATCGCTTCGACTCAAATGACGAGCGATTCTCCGATTAGTCCAACCGGCCTCTTTCAATCCAATGATACGACCTCTGTCAAACTCTGACAGTTGCTCGTAATGAGCACGAATCCTGCAGCGAGGCATTTTTTACGTTGTTGAAAGGTCATCTGAATCGCAATCAAACCGAAAGTTTTAACAACCGTTGAAGAACTGCTCCTTATATACGTCTGCTGGATGCGCAGTTCCGATGCGCTAGAGATCAAACTATTCATTCATTGGACACCAAATTTGAATCATTTGCATATCTGTTCAAAACATTCATGCATACGAAATTTCAAAGCAATCGGATGATTGTTTCTTGGTGCGTCGATTTTTTTGTTATAGAGTGTACAAAATCAGTGGTTATGGTTTTTTTTTTTTTTTTTAATTATTAACCGACTTCAAAAAGGAGAAAGATATCTTTTCTTTAGAATCCTTTTTTTTTTTAATGCATGTCAGATATAATTTTTTGTCATGGACCAATTTCAACGATTCTTTTTGCATTGAAAAGGGCGTACATTAGAGTTGGTTTATTGTGAAGTTAACTTAACCCATTCGTGCCTGGATATTTTTGCGACTTTCTTCGATTTTTGCTAACACCAGCAGTAATTGATAAATTTCTGATGTCAACTTTTTGAACAACGGATGATTTCATTTAAAATCATTATGTATAAAAACTGAAATGTCAACATCCTACTTGGCCCTATTAAAATATTTTGGGGAATTGAAGTTCAATACTCGCGAATAAAGGCTAGGAGAAATAAATAACGTTTTCGACTGATAGCGAAAATGCCGTCCCAAAAAAGGGACGCTAGGCATAAATGGGTTAAGACTTCAAAAAGGAAGAGGCTATCAATTTGTTAGAATGCTTTATTTTTTTATTTGGTCAGAGGTAATTTTTTGTTACTTGGGCCGACTTCAACGTTTCCTTTTCTTTTCCTTTTACATTTTTTCTAACTTTTTTTTGTGAAAAGGGCGTATCTTACAGATGGTCTATTATTAAGTTTTGATTATATTATCATTAAGAAAATCCTGGATAAAACTTCTTTTTAAACTATTGTTTAAAGTAGCGGTTCCCGATCGTTTTACATCTGTGGACCGGCAAATACAAGGTAAATATTTTGAAGACCAGCGACAGCCAAAAATAATAAATATTATATAAGCGTGTATTTTTTTTTTCCAATCATGTGTTATACAAATGTAATTTTTATTTAGAATGGCATTTCAATCTGACTTTTTAAAATTAATTTTATATACGTGGACCGTCTCCGGTCTGTGGACCAGTGGTTGGAAAACACTGATCTAAATAAAGCTTACCAGTAGGAGCAGTGGCAGTCGTAAGCTAAAAGTCGCCACGACTGGTCATTTATGGCGCCAAAAAGTAAGTAGCCAAAACTGAACCTAGCTTGACAATTTCTTCCATATTTTCGAAAAATTTGTCAAAGCCTACTTTATTCAAATTGCATACTAATTAGCATTATTTAAAATAATTTTCTGTGTTATTTTTTACCAGGTAAGAGTCCCTTTCTTTTGTCAAAGGGTGTGGAAGAAAAAATTGTTAATACTCGCTGTGAATGGCCAGAGAACCACATGCTCATTTTTTATAATCTGTCTCACATGGTTTCATATAGAGTGGCTCTGGTAGCTTGACAGTAGGAGCATGGAATTTTTCAGTTGGGAAAACTTTGGGAACTTCAGAATTTTTCAAATGGGGAAATTCGGGAACAGGGTTCTTCAAGAGAGTAGAATCGGATATCCGCAATTACAGCCTTACAGCACGAAATTCCTAGCACAGTGAGGGGTGAGCGATGAGATGAATTATTTTAAGTCGCGACTCCATATGGACAGAAAACAGATTTTTCTTGGAAAGCAGATTTTTTTTTTTTTTTTTAATTCCGATTTTGTCGGGAATCTATGTCAGCTTGATTCCATGTGGACAGAGGCTGCCACAGGTAGCGTGATGCAAGCGCCATCTACCGTCTTCATTTTAAATCGTTTGCTGTTCTGTGCACTTGATGACTGAAAAAGAAGCGCGGAAAAATACACGGAAAACAAATATTATCTTGCTATAATGAGCTTTCACTTTATAAATCTGATGCTTTTGATTCAAACAGGTGAAATTAAAAAAACGTAAATAAGATTCCAAGTTCAAAAGATTTTCCTAGGCAGAGAGAAATATGGAATTCTCAACATTAATTAAAGGTCTTAGAACTGTAAATGAAGAGCTGTCGCTGTTATTGTTCTCGTGTACATCGATAGACGGTCGCACTATCCATGGAAAGCGGTGCCATTGCCGGCGAGGGGGCTGAACTTCTGCCTGTTGGTTCCTAATTTATACCAATTACAGATGAGGGATCAAACACCTGAAATCGGCTCCCTCAGAGGTATCGTTTGAACATGGAGGATATTGGAGCCACAAAGATAAAGAGTTCTATTTCGAATACGTAAAAGTTTGTTTAAATAAAATCTAATTATTTTCTTATTTTACTTCTTTCCTAATTGTATAAAAATTTTATAGCACGATAAGAAAAAATTCCAACCTCTGAGATACAAGCGCTTAAGCATCAAATCTCGACGCCATCTTGTTTTTAGCAAGGATCTAGACGAATTCTTACTGACTAGCACGTGATGGAAAACGCGGAAGGAGTAGATAAGTTCAACATTTTAAACTTCGTTTTTCTGTCACGAATCTGCAGGTCATAAACGAAAAAATACTGGAAGTTGATCGATTTTCTCATTCAGTTTTCGGTTTTTGTCCTGTTATCCAATATGGAGTCCAGGCCTCATACGCTCTGGGAGTTTTAAGGGTCATATTCTCGATAGGGAAGTATCAGTGCATGGCGCGTAGATAAGGCAAAAACTGGACTCAAGGGAAAATTACTAAAGCATGCTCATTATAGCAAAGCCAAGCATAGCGAGATAATATTCGTTATTCATGTATTTTTTCGAGGAGCTTCTTTTTCAATCATCAAATGTACGGAACAACAAACAATTTGAAAGGAAGACGGTAGATGGCACCTGCATCACGGTATCTGTTACAGCCTCTATTCACGTGGAATCAGGCTGACGTGGATTCCCGACAGAAACAGAATCCAAAAAGCTATTCTATGCTCGTGAAGAAAATTATGCTTTCTGTCCATATGGTAAGGGCCGCCCCCTCCGAAATTTTGCTTTACGACTGTCGATTCGCATACTTCAAGATTTCACACGTTTAATTTGCATTTTGAACAATTTGTAGACCTATGTAAAAAGTTTAATGGTCAGTCTGGAGTAGCTCTTGCCATATGAAGAGAGTCCCGGCTTAATTCTCGTGTAAGAAAAGGGGTTATTCAGTCTAGAGATGATTCCACGGTGGTCAAAATATTATCTGAGAATTATTCACGGCCGGTAGTAACAAACATGACGGACAGAACCGGTTTTTATATGCCTTGTCAGTTTGAAGCCATGTGGGGAAGACGGTGGACACACGATCTCGTGACGATCCCCAGACCAATCACAGTTAGCTTCTTATACTTCCCCATCATTTGGCGAACAAAACAAATAAGCTCGTGAATAGGGATTGTCCAAGTCTCGCTCGATCAGCAGAGGTGAATACCGGAAAAAATTAACATAGAAGAAGCCTCGAGGAAAGATGGATCGATCTACGGATAAGTTCAGGCTCGAGTTTAAACTGTTCTTGTGAATATAGCCATTAAACCCTTGACGACTTTAGGAGTTCTGTCTAGAGACGACAGTGATTCTACTCACTTGGAGATAGGATCTGTCACCAAAAAAGCAGTAGCATTTATTAATTCTTAAATTTAGGGTCGCTTGCCACTAATGGACTCATCCGTTTTCGAATGCATAATAATCAGAGCCAGATATTTACCGGTTGGGTCCGCCCCATGCTGTTTACTTCCAGCCGAGAATAATCCTCAGAAAATACGAGTATTGATCAAAAAGCGAGATTACAAAGCCTGAAGTGAAACGTGAACATTTTATTTTATATAGCAACTGATAGTACACAAATTAGGTTATTTTTTGAGTCACCAAATTGGCTTAGGAATTTGTCACTTCGTCTGGAATGAGTTTGAATATTCCCTTTTGGTAAAAATCCAATCGAAACATGTTCAGCCACCCTGTAGTCGTGTGCTTACTTCTCTGTGTGAAGCAAACAATCGACTTTTTAGGTGTTTATTCAAGTAAGGAAAGAGGTAAAAATCGCTTGGAGCGAAGTCCGGGTGGTAAGTAAGGTGAAAGGGTCGTCGATGATGTTCAAGTGAAACTGCTTCCAAAAGCATGGTAATCATCTGGGTTGCATGACGTTCGCGTTACTGAGGAAAGAAGGCTGAAGGTGAACGACAATAAGCTTCAGACGAAAAGACAACAATAATGAAGAACTTCACAAAAACGTTGCTGAGTTTCAAGGAGACAGAATATTCAAACTCCTCCCACGAAAGGACAAATGTCTAAACTGATATGGAGACTATGTCAAAAAATAGTTTAATGTATGTACTATCAGTTGGCTGTTTTGGTTGTATGAAATAAAAAGTTCACATATTACTGCAGGCATCCTAACTTTATCGTTTGATCAGTAAGCATCGTAACTTTACCTTTTTACCTCCCCTCGTATTTCGAACAGCGCGATATCAAAGGATAATCGAATCGAAGTCGAATCGGGTTATTCGATCTTAAGAATAAGAAATTTTCCCTGATGCGCGCTTTATCCACGAATAATTGCACTAGTCATTAGGTACTAAAAATATGACCGTTTTTTATGAAACCAATACAAAAAGTAATAATAATAATAATAATAATAATAATAATAACCAACTTAACACTAACTAAAAGCTAACTTTGACTAATAATTAAAAACTAACTTATAAAATTTACGTATATTTACTTTTGAAATTGTTTGTATACGTCTTTTATGGTTTCCATCAGGAATTATACTATTCCTTCTGTCTGAACAAGATTTGTTTATGAAGAGAAATTTGCTTTCTGTCAAAAACCGATTTTAAAGTTGAAAATTCTCTTCTTAGAGTATGTACGTACTGGGTGGTTATAATTAAAGTTCCACTTTGAAACGGCCAGAAAAGGAAAAATCCTGGACCAAATGTTATCAAACTTGGTAATTTTGTAAAGGGCGTCATGGGAATTTATTATCTGCGGGAAAAAAAATTCAAAAACTCACCACTAGGGGAAAATGGCGCTGTATGCAATATTCTTAAATGAAATAAAACATGGAAACATTGGTTTAAAATGTTTTTGATCGTTTCTAAAGCGAAACTGGTTGTGGAGTTATCTCAAAAGCACTGTTTCTGATGATGATTTAATCAATTTGGTGAAATTGAAAGGTGGGATACACTGGGGCCATCGTGATTCTACCGTGCCTGCTTGTGCACTCCAATGAGTCATCCAAAGAGGCCTACGGATGCTCACTTATTGGTTCCAGCACTCAGATGCGTCATCTAACGGCCGAATATAACCAATGAGGAAACGTCCGTAGGCTTCTTTCGGAGAGCACAAGCAGGCCCATCACGATGCCCCCGGATACACCGACATGCCCGCAACATTCTTACTGACATGCTAAGAGCTGCTGTTGAGAATGCCGTAATACGATTCAAATTGCTTAAGGACAATGGTGAACGCCACATTGAACATGAATATGTTTTGTAACACTTTACAGAAACGATTACGAACATTTTAAAGCGATGTCTTCATGTCTTATTTCGTTTATCAATTTTGCATACAGCGCCATTTTCCCCCTGGTGGGGAGTTTTTGAAAGCTTTTTTTTTTCAGCAGATAATAAATTCTCATGACCTCCTTTACACGATTACCAAGCTTGATAGCATTGGGTCCAGTAGTTTTATTTTTCCGACCGTTTCGAATTGGAACTTTAACCATAACCACCTTGTATTTAGTGTTTTAACGTCTTAAAGTAAGCGTGTATGTAGGAAAAAATTCAGAGGATTTTCCAGATTTGAATTTCTCACTAAGAAAAATCTTCTTGTGAGCCAAAACCACATTTTGGGGAAAGAGAGGGGAAACGAACGCTGCTTACAATCTGCCTTGAGATATTTGAATAAGACCTATTGCATGCACGGTACGGTAGATTTTACTATATTTAAGTGTTTACCAAAATCATTTGCAGAGTGTCAAGTGTGGTTCTTCTCTTAATGAAATCCAATGCAAGGACTGAAGCCCTATACCAGAACTCAATACCGATAATTCAGGATTCTATAGAGCCCGAATTACAGGTAGAACGATATATAAAATATAATAAAAAAACTCGGCTGTTCGAGCCTCGTCAGGGGGAGACCCCCCTGAACCCTCCCTAATTTTTTAGTTTCATTATTGCCATATTAAAACGATCTTCATTGACTATATGATTTTAACTCTCATCTTTCGTGTATTTCGCCTGGTAACCCTATGTTGAAATTTTTAGGATTGTAACCTATTTATAGAAAAATACATGTGATGCATGTTCTACAGCTTACGAAATATTATAACAATAGATTAAAGCTGTTGTGAACTAATAGTATTTAAATATATGTAAAATTATGTCGCTCTTTTGGGACACATTTTTCGGACAATTTTCAATAAAGAGGGTGAGAGATAAAATGACATAGTTATTAATATAGTTTCTATCTGTCAGAATGTCCCCCCCCCCTACTTTTAGAAAGAAGTTGGCAATCGATACGCATTAACTTCATATTTCTTTCAATCGCAAATAAATAAAACTGAAATCACAGAATTACTGCGAAACTCCCAACTTGCTCATCTTGATAAGTTGGACATTTTTCTGGAGAGCTGAACATGCGAGTAAGTTTTACGTAAAGCGTACCTGTCTTAGTTCCGGAAATATGTAAAAGTTGGGCCCTTCCCGTAAGTTTAAGAACTTTAAGAGGAAACCCTAGAGTACAATATCAGAGGCTGGTACGTATCCAGAAAAAATATTCGGAGGGGGTCCAAGTCATGGAAAAGAGAAAATTTTTTCAAAACTATACTTCATCATTATAATTTTGTTGACGAAAATCGAAATTTCGGAGAGGATCTGAACCCTCCCCTTCAATACGTCCTTCCTCAGCTATTTGAAGTATACAGAGAACGGAAATCACAAGACTGCAACATGGAAGCATTATTTATTTAGCCGAATGTTGCCGTTATCGAATGTAGAATATCTACGACTGGTCGAATGCGAGGATATGTCTTGGGTTATACCTTCTCAATAAATGCACAGAACACCGAAACCCAGTTCAGATTGTTTTTCCGGGAACAGGTCAATTCCGCCGAGAATTTTCCCCCGTGATTTCACTCATAGGACAATTCTGACGCGCCATTTTGTCATGAACTGACCCTTACAGGACAATTCTGCTCAACCATTTTCTTGTGACAGGAAATGGAGTTTGAATAGCACGTGCATATTTGGCGATTCATCCAGCACTTGTTGGCGACGACGGAATATCAATAGGTGCATATGCTATAAATTAGTGAACCTACTGATAATTTGTGGTAGATTTCGAGATAGCTATTCACAACGCTATACGTGTAACATGGCCCAATGCTAATGTTCAAGGATGCAAATTTCACTTAGGTCAGGCCTGGCATCGCAAGATCCTTAATCTTGGACTTGGAAAAGAATTTCGTGAAGGGAAATCAAATGAGGTTGGCAAATGGATAAAAATAATATTCGGACTTTCATATTTGAAGCCGGAAGACGTTGGAAAATGTTTAGCATTAAACCTAGTACCAATTCAGCCGGAAGATTCAAGAGTGTCGAAGTTCGTGGATTATTTGGTAGATAATTACATTGAAGAAGATGCGAAGTTTCCTCCTTCTATGTGGGCAAGAGCTGATGCGTCTGCAGAAACTACTACGAATGCTTGTGAATCATTTCACTCTCACTTTAATAACTGCTTTTACCAAGCCCATCCAAATATATATTTTGTGGAAATACTGCTGCAATGTCAGACCGAAAATTACATTCGTATGTCTAGCACGAACAGGAAGAGATATGTATCAAAGTCAGTTGTGCAGAGAAGAGAAAATTTAAATAACATCATTACAAAATATGTAGAAGGCAATCTTGGCAGGTTTGACGTGGTGAAATTTTCTTGCTATAAATTCAAAGCATCAGCATAATAAGCTATATTTTAAAATCATTAACGCACCTAAAGTTTAGGGAAGAAATACTTGACAAATAAAAAGAATTACGATTTACTTTTAACCTTTTTATCAATAAATTTAACATTTTTTCAATTAAATTTTATCAATATTGACTTGAAAAAATTAGCATATATAGTTAAAAGATGATTAAATTTTTACAAAGCTATCTTGATACACCCCCTCCCCTTTAAACTTAATTCATATATTTACTTAAATTTAAAAATAAATCTTTCATTCATTCTGAACGCACCAATAGCATAACGGTAAGAATAGTTTTAACCAAGCAGATTTTTATTTTCATTTCATAACAAATACAGTTTTAAGAATGCTTTAAATCTTGGCTCTGACGTGATACAGAATTTTTTTTTTGTACAGAGCAATTATACATCTTCATATAAAGTGAATCAAATCTTAAAAATTTTTGAAGGCCCCAGGGCACCTCGGTACGGGGCCCCAAATATGGTCCTTAGCGCTAATTTATGAAATTTTTAAGCATTGGTGCAGCTGAAGCCGACTTCCCACATTAGAACGATTGGCATGGAGATGTAGTATCAACATAGTAGTATGTTGCATGCTGAAAGGTAGCCTATAATATAATTTCCTCATAGCTTTCAAAATATCCTATTTGTAGTCAAAGAGCAAATAAACGTCGCCAACTCCTCGTCGCCAAAAAAAACTGTCTGTAACCCCCCTCTACGGATTTGTTCTCTCGAGAAAAAACACCCGAAAAAGAATCGGCGGAATTGTCCTGTAGGGGGAAATGAGAGGGAAAATTTTCGGCGGAATTGGTTAGTGACCGTTTTTCCCTACAGAAGACAGCGCCATCTGACGATGATAAAACATCTTACAGTCCTTCTGCAAGATACGCATGAACGGGAATCATCCAATGCCAGTTTAGAATTGATCAGTGTCATTCGTGTGCTTACAAAAAAAAAAAAAAAAAAGTCTTATAAATGATTTTTTTTTCTAAATATGAATGTGACCATTATTGTAAAAATTTTGTTCCTGAATCACACAATCCAACAAAATCTATGAATTTCTGAAGAATCTGACTTAAAAGGAAAACATATTGCAACATATTTCTCAGAAATTGACTAGTAATGGGTATTTTGTCAGTGCACGGTAATAAAAGCAAGTTCGTCGCTCCCACTTTTAAAAATGTAGTGAAAGCCTTTACGAACTTGAAAATAACTGAAGCACAAATACGGCAGAGAAATTTGTTGGGAGAGAGGAAAAAAAAAAAGTCAAATCAAGAGGTGTATTGGAAAAGAAAATGGAATATTGGAGAAAACGGAATTCTCTCTTCTCTTCTCAGATCATAAAATAATTCGGATGTAGTTATTTATTTTCGATTAACCTACTGTCTATTACCGCCCTTGAGTTCAATTTCATGAGGTGGGATGCGAAAATCGAAGGTTACACACGACATGGGTGCTAACGAAACAGCCAATCATAGAACCCGTTGGAGGACTTGTTAATAAATAGGGCTTCGGAAACTAGATTTATCCAACTTCATTTCTTCTGTCTGTTAGGTTTTTATTATTTTCTTTTTTTTTCCTTCTCGTTTGATTTTGTTGCAGTTATTTTGTAAAAAGTCTTTCATACAGTTCGAAAAAATGTTTGATTTTGTTGCAGATATTTTGTAAAAAGTCTTTCATACAATTCGAAAAATGTCGTTTTGTCACTCTGTTGCGCTTATTATTGAGAGCACATAAATTTGTCAGTAATAATACATTTATTTTTCGATAATGTGATCATATATTGTGACAGAGGGATACTCTGTTTATAATAGTTTCAGAAAGATGTGTTATAAATGTATAAAAAAAAATTGCTTGTATAAAATGCTTTGATGTAACAACAAAACTCAACACCAATTATGTCATATTGTTTATTAGATTAAAATAATTTATAACTGATTAATAAGACGCTTAATAGTATGTAATAAATCACATAAAAATGATTACATACGCGTATATGTAAGTCAATGATGCCTACTAAATAATATGATACCCGCCCATTGAAAAATATATATATTTTTTTTTTCAATGGGCGGGTATTTTCACATCAAGCATTCTGCCACTACTTTGGCCATTCTATTATGGGAGCACCTAGTGGGCAACAAACGTTACCCCCTTTGAAGGGACGGACACGCTAACAATCATGCCCAAGCCGGGATTCGATACCGGGACGTTATAGAATGGTTCTTAAGCCGCTACACCACCTGGGCAGCACTAAATATTGTCTTTTAAGGCTGTTCTTAGAAATTATGAAACTTTACGAAAATCTTTTTAAAGAATTTAATTGCGCTAGAAACTAAAATAATTCAGAATGTATCCTTAGAAGTTGTACTGTGAACTATTAAAAATAACGAACTTATTAGAGTTACAGTTAAAATGCTAAATATGCAGAATTTTTCAATATTTTCCTGAACAGGGAACACTCCTCCTATTTTTGAAGACAATTTTTGAGTTTTTTCTGAAGACATACAGCGTTACTTTTAGTGTCAGTCCACAGTGCATTGGGTGAAGAGGCATTATTAATTTTTCGAGTGTTTAACACCATTGGTTTATTTTTAAAGCTGTTTAAAGTCCCGTGACGGCTATCGCACTTCAGGCTGAACTCTTTTAAACATTCGAAAAAATTAATAAAGCTTCTTCACCGAATGCACCATGGACTAAAACTAACCATAATACTATATGTCTCATGCAACTTTCAGTAAAAATGGTCAAAAATCACTTTCAAAAACGAGACGAGTATAGTTTCCTATTTAGGGAAATATCGCAAAATTTCTTATGTTTAGTATTTTTTCCTGAGAGATTCGTAACTCCTGTAGGTCCATTGCTTGTAAAAGTTCACAGTATAACTTGTAAAGGTACAAGCCAAGTTTTTCCGAGTCTCTAGCCCAATCAATTTTTTAAAAAGCTGTTCAAAAGCTGCATGATTTCCAAAAAGAACAGCCTTAACTGCGTCATGCAATTTTCGGGGCTTAAAAATTTCGAATTTTGCTATCTGTGGTACCTTTTTGGGATACCTTATGTACAAATTATATACACCCAATACAGTACATATTGTAAATTGTTTTAACCGCCCCCCCCCTTCTGTAACAAGGTATACTCAATATTACTCAAACACATTTGAGCATGAGCACAGCCAATACTTTTCAAAAGTTGGCGCCACTGCAGTGGACACACGTTTGGAACACTAGCAGCAGTGACGTGCTTAAGGTTTTAGCGACCCCTGGCAAAACATAATTAGCTGCCCTGGACAAAAATTAATTACAAATGAAGGGTCCACGGGAAGAACGATGAGAGCCTAATACAGCTGATTTTTCAAAAAATCGAAAGGCGCACGGGACTCTCCACGTTCTTCCCCAGTAAACTGTATCTTTGGGCTATTTTTTCAGTGTATTCTCATCGTACTTTCCCCTTATGGGTTCGGATATTAATAGTGCCACTAATGAACAACAGAATGCAGTAGAAACCTCAACATTGACGAAAAGTGGACTCTCATCGTTCTTCCCGTGGACCCGTCAAATCTTTCAAATTTGTCGACTTACTAAATTGTAGATCTTGACCTGACACCCTCGCCCCCAAAAAATCCGCTGCTACTACTGTATCTAATTAAGTACATTTTTGATTAATTAATAACGACTCTAATGCAATACGTTTCCAATATGTAAAAGCTGCATTCTAGCTACTCACCATGTTGCAAATTTGAAAGGGAAAGCTGTACACAAAATTACAAATTCTGTATTTTTTCTCGGCTGTGCTCACTGATGTGCAGTTTTCATGCTAGTTTATTTGTCTACTTGATATCCATGACTTCAAAAAATTTTTAGCGGCCCTGGGCTGTTGCCTAATTTGTCACACCCTAAGCACGGCTCCGAGTAGCAGCAAGAAGGACAGACGAACAAACATAAAGCATGATCACTGTACGTCTTGCACAACGTCGGAAAGTGTTGAAAATGGAAATTCAAAAATATGACCATGATTCTCGCCTTTCTCTCAAAAAGAAGACGACCACGATTTCGAAGTCTTTCAGCTAAACATTTATATTACCCCGCCCTCCCTGAAAACCGCACCCAAAAGTGCTGCAATGCAGAATTTGCTCCTTTATTATTACTACACTTAAAACGAACGAAATCGTAACTAAAATTATACGGTCGCTTTGTTCGAAAAACTTTTTTATTGTCTTTTAATTCAGCTAAGTATTAATATCAGGTTAGTTTAAAAGGAAATCCATTTCGGAAAAGGAGTCTTCTTAAGTTTCATATTATATTTAGACTTTATATAACGGCATTTCTCTGTTAATGAATACTAAAACAAAATCTCAAAAGCATAAAATTAAGTTCGGAACTCCAGTTAAAGAGATCCGCCGAAGATGGAGGGATTTTACATTATTTCGCTGAAACAGTTCAGTTAATTAGTCTCTTTCGCAATCTTTAAAATAAGAAAGGTAATTAAATTTGTGGTGATCAAGTGTAATGGTTATTAACGTGTAAAGTGGAATTGGCTTGCATTTCAGACTTCCCCACGCAAATAAAAAGCACTTCCAGCTATTCAACGTTTTGAAAATCGTGTATAAATACCTCGAGATCCCAGAAATACAGCTGGGCGATTATTTTATCAAGGGATTTTATGTCTGCGTTATTTTGAGGGAAAACTTTCGAGTAAACAATATTTTCATCATTAGTAAAAGACATTTTTTAAATAGTCACTTTTTTAAAATCTGAAATAGTTTCTTTTTTCCAGCTGGGAAAATTTCATTGTGGCATGTGATATTTTATAAGGTGTTTTATAGAGTATTATTTAAGGCACACTTTTGTCTGTGACATATATATATATATATAATATAACATAAAACAGCCAATCTTACGCATTATGAATATCCCATTAATCCATCGAACACATTCCAAATAAAAATTTATAACTAGACAGCGGATTATATGCACTTAAAAAGTGAAAAAATATGCATGCAAATATGCATCAAATAATCTAAAAATATGCACCAAAAATCTAAAAATATGCACCAAATAGCTGAAGAAATATTCACATATTAACAGAAAATAAAAACGTATTTACTTGTAAAAGTATTTTCTATCACTTACCTTGCAATTATGACACATTTTTTTCTCTTTGAAACTTCAAAACTTTATTCACAATCTTAGTGATATGAAATATGAATTAACACTACTTTCAGTAACTTTTGTTGCAATACACAGCTAAGTGTTTTTTTTTTTAATTTTGAAAGTAAGGCTTTGTATTTTCTCATCTAAAATCATTTTATATGCTGAAAATGTTCTTTCAACATAAACGAATGTCACTGGACAGTTTTTTATTTCGCTTTGGATGGTTCTACTTTTTCCGGTAATTCACTCCCCTCACCATTAATAAAATTATTTTTTTTATTCACTGCCGAAAATCCTGACTTTTTATTTAAAATAAAATTCAGTTTCTCACTGATTTCTTCTCTTAATGACTCTGGAATCTTACCAACGCATTCCTGTACTTTTACAACTTGACTCATTTCATCACTCAGAAGCAGATTTTGGTATTCTAATTTTTTTATGTCTGATGTTAAGAAGGAAAAATTTGTTTCGGTTATCAATAGACCTTTTCGGATGGACATATCGCTAAGCATTTCTTCCGCAATGAAAAAAGAAGAAGAATCGACACTGTCGAAGCATTAACTACATCTTTTATGGAGTTAGGTCTTGTCCATAATCCGAAATCCATGTCTTCATCAGGGGTTAGTATGCTTGCTTTCATTCTAGCCATTTTTGAAATTTTAATGTATAAGGCTGACTTAATTTAAATTATTGCTAACACATACGATAAAAATTGAAAGGGTATACGCTATTTTGCTGGGAACCTGAGGTTGTATAAATTTTTCAAAGCGTGGGACTTAAAGAAAAAATACTGAAAGGAAGGTTAAAAAAAAAAAAAAAAAAGCTAGAGATTGAAATATGCATCCAAGAGAGAAAATGTGTCATTTTATGCAAAATTATCAAAAACACCGGAAATATGCAATTGCATATGCAAATATGCGATTGCATATAATCCGCGGTCTGTTTATAACTATTGATATAAAGATAATAAAATAATATCTTAGTTCTTAGCCTCGTGTTTTAGCATCCTATCAAAACTTATCACTTTGTGGAATTTATCTAGGCGTTAAGATTTAAGAGACATTTATATTGTAACTCTTATTTTATACTTGATGCCTGAATATCTTAGGATTTTTGAAACGTTGACCTGGTAACACAGTAAAATAATTAACTTACTAATAGTTCATTTACCGAGTTTCTGGTTCAAATCTCGATTAGCAATTGCGTATCTAACCTAGCTGTGTTACAGTTATAATCAAACGTCTTTTTAAATACTTATTCTGCGATTCAGTTCTAAGCACTTAAATTTTTCTTGGTTGTTAAGCAACTTAATTCCAAATTGCGGCAATTAGGACAGTTTAACTTTCATAAAAATTTATATGCTTGGATTTAATGATTTCGAATTAGCAATCCAAAGTTTGCAGCTATTATTGTAACCCATCCGCTTTCGAGAAAATGAGTTATTGTCTAGTCACAAAATCGTCTGTCAGCGAAAAACTTGTACTATTTAAGGTGCAAATTATTTTAGAAACCAAGGAGATTATCGAGCGAGTCTAACACTTGAGATGAAAGACTGTCTTCGTAAATCATTCTTAAGCCTTTCACACACAGGTGATTAAATCTAATTACGTATAAAATTTATATTTCGTATTTAATTAGATTTAATATAATAAAAATTTTAATTGGTACCATAAAATGATGTACAATTTTCTGCGTAATTTTGTAATTTATTCTATATATGTGATCAATAAATGAGGAATAAAAGTCTAAGTCATTGTTTTTGGAACACCCTGTATATTTTATTTATTGGGAATATACAAATACCATGCAAAATACAGCAAATAGGTCTTTCAAAATAAGAATCAAAATAAATAAATTGGAACTAAATATGTTATTTTCTCCATCATTTTAATGAGAGATGTCTTTGAATTAATGATTATGAAACACTTTTTTGTTCGATTTGAAACAATATTTCTCATTCGTTTTTTTATTTCACGCCACTAGTGTGCCTTTAACTTGAAAGCAAATAGTTTACCCGTAATGAATTATTTATTTAATTAACTGAACTCTAACTCCCTCCAGGTTTAAGGTGGCAAGATCTATTTTTCTCTGAAACTAATTCTGAAATCATCTCTTTGTTGCTCAAAATCGAATTAGTTATGCTAATGATGATGGAGTATTGATAAAATTTAGCTTTAATAGATTCTACCCCCTCCCTTCCTTTTAATTAAGAGAATTTTACTAAGCCGGGGAGTATACTTTAGGGCCATTTTTTGAAAATTAACGTATAACGACCGGAACTTGATGCTGATTTGTAAATTTAGCTACGACAAATTTTATACAGTGAAAAGTCATCTGTAAAGTTCTGAAAATTGTAAAAATAAAGATTGTATCCTTTATTAAGGCAAAGCTACTCGATGGGTATCTGTCTAAAAAGGCGTGCCTTGGGCAGAGGACTTTTTAAGGAAGTTTTACGGGTATTACGTTTCTTCTACTTTCGCACCACGCGACTTTTTAGCCTTGTTATAGTATATACAAAAGTTTTGAACGGCTAAAATTAGACTCAGCTGACGGGATAATACGTAAGTAGCTGGTCAAGAAATCATATAAAGTGCAAGCGTATCAACTAAACAACCTCGGTTACCTATACAAAAAAATCTTTTGAAGTCTAATAAAATAGTGTTAATAAAAAAACACACAAATATAGAATCTATAAAAATTAATGTATTTTTAAGGTGCTTCACTAAGAATGGGTTCAGTTCAGGGGCGTAGCCAAGGGGGGGGGGTAGGTCGGTCATAACCCCCCCCCCCAGAGGAATATTTTGCCATAAAAAATGCATATTCTTCACTACATTATCACACACACGTATACATATACTATATGAGTTGTAGTAGTCGTAACCCCCTCCCCCCACGAAAAATTTCTGGCTACGCGCCTGGTTCAATTGATATAATTCTGAAAGCGTAAGGACACATTAATTTTAACTATTTGATGTTTTTTAAAAAATATTTCTTATCTAAACTTAAAATTTACTAATTTGTATGTTTTCATAAAAACCAGGGGGAAAGACGAATTTTCAAATGCTCATTTTCTTTCTATCTATCTTTCTACATATATTTAAGTAAAAAAATCGTGAACACATAAATTATAGGTTACAGTAACAATTAGAAAATAACAGAGATTGTTTTTCTATATGTATTCATGCACTTGCTATTTTTTTTTTCCAAAAGCAATATTTTTTAATCTTCATTCTAACTTCATTTTAGGAATAACTTTTCTAACTTTTATCTGATAAAGTATAAAGGGCAAAAAGGAGGGGGGGGGGGCAAAAAGTAAAAAAAGAAAGAGAGAAATAACTATTTTTTGTATTTCCGAAAAGGTTACATTCCTCTTTGTTTGTGTACCTGCATATTGCGTCTGTTCCCTCGTGCAACAGGTGTTATTGTCAATCCCAAGGTCATATGTGGAGTTACTCGACCAGAAAAGCAGGTGCAGTTTTTTGCGGTGAAAGACGAGCACTAAATTCCGGATATTTTCAAAAAAATGTACTGAAAATGAAAGTGAAGAGCGCTTTTCTTTTTTAAAAGTTTCCAAAAAGGATGGTAATCATCATTCATGGCTATGTGTTGTAAAACATTGCTTTATTGGAAACTAACATATTACACATAGCTATACACACATATTACATACTATACATATTACACATAATTAAACATAATAAGCACTGCAAAGTAAACAAAGTAAGACAAAAGTCGACAATAAGTCGATCCCATATACCACAAAAAGCCAAAGGGGGTTAGAAAAGAATGGGGGTAGGCACTACTTTTCAATCCATGGGGCTTATAGCTTCCCAATACAACTGTGAGACTTCTCCTTGCTGTAGTGTTGAGCATCCTCTTTTCAGTCCTGGACATTTCAAAAGATGTTCTGAATTCACAGTATTCATGGTTATGAAGTGTTGTTTATGAAAATATTTCTCTGTTATTCTATACCTGTCTTATCTTTTATGTTAGTATATTTTTGTTCATTTTATTTATTTATTTATTAATATTTTTTAATTTACTATCCTGCTTGTGCTAATTTCTTTTCTCTCCCAGCTCACCCCTCTTTCAACTTTTATTATCTTTTATTATTTTTTCAACTTTTATTACCCTCCGCTAAAGAGGGTAATAGTTTTGGGCAGACAAAAAAAGTCGTGGATGATAATTGATAGTAAATAAAATCTTACAGATCTCACGGAAATTTGAAACACACCAAGATCCGACACATGATTGGAATAATGGATACTTGAAAAATTTCAAAGTAACGTCAGATGAAACAAAAGGGGAAACTGTAAGATTTTGTCAGAGCGTCTGCGACTGGCTGTCAAGTTCCCGAGGTTCCGATTTCATTTTTCAGAACTTGGATTTGTTTCCAGAGTCGCGTTCAAACTTTTGTCCCTCCTCGGAGCAAGTGGTGGTGTTCTGTCGTGGCATTTCTAAAATTTTCATTTTTGCGGGATCAGTGTGAAATAGCTCGTAGGCTTGGTATTTCACGCTCTACTGTTCAGTATTACATCGTTAAATATCAGAAGAATATACCCGGGACTGTTGTTCAAGGCCGCGCTGGCCGTCCTCGCCAGTTGTCTAATCCGGAAGAAAGTCATCGTGAAACTAACCGTCTATTTATGCAAAGAAAAAGGGAAGATCCAGATTTTCGTGCTCAAGAAGCGGAATCCAAATCCAGAAGACAAGACAGAAAACGTTTACGACTCTGTCTAGATATACCATCGAAAAGACCAAGAACAGACACTGATCTAAATGTAAGGTGTGAAGAACTAGAATTTCGTAAATTAGCTGAGAAATTTTTCGAAGCTGTTGCTGATGGTCCAATCCACCAATGCTATTGTTGTGATCGACTGTGGTTCAAAAAGTCAATAAGAACCCATTCCAAAACAACTTTACTGTCCAAAGGAGCGACAACGGACTTTATAAAACTAGTCTTTTACAAAGATATCGATGATATTGGCAAATTTTGCAAAACATGTTACGATTGTTTGATTAAATTGACAATACCAGAATTAGCTATAAGCAATGGCTTCGAATTCCCCGAAATACCGGATTGTTTAAAATACTTGACACCACTGGAAGAACGGTTGGTTTCTCCCCGTTTGATTTACATGCAAATACATCCTGTACATGGCTGCCAATACAAATTAAAAGGTTCTGTCAAAAAACCTCTTTAGCGGAGGGGAAACTAATTTCAGCTGAAGGCTGAATATTTTTTCTATTTTTTTTTTTATTTAGGTTATTTTTTTAATTATAATATCGTGTGCGCATAAGAAATGAAAGCAGGAATGAAATGTTTTATACGCAAAACAATGAGGATCGAAGATATCCGAGACTAATATGTAATTTTTTTTAGTTTGGCGAAAAAAAAAAAATGGCTGCTAGGCCGATTTTTAGAGAGTGAGTTCTAGCGGTTTGCACAGTTTTAGGCTTTTTGGCGCAGTTTACTGAGAGCTTAAGGGAATAGCATTTTTGAAAACAAGTGTATAGGTTTTCTTAGAATACAGCATTAAATTTTAACTATCCGTGCAGAAATAATGCAGTTATTAGGGCATTTCAAGCGATGTAGCTTCAGAATTCTCGCCAATTGAGTACATTGATTTAACTTGGGGGAAATCCGCCAAATTTCAGAAAATTGAAATCTTCGCATTTAGTACATCGAGGTAACGATGAATAAAACATGTTATAGTTGATAATTTAAAAAATGCGGCTGTATTAAGGGATTCCACTTTTCAAATAAATGCCTGGCGGTCGAACCGTTTCCCATTTTGATTGCTGCTAAGTCAATGCTTCGAATGATTCCCTGAAAAAACTCTTGCAAAATGGCGTATGCTGGCACTTTGACGAGGCTTAGATTTGAAACTGGATTTTACTTGAGACTGGTATATACGTATAATAAGACTGGTTATAGATAAAAATGAATGTTGGTATGTGTGTAGGAGGTTGAAAAACTCCAGCACCGTTTCACCGATCACCATGAAATTTGGTTCACCTAAGTCTTTTTTATCTTTTATTATTTTTTCAACTTTTATTATCTTTTATTATTTTTTCAACTTTTATCAACTTTTATTTTCTCATTCTTCTAAATAGTAACTTCTTTACCTTCTTACTTACTTTTTGTTCACTCATTTGCCTGTTTGAAATTAGGAACTTTTTGCAGCTGAAGAAGTGGACCTTATGAACCACTCCAAACGTTCGTACAAATACTCCTTTTTTTGTAAATATACGTTATTAACAAAGCTCTTTATTAAATTTAACCTTTTGTGTGTGTGTGTTCCTATTGTTCATAATTATGGTTTGTATTTGTTTGTGTGTCACTGCTCTAATTGCTAAAAATATGCATCGATTATTACGGAACTTTTACAGGTTTTTGATAGCCTACGCTATCCATTCTACTCAAAATGATGTTAATTGAATATTTCTAAGACCACAGTAAAGAACTATTGGAGAACAACTTCGCCTAAGTTACATAGAAAAACATCTGGTTACTTATTATGTTTCTATCCTAAACTAATAGGATAAGAAGGCTTACAATAGAATACAACTGCAGAATCTGCGCCGAAGAATTCGATTGTTACTGAAGTGATGTACGTGTGACACGTCACAACGAAACGCTCTTTAACCCTTTAACGCGCAGTGTTCCCGCTCTGCGAACACCAAACTCTGACGTTTTGACTATTGCCAGCCACGAAGAAAAGATTTGATTTGTATAAAAATAGTTGCGGGTGACATATCTATCCACGAGAATCCTTTACTTTTTAGCACGTCATTTCCCATAAAAAAAATGGTCACGATTATTTTTAACAGCACTGACATCTGCTGAAAAATGGAGGAATGTGCGAGAACAGCTGGATAGATTGCCCAATGCTGAAAAAAGGGCAGCCGTTGCCATCGCTCGATTTAACTACCAACAAGATGGCGGACGATCGAAACGCTCATGGCGTGCCCTTTTTTGACGGCAGCTGGCAGCGCCCATCGCGTGCCGCAGATCTAGAGACCCTTTTTTGACGACAGCTGGCTGTGCCGGCACAGCCAGCTGGGTCAAAAAACGGTCTCTAGATCTGTGGCATGCGATGAACGTTTCGATCGTCCGCCATCTTGTTGGTAGTTAAGGCGAGCGATGGCAACGGCTGCCCTTTTTTCAGCATTGGGAAAGGGTTGAGCCTCAAAGGGTTAAAAGGGAATATATTTTTTATTACAGGAGCACGCAAAAGAGTTTCAGAACATTAGCCTAAAGTTCAACGTAGAGTGCAAAAGTACTTCATGTTTTAATTGCATTTTACAGGTGTTCACGTTTGAAGCAAGATGAAACTAGTATATATATCAATAAGGTTTATTTGCCAGTCTCTTATCTATCAAACATAATGTAAGCAAAACCTCAAAGGGGAACAGGACTCGCCTTGGGCACCATGTTGAAGGGGACGCCAAAATCAGTAATGGTTCCAGTTCTAAAGAAAAGGGCTCCAAAATTAAGGATTTCTTCAGGTGATGTAAATCCTACAGTTGTTGTTGTTGGTGCGAATGTCCTCTGACAACCGCGGGTGTTAGCCACATCCTCAATATAAGACGGCGATGGGCGAAAGTCAGTGGCTTCCATTTTTACAGAGTTCCAGTAGGAGGAAGACCAACTTAGCTTCGGGTCGCCTAATTTTGAGATAGGTGTAATTTTCAGATGTCAGACCTAACACATGGATTGGTACTCAACAGAGGTATAGCTTGAACAGAACATGGAGGACATTGGAACCACGAACAGATTCTACAAAATAATATGACTACAAATAAAATAGCTCATAAAATTTTGGTTCTCCTTACCAAAATATCTAAAACAGCAAGATTTAAATGGATAAGAGCACGCTGTATGATTATGGGAAATGAGCTAGAAGATGAACTAGCAAAACAAGCAGACATCTACAGTAGTAATTTTATCACTATAAACAAAAATGGTAGTCGCCTCTAAGAATTAGAAAGCGTTTCCTTTCCAAGCCCATCCTCTTGCCTAAAATACATTAAAAAAGAAATTAGAGAACTGGACAGTATTATGGTACACAGAAGTTACAGGCACGTACACTTACCAATACTTTAAAAAACTATCAGAAGACTTAGTTTAGAACACAGGAACCTTTACTTTTTTTTTTTTAACCAATCATGGACCATTCCCAGAATATTAAAAATAAATGAACAAATAAAAAGCCTCCTTCAATCATTGTAAATGCAATATGTATGGAAATTTATTACATTATTTCCCTAATTGTACATTAGTAAAGCAATACAGAGTTTCAAAATCATCTTCGCAAAGTAATGAACGGTGTGCTACATATAAATTAAAAATAAATACTTTTGCACTAAAATAATACGAGGCATTGAAGAACTGCAAAATAATCAATCCAAGTATATTCATTCGATTGCAATAAGACCTCATACACCACAAAGTGACTCAGAATAAATAAATAAATAAATAAAAGAAATCCAGTTGATAAAAAAATACGTGAAATCTCTAAAGAGAACAATTATTTTGTATTATGAATTTATTTAAATTAATTCCTGCTTCATACAGAAAATATTTTACAGGTTAACTTAATTAGAATTAAACGTGTGCAGCATTAATAATTGACTCAAGTTAGTTTTGGTACGCATTACCTATATCCAAATATCAAAACTGAGCTAGTTCATTTTGTACACGCATTTCGTTAGAGGTGTATGGGGGGGGGGGGGAGAAAGAAAGAAAAAGAAAAGAAAAGAAAATTTTCATATCCAAGTCTAAACTCTATTTTCAGAACATCTATTTATGTTGAATGTTTTCAAAATTGTAAAAAAAAAAAAAACCTTTCTAAAGCCTAAATTTGTTTATGAGATATATTTATTTGTGTGCGTTTTTAAGTTTTCAAAATTACTTTAAAAATTATCATTTTCAAGCCTAATATTTCAGATATTTATTTACTTACTTTATTTTAACTTTTAAAATTGTTAAAAAAAGAATGTGTTATTATATATATAATTCGGCTGTTCGAGCCTCGTTAGGGGGAGACCCCGAACCCCCCTAGTTTTTTAGTTTCATTATTGCCATATTAAAACGATATTAATTGACTATGCCATTTTATCTCTCATCTTTCGTGTATTTCGCCTGGTAACCCTATGTTGAAATTTTTATGATTGTAACCTATTTATAGAAAAATACATGTGATGCATATTCTACAGCTTACGAAATATTGTAACAATAGATTAATGCTGATGTTAACTAATAGTATTTAAATATATGTAAAAAATATATATGATGCATATTCTACAGCTTACGAAATATTGTAACCATAGATTAAAGCTGTTGTGAACTAATAGTTTTTAAATATATGTAAAAGTATATAGCATTTTTATGTCGCTTTTTTGGGACACATTTTTCGGGCAATTTTCAATAAAGGGAGTGAGAGATAAAATGACATAGTCATTAATATATATATATCTATCTATCTATATATATATATATATATATATATATATATATATATATATATGGTCAGATGTCACAAAGTACAATATTACGAGCTTTTCTGAGCTATTGTAAACTAACTTTCATAATGTATTGCATCGATGCATTTTACAAATTTTAATTCAAAAATTGTGCTGTAAAAATTAATGAAAGCCGCTGCTTTGCCACCCACGGGCCTGTGGATGGGGTTCAGCAGGGCAGTAGGACACTTCAGGAACTATAACAGGTTTTAAACCAAATAGGTAAGCCGCTCCTGAAGGTAGTATCCTATAGTGTCCTACTGTTTAGAGCTCTTTTCAAATCAAAATTTTTAGAAATCGTCATACTTCAAAACAAGTAAAATTCATTTTAAAGGAATTTTTTTTTGCAAAATTAAACTGGACGATTTTATTAATATTTCTTTTAATCGAAAGAAAATAAATGTACAGTATGCTCAAAAGATCATTTTTAAGTTTGATTGGAGCCTTCTTATTCAGACTATGTTTTTTCCTTCTTGAGATTTAAAAGTGGTAAGTATTCACTCCGTACAAAATTTCTTTGGATCTTTCATTTAAGCTAACAAGACATTCATATAAAAACAATGCAAAAAGTAAAAAAATAAATAAATAAATAAATAAATAAATAAATGTATAAAAGATCTCAGATTACGATGACTTTCTTTCTTCTGGATTATAAACTACTTTCATGTTAATTATTAATCAATATTAAATCATATTTTACCATCATTATAAAAATAGAGCAGCTCTCAAAAGCGATATTTAAATATATTCCTTTGAACGTATATAATTTCAAAATTAAAAACGGTTTATTTCTTCGAGACTTATTAAACTATGTATTTGTTTTTAAATCAAATTTAAATTAATTTAATCAGGGGTGTTGCCAGAAATTTTTCATGGGGGGTGTTACGACTACTGCAACTCACATATATGCATACATGTGTGTGATAAGGGAGTGAAGAATATACATTTTGTATGGCAAAAATTTCCTCATGGGGGGTTATGACTCCCTAACCCCCCCCCGTGGCTACGCCCCTGAATTTAATACATTGTTCATTAAATTTCACAAAATGGTACTTATTGTAGATTTTTCTCTTCTGCATTTTCAACTATTCATTTTTGTTTTAAAATTTTCAACTCTAAGAAAAATATACATATAAGTTTATTGGAATAATATCACATACCTTGCACCAGTAAAAGACACTGTTGAAAATTACCTAGAAAATCATTTTTCTTTACATATTCGACTACCCTCAAAATAAGACGAAGGTACTACCCCTCACTACTACTTTACCTAGGTCGCGTCCGTGGACCTAGCCGTTCGGAGTTTTCCGTGGTTTTTTTCCGAAACTTAGCAAAACTGCGGGTTAGGACCAAGGGCGCCAGCGAGGGAGCCATGGAGATCATAGCGACCTCCTAACTTTTCATTTAAGGACTTTAGATTCGTATACTTCACGAATCCATATAGTCAATTTGCATTTTGAACACTTTATAGATTATCTAAAAAGTTCAATGCCACCCTCCGAACATTCAGCCTGGAGCCGCCGCTGGTTAGGACCCCTTAGAAAGACCCCCCCAGGGAGGGCACCACCATCTAGTGTAGACAATTGGCTGTAATTCCACAGACCAGAGACGGCCCGAGGGGCATGCGGGGCCCCAGGCGAAGCGCAAGTGCGGGGCCTCTTGTCTATCATGTCTTATGAGATAGCAATAAAATCGCCCAGGAGCGGGGCCTCTATAAGCGCAGGGCCTTAGGCGATCGCCTACATTCGCACCCCCCTTGGGCCGGCCCTGTACAAACAGACAAACAAACAAACGAACCACTACTACTATCTAACCATCATTATTTAAGAATAGAGACGCTTTTCATTTCACTTCAAATGAACACGTCTCTTACAACGTCACTTATCTGCAATTTCGATCGAATTTTCCACAAAGGTAGACTTTCTATGAATCAATAAAATTTTATTTTAAAATATCTGCTCGTTTGGAAAATTTAACTGACAAAAATGGTTGAAATGGTTGAAGGCTGATGCACGTGGATTGCCGTTAACTATTCTATAACCATTCATTGTTAATGATGCATATCCATAGGTTCGGACGTATTCCTTTAGATTTATAGATAATGTACAAGTTGGATATCCATTCGACCAAATACCAAATAGATGTCTCGAATTGAATTTTGAAGTTAAATATAAATAAATAACTTGATTGTTTCTCCCTTCCCCTTTTTAGCACTTGCCAACAAGGTTGAAATGTGTTTATGATTTCGGTTTGTCTGTCTGTCCGTCTATCTGTGCTCTAACTTCCGTAAATATGCATCGATTTCTACGAAATTTACATATGTTATATTTATCTACTGTACCATGTACCCTTTTGAAAATGGTCTATGTAGCATTTATAATTTTTCTACAGGAGCACTCAAAATATTCCCAATACATTGCGCTCTATGGGAAGTAAGTATTTAATCTTATAATTAAAAATGAAATTCTGTTTGTTTGTTTGTTTGTTTGTGGATTTGATTCGTATACAAATCCACAAAAATGGACCTATCGGCCTGAAATTTAGTACAGATATGTAAAATAATATAGAATAACTCATAGTCCACTTTAAAACTTTGAAAGTCCACCCGTTCCCGGAATTTAAGAGATTTTTTATGCTCTTCACGCAAAAATCTTTCCGTAATTGTAACCCCTGTAGTGAAAAAAGTGGGAAATAAGGATCGTGGTTGCCACGTGTGGCGATTTTGCCGAATAAAATGTCGTTCGTATACAAATCCACAAAAATGGACCTATCGGCTTGAAATTTAGCACAGATATGTAAAATAATATAGAATAAATCGTAGTCCACTTTAAAACTTTGAAAGTCCACCCGTTCCCGGAATTTAAGAGATTTTTTATGCTATTCACGCAAAAAGCTTTCCGTAATTGTAACCCCTGTAGTGAAAAAAGAGTGAAATAAGGATCGTGGTTGCCATGTGTGGCGATTTTGCCGAATAAAATGTTTTAAATTCTCAAAGTAAAAATAAAAGAATAATAATGATTTTTTTTTGTTAGTTTATATTCGTAAGGTTATTTTTTTTAAAATTATAATATCGTGTGCATGGGAAATCAGAGCAGGAATATAATGCTTTACACGCAAAACAATAAGAATTGAAGATTTCCGAGGCTAATAGGTAAATTATTTTAGTTTGGCGAAAAAATAAAATGGCTCAAATGCCGATTTTGTGAAAGTGAGTTCTAGCGGTTTGCACAGATTTCGGCTTGGCGCAATTTATTGAGAGCTTAAGGAAATAGATTTTTGGAAACAAGTGCAAAGGTTTTATTAGAATACAGCGTTAAATTTTAATGATCCGTGAAGAAATAATGCAGTTATTAAGGGATTTCAATTGATCTATCTCCAGAATTCTCGCCAAATGAGTACATTGATTTAAGTTGGGGGAATTCCGCCAAATTTCAGAAAATTGAAATCTTCTCATTTAGTACATCGGAGTAATGATGAATAAAACACGTTATAGTTGAGAATTTTAAAAAATTCGGCTGTATTAAGGGATTCAACTTTTCAAATAAAGGCTTGCTTTACTTTTTCGCGGTCGAACCATTTCCCATATATTATTGCTGCTAAGTCAATGCTTCGAATGATTTCCTGAAAAAACGCTTGCAAAATGGCGTATGTTGGCACTTTGGCGAGGCTTAGATTTGAAACTGGATTTTATTTGAGACTGGGATATATAATGACACTGGTTATAGATAAAAATGAATGTTGGTATGAGTGTATGAGGATGAAAAACTCCAGCACCGTTGAGCGCCGTTGCACCATGAAATTTGGTTCACCTAAGTCTTTTATCATGGAGAAGCTTTTTATGCTATCCGTTTTCCTCTAACTTGCCACAAGGTGGCGCAGCAGAACGTCGAATTCTATTCCGTTTAGCCGTTTGCTATGCGAATATCGTCCAACCAATTTCGATGAAATTTGGTACACGCGAATATTAGAACACGGAGAATATTTTTCACTATCCATTTTGCTGTAACTTGCCGCTAAATGGCGCTGAAAAGCATCAACTTCTATACCGTTCGACTGATCGGCATAAAATTTTTTATACTTACACATTTGAGCACGAAGAATATATTCTAACTGCGTTCCTTTTGATGTTACTCACCACTAGATGACACTGCAATGCATTATTATTTTAACTCGCCACTAGATGACGCTGCAGCAGGCCAAATTCTTGACCATTCAAACGGTCGCTATGAAAATCAGTATACATAGCTATTTGAACAATGAGAATATTTTGGCGTTATCCATTTTGCTATAACTCGCCACTTGACGGCGCTGTAGCAAATCATTACTTTAATTAACTACTAGATGGCCCTGCAGTGTATCACTTCTTGACTGTGGAAATGATCGTTATGAAAATTGGTATACATAGATAGTTGAACACGGTCGCTATGAAAATCAGTATACATAGCTATTTGAACAATGAGAATATTTTTGGCGTTATCCATTTTGCTATAACTCGCCACTTGACGGCGCTGTAGCAAATCATTACTTTATTGAACCACTGGATGGCCCTGCAGTGTATCACTCCTTGACTGTGCAAATGATCGCTATGAAAATAGGTATACATAGATATTTGAACACGGGGAAGAGTTTGGCGCTATCCATTTTCTTATAACTTGCCACTAAATGTCGCGTCAACACATGAACTTCAGGACTGTCCAGCCGATAGTCATGAAAATTCGTATACATCGATATCTGAATGCGAAAAATATTTTCGCCGTATCCGTTTTGTTAAAACTCGGCACTAGATTGCGCTACGCCGCATGGCCTTCTGCACCGTACAAACGATTGCCTTGCAATTCGGTATGCATGATTATTGGACACAATATAAAGCGATATCCACTTTGCTATATCTGTTTATTACAATGAATAGTAATCACCACAAATCGTAATATCAAAAAGTCCATTCATTCCCGTGCGAAGAACGGGTACTTCAGCTAGTTTTTGTAATAAAAAAGACTACAACCGAGACCGCTTACGGAATAACTGATTTGCCACGAAAAATTATTATAATAAACGGGATATTCCACTATCCGGGACGGG
The DNA here is from genome assembly GCA_038373885.1 of Cheiracanthium punctorium. NCBI lineage: Eukaryota > Metazoa > Arthropoda > Arachnida > Araneae > Cheiracanthiidae > Cheiracanthium > Cheiracanthium punctorium. Next base: position 179,984 of record JAWZYV010012997.1, on the reverse strand, counting down.
TGCATTGAAAAGTTATTATTGACCCTCTCGTCACCCTGAACCTCATATGAGGCTCCTACTTCAACTAGCAATATTTAGAGAGAAAACAATCAGTGATATCAATATCATTAATTCATCTAGAAAGCATATGAGGCTCTTAGCTAGATGCATAAATCGTGCCTAGATTGCAGCACTGGTCAATTTAGATCATTTTTTACTGTTTTCGCTTCATTGTTTCAGGAGAAAAATTAAGAAAATATTTGCACTGGTTTTTTACCGTTTTTTTTTTCTTTTTAAGGTAAGTATAGTTTTTTTCTTTACCTAATATGTGCATCCTTTTAAATTAATTTCAGCATAACAAAATGCTTCGAAAATGCAGAAATTAATATTAGAAAAATCTAATATTAATCGGCATTAGAAAAAAATATTTTTGCATCATTTATAATAGTATTTCAGATGCATTAATTTGCTAGACAGATTTTTTTCTCTGATTTTTCATAATTCGGTGACGAGAGGGTTAAACGGGATATTCTTTTAACCGATATTCTAGTAAAAGGAGACCTGACTGAACATTAACCCTTTAACGCGCAGTGTTCCCGCTCTGGGAACACCAAACTCTGACGTTTTGACTGTTACCAGTCACGAAGAATAGATTTGATTTCTATAAAAATAGTTGCGGGTGACATACCTCCACGAGAATCATTTACTTTTTAGCACGTCATTTTCCGTAAAAGAAATTGTCACGATTATTTTTAACAGCACTGACATCTGCTGAAAAATAGAAGAATGCGAGAACAGAGCTGAAAAGATTGCCCAATGCTGGAAAAAGGACAGCCGTTGCCATCGCTCGACTTAACTACCAGCAAGATGGCGGACAATCGAAACTGTGCCCCGCACAGCCAGCTGCGTCAAAAAAAGGTCTCTAGATCTGAGGCATGCGATGAACGTTTCGATCGTCCGCCATCTTGCTGGTAGTTAAGTCGAGCGATGGCAACGGCTGCCCTTCTTTCAGCATTGGGAAAGGGTTGTGCCTCAAAGGGTTAAATCGAGAGCAGAGATAAAGTTTCACTAAATATCTCTCACGTGAAGGCTACTTTTTATCTCATTACCGCATAAAACCTTTGAAAATTGTTTCACATCACAATTAATGAGTTTGACTTAATTTACCTGTCTTTCTGAACATATACACCTGTTTGAACAGATCGTTTCCTATTTCTGCGCTACTTACAAACAAAGGTTTCCTTTCAAACGACGAAATCTGCGCAAACAGTATGGAGGTCAGGAAAAAAGCTCCAGGTTCTTCACCTTTTTTTTATCCATGTGCTTGTTACATATAGCTCGCATACATGCAACAGGAAATCTCTGTGAAATATGTATTATTCCGCGATGTACCGGTTATTTTATGATTTTTTTTTGTTATTTTCTTTTCCCCAGTCTGACATCGACGTCGCATATTTTGTTCTTTTACATCCCTCATTGCGAAGCACAGGGCGTGTGTAACCGGCCATCCGATTCCGGGCATTTTCACAAAAGCATCGGGAGGGGGAGGAGGGAAATGCGACCGTAGGGGCAGTCAATTTTTATTGCTGTAGGGCTATGAAGACTGACGTGTACATATATATATATATATTTCTTCTTTTCAGAGAACTGAAAATCCGAGAATAGAGATTTTCATGTCGTTTTGATGCGAGATGGAACGAGTCCGCATGCGTGTTTCAAGGAATCGTTCAAATTTCCCGGAATGAAAACTGTAAAGAATTTTCGGAAGGATATATCTCATCTTAGGTTTCAATTCATTCTTTGCCTAGTCCCAGAGTGGCTTCTTTTGGGGGCCCCCTCGGCTCAAGGGCGGACCCAGAAACTTTTTTCGGAGGGGGCGCAAATCGTAAATACTCATTTTATCTAGTGTAAAGAACACTCAATATTGGTGAAAGCCCCATTTATCTAGTGTAAATATACTTTTCTCGGAGGGGGCGCGCGCCCCCTGCGCCCTCCCCCTGGATCCGCCTTTGCCTCGGCTAGAGATTGCAAAGGGGCTCCCTTACTAAACAATTAAGAGGGAATAGAATGTTAGAATATGTAATATTTGGAAATTAGGCTTACGGGGCTAAAAAGCCGCATTTAAGTATTTTAGAGATATTGGGGCCCCTGACTCTTCGGGGAGGGGGGGGGGCTCGAGCCCTCGAGTTTTCTGGGGTTCTTCGCTACGCCCCTGCGTAAAGATGTAAGATTATTGGAAAAGAAGTAATCTCACAAACAAATTACTCTGACATATTTACTCTAATTATAATATAGTTTATCCATTTTGGGGAGCTTCTCAGGGCCCCCTTGGGTCGGGGCCCTTGGCAATCGTTGAGCATTCGACCTGGCCAGTCCGGGTCTGGCGCTGCACGTGAAATAGCAAAAAACTTCGTGTTTTGTTTCATGCAAATCGGTTACTTGAAGCCCCAGATATTGATCTTTAAAACCCCCATTGCATAGCAATAGGGTTGGCGGGTCCCACAGTGGGCTAGTCGCTCATTTCTGTTCCCCATAAGAACACGAAAAATGAAGCAGCACCGACTTGCCCAGTGCTTGGGAGGGTGAAAACCTTTCTCGGCTGGGCTGCCGCGGAACCGTGTACGCCAGTGGGAGCTGGTACGTGCAAAATCTGTTCATGGCTCCAATGTCCGCCATGTTCAAACGATACCTCCTGGGTGCCGATTTCAGGTGCTGGATAACTCATCTGGAATTAGCACAAAATTAGGAGATCCCGTCCAAAGTCGGACTTTTTAAGGGGTTCTAACGCGTATTCACGTTACATCTGGAGGAAACTGCACAAATCACCAGACCATTAGAACGATGGCCTAGCGATAGGCCTGAAGCTAGAAACTTCATACTTCAGCCATTTTTCATGTTTAGTGCTTTTACCCACTCGGCCATGGTGGGACCCTCCGCATTCTTGGAAGTGGGTGTAAAGTGACACAGTATCATTCATGGGAGTATAGTAGAAAGAAGTATTATTAAATTGAAGCTCCAGAATTCAGAGCTGCATATTGCCACAGCAATGTATTCGAGAAAGCGTGATGCTTTGTAACATTCGTATTTGTGTGATTATTTTTGCTTGTGCACTTTGCTTTTTTCTGATTTCCAACTGCGGAAATAATATCTGCCCATTTCAATGTGTAATGTTCTTCTTTTTTCTCCTTAATCATTATTTGTGCAGATATTTACTTTATGTCATGTAATATTGATACTGTAGAAGATGTAAAGGAATTTCATGAAACCGAGAAACACAACAGGAATATTTTAAACTTAAAAACTGTGTTAGTTGATGTCAAAAACTTACGGCAAGATGAAGAAATATTCATTTCGAAAAGTTCTCATGGATTTACATCAGTAATTATCATCTCTTAATTTCTTGATTTAATAAAACATATAGGATTGCACTTCAAAAGCAATTCTCGTATTTTGAAAGTTTCCGTTGTCATCTCAACTAACATTTTAAAAAAAATTCTGAACGCCAAAAACACTGTATATTAGATCCATAATTATTTATATTGAAAAGCAATAGTACAGAAAGATACATTTCGATTGAAATGTTACATTATGTTGTGATACAGATACCTTTAAGACCTTATCGACGTATATAATTATTGTTATTAAACCTCTCCAGGAAGCTACGGATTCGTGTGCATAAATTAGTTAAGATCCCTCATCATTGAACATTAACTGCTTAATTGTTCTGGAACATCTTTAAAGTCACACTGGATTCCTGTCAGGATCAAATCAATCAATGCAAATTCCGCTTACCAATGTGCTCCGAACAATGAGATGCTATCTCGAGATGCCGAACTGCATTTGGCCTGAACAGTTGTAATTTACGTATTTTGCGCATAGTTAAATGGAACATTATACATTACTTAGGGCCATAAAGTCGAAATTATACTCAGCAGTTGGACGCATTTATTGAAGAGAGTTTTTAGCTGAAATTAACGGATATTTAAGCTAGAATTTCCAAACAAGTAGGTAAGTGCTGTTGCGTTAACCCATTATTTGGGATCACCAGAATTATGTTCTAGTACTTTGACTAACAAGGATGCCGTTAAGGATATATTCTCATTATTTTCTGATTGGAAACTTGAAACTGGTTACGTCAGCGCAAAGTTACAGAAATTAAACACATTTATCACAAATTTTATACTTGAATTCAGTAATGTATCTATTCAGAAAGCTATTACGCTGTTAGTTTCATGCGATATCATTGTATGTTGAATTAACACTCACTTGGATGACACACTGGCTCATATAATTAATCAAGAAAAATAAAATATATAAAGCTCATAGACTATTTTCCAACTGAAATGAAAACGTTAATGTTTGAGTCTTTTCCCTTTGATTTAAGAACTACTTTTACAAATTACGATACTGAAAACGCATGAAAATTTTCTATCTGTTCAATTTATTTGGTATGTGTAAAAATTTGTATTATTTTTTTGTCCTTTGATTTTGGGTAGTTACAGTTTTATATTTTTAATTTTGCAACTGATAGTTTTCTAGGAAGAAAACGTTTTTGGTAAGTATTCAGTTACGTTATGTTTTTCTGTAAAATACAGTGATCCAAAAAATTAAAATATCTTTTCATATTATATTTTACTACAGACAATTAATAGTATACGGATATATCTTTATTGAAAAAAATGGCTATGAAACATAGTGGGATATATTAAGTGTTTTAATAATTTTAAAAAATGACCATTTCTCCTTAAAAAAATACAAGTCATGCAAAATTCTGCTTACCAGGACCGCAAATAAGGAAATCAAGTTGGGCACGCGCTCCGGACTCCGGGCTGAAGAGGGCACCAAAATTAGTTATGATTCCAAACAAAAGGGCCTTAAAATTAAAGTTTGGCCCAAGAATATTTTTACTCGGCTGAAAATCAGTGACGAATCATTCTAAAAAGGTGAATGTATACATCGAGCAATATTCATCCAGAAAACGATTATTTAAAACAAAAGATACATCTCCAGGATAATTCCTTCTAGTAATTTGCACAAAACTTTCAATTTTACTTCTGCTATCACTTATAATTTAATTTTTATTTGGTACTACTTACGGTACTTTTGAAAAATATATTTGACGTACGCAATAAAACTTGTGCATTAAAATAATACCCTTGCGAATGACGCATTAATATTGTTTAACATACTACATTATCAAACAGAAGATTTGCACTGTCTTTGCGCACAATTTTAGGAAAATTGAAAAGCTTGCACTGTGGTAAACTTCTTCAGAAATTTGCTCTCTATACTTAACAAAAAAGGGAAACTCTATATGTTAAAAAAAAAAAAAACAGTAAGTAGACAAAGCACTATCAAACGTTCTTATCAAAAACTTTCAAACGTAGAAGTATATACTATTTTGTCCAAAACTATTAACTTCATTCAGACACGTTAATACTAAATTAGTCTGGCTCTGTTATAATGAAATACTTAAACAATGAGAATTTCAATTAAACGTTTCGTGTTATTAAGTTGACAGCGTATAATTTCGAGACTGCATGGGACTTAATTTCCTTTTCCGTATTTCTGTTACAGGCTTTAGCAAAATCTCCAGTACTGACGCAATTACAACTAATGTCTCCTCTATTTAATATCCATGCCGGAGTTCCAAGATCTTTTAAGCTGAATTTTCCGAGAGAATTTTCAAGTTTTGTGCAAGTAATTGTATGAAATCCGTTTTAATCTTTTGAAATGGAGAGTTTTAGTCAGTCCGTCTTTCCAATAAAGATGTGCTTAGTGCTGAATCAAAATGTCGTTTTGAAAAATTACTATTTCTTGAGGGCTGTTAATGACATCCAGCCAGAAAGAAATCATTAAAATATTTAAGATAATTGCATCATATGATTTCAAATATTTAAACGTTTCTTAAAGGCTGTTAGAAACAAAACTAAACAAAAACCTGCTCCACAGTCTTTGAACACAAATTAAAATAAATTAACTGCACCAGATACACTAAAATTTCCAAAATGGCTAAGGAAATGCTGTGCTACGCACTGTAATAATCAATAAATATTGGCTAGTTATGAAGCTTCTAAAAATATTCTTACCTCTTTAGGTAAAATTTAATAAGGAAAAATTGTGCACGAAATACCTATTTAATTTTTATTTAAAAAACTTATTTTCTAATTTTCACATATTGTTAATTAAAAATTTATAATATTGATATCTTTTCAATTGTAATGAAATCACACTAACATAACCGATAACATAGTCGATAATACCGATGTTTGATGTTCAAAAAAAAAAAAAAAAAAAAGTTGTCCTTTGCGGCAAAAGGTGTTAGCTAATCAGTATAAGTTGCTTTACTGACTGCTGTGCTCGTCGATGTGCTATTAAGTTTGTCTTTCGTTCTGTCATTCTGTCCGTGACGCTTTTTTTGTTCGCTCATTACGTAAAAATGACTTCAATGAATGAAATAAAATTTGGTGACACTACAGATGGTCACTTAACTTGAATTATAGGCGTCGAATTTTTTTTAGATTAGACTTTGAAGTTTTATGAAAATCGTTTACAGATGCGTCAATCTTTATTCGCTCACCACGTAATAACGACTGAAGCGAATGAAATGAAATTTGGGTGACAAGATAGGCGATCACTCAATTTAAACTGTAGGTGTTGGATGTTTTAAAAACTTTGATTAGATTTGGAAATATTGCGAAATTTATTTCACAAAATGCGTAAGTATTTGTTGCACATCACGTACTAACGACTAAAGCAAATAAAATAAAATTAAATTTGGTGCCCTTATAGGCGGTGCCTCAACTTAAACTATAGGCGGCGAATTATTTACAAATTATGATTAGAATTTGAGATTTTGCGAAAACTGATTCAAAATGAGTCCATTTGTCCATCACGTATAAACCACTGAAGCGAATGAAACAAAATTTTGTCTCGCCACGTGTGGTCGCTTGAACTATAGGTGCCGAAGTACTTCAATATTCTTTTTCTAGATTTTGAGATTTTGTGAAAATTAAATACATGTTTGTTCAACTCCTGAAAAATGACAATAGAATAGAATAAAATTTGGATTTATGGTATATGGCAAGTTAATTTAAATTACTGATGACAAAATTGTTTCAAATCTCATAGATTTTGAGATTCTGTAAAAATCGTATAAATGTTTGTTCTCGTATCACTCAAAAATAGTTTATGAGAATAAAATTAAATTTAACAACACGATCGGCAACGATTGAAACAATGAAATGCATTGCCAGTATGTTAATCCCATTCTTTGTACTCCTACAATGATTATGAAAATCCTGGGTTTTTGGAAATTTGTATTACATATTAACCTGTGTTAACGACGGGTACTTCAGCTAATAGTCCATGAAAATATAATCATTAAAAACTCGGCTTTATAATGTTTAATTAATGCATATGTAATACTGTGTGCTATTTTAGTTCATTTGGTGCAAATTTAAGCCCCTTTTCATAAAAGTCAAACATAAAAGTCTGTTATTTCGTTTGTAGAGTAATATTATTGAAAGCCTCGTTTATTAAATTTGCTTTCCTCCATAACTACTCGATCGTCTTATCAGTTACAATCGCTAGATTCCTGGTTATTTATTAGCAATTTTTTTTTTTTGTTTGTTTGTTTGAGGGACACCACTTTAACTTACTGCTTCTTTGCCGCGTCACGTTTTAGGTTAAGAACGTTTTTACATGCGGTATAATCTCGAAGTATATTTGAGTTCATCACCACGATCACGGACGTATAAAGTATTCGGGGGGGGGGGAGGAGGGGGTACCTCCTCTCCTCTAGTCTACGCACAAAAGAAATTATAACCAAATATTCACCTTTTGAATTCATCGCTCAAAACAACATCCGGTAAAAAAATTACATTTTATATAAATTTAGAAAATTTTATTTTAAAGTTTAAAAAGTGTATTAATTTAGTAAATTTTATAATTCAGGGCGTAACAAACACAATTTATTATACAGAATTTAAAATTTTTTAGTGCTACTGAAAATGTTTATCAGATATTTAAAGTAAGTTATACTGTCATGAAATTTTATTGTAAGAATCCCCCCCCCCTCCCTACTGAGCTAGACCCTCCCATAAGAAAGCTTTAGCTACACCCCTGACAAGATAAAATAATTTCATACCATTTAACTGACCAGATTATCTGATTTATTACTTTATTTTAGAATAGCTGCGTGCCCGTTCTTCGCACGGTAGGAAACAAAAAATTTCCTCACATGTGTAATTCGAATTAATTCCAGTGATGTGGAGTCTAGAAAAAGCAAAATTATTTCACTCTTGACTTAAAATTTGTGTCATATATGTAATAACCTGAGATCATTGCAATATAATGACACACACACACACACACACAAAAAAAAACTATGTCAGCGTCATTCGGTATCAAAAAAGTGAAAATGGACCGTTTGCAGTGAACTTCTCACTTTCAAAATGTCTTATTTCCTCAGACATGCTGTCTTTTAGGTTCACGTTTTAGCGTTAAATACCTCAGACACTACATGAAATGGACATTTTTTTAATTTTAAAAATACGTCACCCTCTCTTGCAACCCTTTACAAAAAAAAAGAGATAAGAGATAAGACTGCGCTATTTATAAAGGCTTTAAAATTGTTTTTCTAGATTATGCAGTTTAATTTTTCTTCTCACAAATAAATCCAGTATTTATTAAAGGAAATTGAGCCAAGCAAAGAAATCGTCTGCTCGCGGGACCCGTTTTTATTTTTTTTCTTCAACTGGCAATTTTAATCATTGTTACTGTATCCATGACAACCAAACCGCAAGATATCAAACCGAAATTGATAAGCAGGTGCTACGGAAATGAAAATCCTTCTTTACTTAAAAATTCGTAAAAATTCTCCTAATTTATATTTTTCCTCCGTTCTTCTTTTAAAAGTGGGTTAATTGTGTGCTCCGTCTTTTGCCGAAATATAAAAAAGTTATGACAGATAGAATTCAAGATGCAGCAGTTTTAAAAATATTTTACGTAAGTCAGCGTCAAATTTAATTTTATTTGAAAAATTCCCAAAAATCTGCAAATTATGTTACACAATCCGAACAAACAGTTTTTAAAAGAAAATTTACTCCTCTATACGATGATGCAACTATCGTTTTCTTGCGAGTGCAATTACCGGCGTTATTATGTATTACGCAAGAAAAATCGCTAAAAATCGGATAAAACATAAAATAAAACATTTTCTAATTCGAATTTCGAAAAAATCGCTTCGAGGTGTGTCGAGACCCGTCTTGGAGAATTTCCGTACAAAATTTGGTAGGTCTACGATCACCCGTTTCGGAGCTACGCGAGACACAGACAGACAGACAGACAGACAAACGGACAGTTTACACTCTGTTTTATTTATATAGATTACTGAATATTTTAGATTATCTGCCCCTTAAGGTATTTAATACCTTTCAAACTGATCGGACATGGATCTTCTCTCTTCAGATCTAGTAAATAGAAAGCTTCTAATGAATGCGAATTTAGTTTGTATGGTGCGAACAATGAGAAAGGAGACGACATCGAGATGCTGAACTGCATTCAGAATTTAACAACCCTTTGCGCATTTCGAGTGCAGTTAAGTGAGGCATTGTTACTGGTACCACACAGCTCGCCTTGTTCCAAGGACCTTTCAAGTGAGACTCGACAAAATGGCAAGTTTCGCGCGCATTTTAGGGCTCTCAATTCTAGGCAATTTAATCTCATGGATTTGGGAGATTATTGCAGTAGTTAGGACTTCAATCTAACAGGACTTCTGCACGGGAAAATCGCACGGCTTTTTCGTACTTGTCATTTGTAGTAAAGGTAAGGTTAGGTGAGATCATTAACCCATTTATGCCTAGTGTCTCTTTTTTGGGACGGCATTTTCGCTATTAGTCGAAAACGTTATTTATTTTTCCTAGGCTTTATTCATGAGTATTGAGCCTCAACTCTACAAAATATTTTATGACCAAGTAGGATATTGATATTTCGATTTTTATGCATAATGATTTTAATAGAAATCATCCCTTGTTCAAGAAGTTGACATCAGAAATTTATCTATTATTTCTGTTATCATTAAAATTCGAAGAAAGTCGCAGAAATATCCAGGCACAAATGGGTTAAGATGTGTACACTAGATTTTGTTATTTCACACGGTTTCAAAATAATAGCGAAAAACATTAAAATAATAGCGAAAAACATTTTTTTTTTCCGATCGTTATTTCACAGATGCGCTACAGTAAAACTTCTTTTTCGAGAATTTTGATGCATGTTGTATAGATTTAATACTCAGTATTCGCAGTGGTATATGGGAAGGTTTATGCAGCAAAATCCACCCATCGTTATTTTTTATTTAAACGTACATCTTTTACACGGTTATGTTTTACACGATTTTATGCGGAACGTATACACTGTGTAAAGAGAGAATAATGTGTAAATCCGATACACGGATTTTCTTGCTTATTTTCGCATTACTGCGGAAAGGTTTACCAGAATATCTTAAAACATTTATTTCGTTAAAATTATCAATTTTTAAACATATACATGCACCGAGAGCCGCTCGTGACCTGTTTCAGTGGTGGGGACCGAAAAAATAGTGGCCGTTCAAATTGGGGAAAAATATATACAGACAGAACACCCTATTCCCCGTGAACACAGTATGTAAGTATTTAAAATTTTCAAATGGTAAATGATTCTATATAGTAAAACTGTTACACAAGTGTTGCTGTATTTTACCTAATTATGTTGGTATTAAAAAACCAATTATGTTAATATTAAAAATTTTTCCGTTACTAATCGTAAAGCCACTTTCTCTAAGATGATTTTAATTTTTCTTTAGCATTTATGTTCTTTGTAACTGCTCGTTCATAATTTTTAAATGATTTCTTCTATTTTTGAATCAATATTAATATATAAAATACATATACACATTGCGTTTCGTAAATCAGGCGAAGAACAAGGAAAAATATCTGACTGTAACGAATATAAGATAGCGCAAATAGAAAATGACTTCCCACTGAGCGGAAAATTTCACAATTTGGCGAAATTTCCCGTTTGAGTAGTAAAGAACACTATGATAAGGCCAGACAGATCTGTCCTTTAACGACAGTGCCAAAAAATCCGTTCTGAAGCCAAGTCAACATCGTGTCAATATGACTTTTGTGCTAAGTATAAAATGTGTCAACCCGGTAAATGATGAAAGATGCCTGGTTTGAGGAACTCATGAAAGTGGCACCTGCATGTTTTACACAGAAAAGAAACATATCTGTCTTTTTTTTTAAGGGATAAGCATTAAACTGAAATAAAACGCGGGTATCTTTCCAATAAAGGTAAATTATAAAGAATAACAAAACTGTGTTACATAATAGGAATGAATTCTTGTCAAATGATGCCCAGTACGCATCATTGAAAGACTCCAAATCACAGAAAGAAACTTTTCTTCGATTAAAAAGAAGTTTCAGTTAAAAGAGAGTTTTAGGTTTTAACCAGTCATGTATGCACTATTTAAAATTAAACTGCAAAAAAAGTCTGTCAAATTTACAGAAAAAAAAAACTGTCAGCCAGGACGCCAGTTTATTTCCGTTTTTTTACAGAAGTCTTCCATAAATTTTACAGATTCTCAATTCTCAGTTTATTTTACAGAAATCTTCCGTATAAGGAAAAAAAAACATGGAAGATTTCTGTAAAATATACGGAAATAAACTGGCGTCCTGGCTGACAGTATTTACTGTTAGTTTAACAGACTTTTTTTTGCAGTGTACGTTTTGTTTATCCTTATTATATCTTTATATCATTTTACTACTTTTTTATCTTTTATAAATTCAGAAAGTAATAAGACAATTACACCTCGTAGAATATCAATAGCCTACAGAAAAATATCAAAATAATAAATATATATGTCAGCATTTCACATAATTTTCAAAACAAGTTAGATAAACCGTTTAGGAATCCCTTTCTAAGACCATTTTCTTACTTGTGCATGTACAACTATAGAATTAGTTACTCCAAAAAAGGTATTTTCTTAATCACTATCTTTTGAGATTTGTTTTGTAAGCCTCTGAGAAATTCATACGTTCTTTAAAAACCTCAGTAACGTATGGTACTACTGTTATTTTATTTGAAATAGACGGACGACTATAAAACGCAGTTTAAGCAATGTAATAGTTCATTATAACATATTCCAATTATTTTGTGTTTTGCCCGTATAAGGACTATAAACGCCAAATACACACTGCAAAAAAAGTCTGTCAAATTTACAGAGAAAAAGAAAAAAAACTGTCAGCCAGGACGCCAGTTTATTTAGTTATTTACACGTATTCCCTTTTTTCTACAGAAGATGTCCATACATTTTACAGATTCTCAGTTTATTTTACAGGAATTTTCCGTATAAGGAAAAAAATATGGAAGACTTCTGTAAAATATACGAAATAAACTGGCATCCTGACTGACAGTTTTTTTCTCTCAGTTTAACAGACTTTTTTTTTTTGCAGTGTACCACTTTCAAAAGAAACTTTTCAACTCAGTTGCAAAATGTTAAAAATGGTGCAATTGCCCATGAGGCTCGCAACAAAATCATGAACAACTATATGTAATATCAGCTATTTAAATTGATTACGATCCATTTAATTGGCCGATGAATTGATCTCTGCCCTCGAGATGTCCATCCCCTATCAAATTAAATAGACTTGGACATCCGCACTGTAGATATCTAGCAAACGGAAAGCTCTTATAATCAATTCGAATTTCGCTTAGATGCTTGGCAAACATTGAAATCAGATGCTGCAGTGAAGATAGTGAACTGTGTTCGGGATTTGACAACCACCCTTTTGCACACTTCGTGGTTAAATGCGCATTAAACCAATATTGCCGGCATAACACATACAGTTCGCCATCTTCCAAGGATCTTCCATTTCAGGACAAGGCAAAATTGCAAGCTTTAATTGCCCTTTAAGTTCCCGCCAATGCAATGATAGTTTAATCCCGTAGATTCTGGATATTGCTTAGTTCAATATGTGCAATTGAACAAGACTTTGCTGCATGGGGCTGTTACACGATCAGTATTTTGAGAGCAAATGTATAGACATTACTATTTGAGGATTTTGCCCTGCGCTTAAAAATGTTTAATACAGATTAAATCGTCAATTGATTTCAGATTTATATTTATTAAACAAGTATATTTAAAAATATTATTATTATTATTATTATTATTTGCATTTTTCTTTAAAGATTGAAAACTTTTTTTCTCTTTCAGTTCTCTATGAGCAATGTCACTATCTTACAACTAAATTACAATACGTTTTCCTTATTAGAGTCTCTCTATCATTTTACGAAAATAAAAACTACAATTTCTAAGTGTTAAAAGCAATAATCTCACAAGAATCTGCTTTCATATAGACTTACACACTTCATTAGTTGTAACACTAAAATGCATAACGATTAATCAAAGGAAACAAAACTACACCTCCCAAAAGCCTTTCAATCACTGTCCTCAGAACGTTATTTATCAGAACTGGTTTATGAAAGCAAGCAAAAGAACTATAAATAATACATTTGTTCTATTCTATGGATTATGAGCTTTCATAAACTCAGTACATACATATAGTACGATTATAACTGAGCTTCTCCTTTAAACAGCTTTTTCAGCTGAAAAGTCTCAGCAGATTGCCACCAACTTCGATTTATGAACTGTACGCCAGATACGCATACGCTCAAAGAAAGTTTTTAAAATGTTTAGTTCAAAAAATGCCCGCTACGTGACGCTTTACAGGAAAAAGAAGCACATTTAACAATTAAGATGACAAACTCGAAATGTACATTTTCAGCATTTATTCAATAGACTAGCTGAAGTACCCGTCCTCGACGGGTTCGTGAATGAAAATTTCTAAAAAGCAAGAACTTTCGTCAGCATTGTAGGAGTACACAGAATGGATGTAGTATGTTGCCAAAGTAAAGAAAGCTAAGTTATAATTTTTATGTATTGTTAAAATATTACAGGTTAGAGAATAACTAAGTAATATCATTTCATTCGCTTTAGTCGTAATTATGGGATGCGCGAACGAATATTTACGCATATTGAAATAATTGTCGCAAAATCTCAAAATCTAATCAATATTTTTGAAAAATTGGAAGCCTAAAATTTAAGTTGAGTGACAATCTATCATGTCACCCAAATTCGTTTCATTCCCTGCAGTCTTTATTTCGTGATGCTGGAACAAAATTTCAGCATTTTAAAACGATTTTCACAAAATCTCAAAATGTAATCTAAATATTTTAAAAATTCAACGCCTATAAATTAAGATTAGGAACTACCTATCTTATCACTAAATTTCGTAACATTCGTATTAGTCGTTATTACGTGATGTTTGAAGAACTATAAACGTATTTTGAGAGAATTTTCACAAAATCTCAAAAATCTAATAAAAATGTTTAAAAAATTGGACTCCTATAGTTTATGTTGAGCAACCATCTATCGTGTGACCAAATTTCATATCATTCGCTTTAGTCGCCATTACGTAATGCGGGAACAAAGATTCACTCAGTTTTAAACGATTTTCGCAAAATCTCGAAATCTGATCGATTTTTTTTAATTAGATGCTAATAGTTTAAAGTGAGTGACCACCTATCATTTCACCAAATATCATTTTTTCACCTTTGCAGTTATTACGTCATGTGTGAACACAAATTTACGCAGTTTGAAATGATTTTCGCAAAATCTCAAAATCTTTTCAAGATTTTTTTTTAATTCGACGAATATGTTTTAAGTTGAGTAAGCACCTATCATGACACCCAATTTCATATCATTCGCTTCAGGCGTTTTTACGTGATGCTTGAACACAAATTTACACAGTTTGAAAGGATTTTCGCAAAATCTCAAAATCCAATCAAGATTTTTTAAAAATTCGAAGCCTATGTTTTAAGTTGAATGAGCACCTATCATGACACCCAATTTCACATCATTCGCTTCAGTCGTTTTTGCGTGATGCTTGAACGCAAATTTACGCAGTTTGAAACGATTTTCGCAAAATCTGAAAATCTAATCAAGATTTTTTAAAAATTCGACGCCTATGTTTTAAGTTGAGTGATTACCTATCATGACACCAAATTTCATATCATTCGCTTCAGTCGTTTTTACATGATGCTTAAACAAAAAAAGCGTCACGGACAGAATGACAGAAGGACAGAATGACAGAATGACAGAATGACAGACAGACAAACTTTTTTTTGAGGGTCGCATTGGATTCTCGGGTGCTTGAAACGGATAGAAATCGCAAAATTTTTTAATTCCAAGAAATGTACAGACAAAAGTCTAATTTTATTTATATAGATTGGGAACAATTGTTAATTAATTTGGATACTTGAGCTGAATTCACCTTCTTTCTATGCAAAGCTCGACCTAGTTCTTGAACTGAATTCTTCAAAAAACTTTGTTAAGTACTTTTCGTATACAGTCCATATGACAGAGTTGATAGCAATCTGTTTATCTGTTTCAGTTGCAGAACGCTGTTTTCTCAGGGGAAGTTTAATTACAGCCATTCTCTACTGATTGTTTTTTTTTTTTTTTTGAAAGAGTATTGATGGCTCAAGAATGTATTTTACTCATTTACTGTGCACAGACTGTAATGTAACTCGAAATCTTTTGAACGCTCATGTAAAAGAACAGGCACTGTTTTCAAAAGGGAAGTTGGAGGTCTATTCACCCTCAGTTTTTCGAAGCTAGTTGGTGGTTAGCTTTGAACTTTACCTATCCAGTTGTTTGTTATCGGCTACTATAACAACTTTCTGACGCGTTCCTAACCTTGTTGAGCCAATCACCAGAGCCCGTTAACGCTCTTCCTCAAATTTTCTCCTCAAGGCGGGGCAGAGTTACGAATTTGGCCTTTCAACCGATTCGGAGAGAATCGACCCCATGTTTTATTCACATTAATAAAGTACATGTATTCTGTAGCAATTAATGTATTTTCACGGCTGGTAGAACATGGACAGACAGTCATAAAGAAAATGATGAAAACTTTCCAATTTTGTTGTGATGTGCTAAAATAGTTCCAGACGTCACTTTGTCAACATCAAAATCATCACCACGCAGCCTGATCACCAAAATAATGTAATTTTAGTCCATTTTATTGATGGGAGACTTAATATCGCCTCTCAAGGTATTTATTCTCCACCAAATTAAACAGACGTGGACCTCTTCTCAGCAGATCTATAGTCAATAGGAACCTCTTAATCAATCCGAATTTAGCGATGCTGCAAACAATGAAATGAGAAGATATCAAGATATCGAACTGTGTTCAGGCCAAACCGTAATCACCATTTGCACATTTTGAGAGAATTTAAGAGGAGTATTATTACTGGTAACACTCCCCTCATTCCAAGTTTCCAGGTTCTTCATATTTAGGCTGCAAAATAGTAAGCTTTGTTCGCTTTATACTGCTGCTAATTCAACGGTAGTTCAATTTCATGATTTCTAGAGATTATTGCATAAGGAGGTAATCAGAGAAGATTTTGGGCAGTTGAAAATCTCATGTCTGTTATGTTATTTGCCTTTTGATTAAGGAGAAGATTAGGTAAGTACTTTACACATGTGCACGAACGTATAGTATAAGGGGGGGGGGGTGTTGGATACTCCCCTTAGTGTACGTAAAAACTCTATAATTATAGCAAAATCACATTCACCATTTGAATTAATTCATCGCTCGTACAGTAAAAAAAGATATAAATTTTATGTAAATTTTGAAAACATTAAATTAAAGTTAAGATATATCATTTTGTAAACCTTCTATTAAAGTTAAAAAAAATATATTATAATTTTGTAAATTTTATAACTCAGTGGGTACCAAATACAATTTACTATAAAGAATTAAAAAATTTTTAGTGCTACTGAAAATTTTATCAGATATTTATGGTAAAATTTACTGTCAATCAAATTTTATAGTAAGAATGGAACCCCTCTTAGATGGATCATTCCCATAAGAAAGTTATGGCTACACTGCGCAAAAAGTCTTTCAAACTGACAGAAAAAAAGCTCTAAAAAATTGTAATCACGCTAAATCAAATAAAAATATAAAACACAGTGTATAATACGTCGAACATTGCTGAAGGCAAGGCAAAATCTACGCATCATTACGTACGTACACAAAAAAAAAAAGAAAGTTAAAAAAACGTGCCAGCCAGGACGCCAGTTTATTTTCGTATGTTTTACAGAAATCTTCCATAAATTTTACAAATTATCAGTTGATTTTAGAGACATCTTCCGTATATGAAAAAAATTACGGAAGACTTCTGTAAAACCTACGGAAATAAACTGGTGACCTGGATGACAGATTTTTTTTTTTTTTTTTTTTTTGTAAATTTCACAGACATTTTTTGCAGTGTACGTCCGTGACAATGTGTAAATTTTGCCTTGCCTTCAGCAGTGTTCGACATACTATACACTGTGTTTTAGATTTTTGTTTGATTTAGCGTGATCACAATTATTTTTGGAGGCTTTTTTAAGACGTTGGTTTTGTTTTTCTACATGTTTTTCCTGTTGTAGTAGGTTGCTAATCAGAAAACGAAGATGGCTTCCCTGCATCAGCAGTAAATAAATCCTAATGCAAGAGTGTAAGCGCAAACGTAAAATTATATAATGTAAATAAAAAATACCAAATTTAAGAAACAGTAATAAACACAATGAATCATAAACAGTAAATCAAAAATGGGCAATAAATCAACACAAAAATATGTCTAAGAGAAATATCGCACAGTAATAAAAATATTACATATTCTTTGTCTGGATAATTATTTAGCTTAAGAGGAAACTGGTACATGGCTGAAATTCTATAAACGCATAATACATAATTTTTGGAACAATCAGGAGATCATACTGCTAGAATGTTATATGCTTACTGTTTCTGCTTATATAATATCTTAAAACTTTTAAAACAGTCTAATTCTTTAAAAGTCACACTGTAGGATTAATGGAAATTTTATTGCGCTGAATAATGACAATAAGAATTCAAATGCAAAAGCGAAGGAAGTAACATTAAACAGAAACACATAATAAATTTATATATTTGTCAGAGCACCTAATATCTCGACATGCCTCAGATATTCCTCGCTAAATTCATACACCATATGCGGAAATTTCGGTCCTCTTAGTAAACGGCAAGTATTTAATCAAAAGCGAATTTCTCTTAAATGCGTGAAGCAACGAGACGCCTTGTTTAGAATAGTTGATCTCTGTTCAAACTTACACAGGCCTGTTTTACGCACTTCGTGCACGTTTAAAATGAACCTAATATTACGTCACGCAGCAGTGAATTATTTCCCCCCCCCCCACCCCCTATTTAAAAGAAGACGGCCACATTTTGATGATGCCATCTGTAACCTAACGAAATTTGAAATTTTCATGAAGCCTCCGTGAAAGAGATTCTGTATTCAAGAAGAGTTAGAAAATTATTATGTTCCATAATAGGAGTTCTAATGAGATCTCTGTCATAAGTTGGGGAGGGGGGGGGTAAAGTATGGCGAGATTGTTTTGTAATTAGAGACGCGAATTTTCGACTATTTTCGAAGCCGCGTACATTTTAATCGTGGGTTTTATTTTGCAGAATTATCTTGTAAGTACTCTTCATCGCGATGTTTTAAAATGTTTGAAAATTGAAACAGAATCTTACCGTATTTAGTGGATATAAAAGGAGCTGCCCCCACATGTTCAGCACAAGTTTTGTCTTTGTGTCAAGGTGTTTGTTGTTAAATTAAGCAATACACGAAAGGAAAAGTCTGTGTCTAGAAAAAATGTCGCAGCTTGAAATTTCGACGTCTTAAAAAAAAAAAATAACTTCTAGCAGATCCGATTATTTAGCATAAAGTCTCGAAATATTCTTTTGACCGAATGTTAAAGTATTATCTAGAATACTGGAATTATAATTATGTATTTTATACATGTATATAAAGCGGAGAGTGTCTTTTAGTTTGTTTTATTAATTAATACAAATCTACACCGTTAGACTGCATTTGACAGAAGTGTAGTCTAAACGCTTAGAAAAGAATATATTTTATGTATTCTTGTCTACACTGAAAAAAAATTCTGTTAAACTGACAAAAAAAAAAAAAAAACTGTCAGTCAGGACGCCAGTTTATTTCCGTATAACAGATATATTCCGTGATTTTTTCCGTATACGGCAGATTTCTGTAAAATGACTACGGTAAAAAACGGAAATAAACTGGCGTCGTGGCTGACAGTTTTTTTTTTTCTGTAAATTTGACTGACTTTTTTTGCAATGTACGCATTCTCTTTCCGTCTCATATTCCCCCTCATATTCCATTACCGCTTAAAACACCTAAATTATATACAGCCTCCTTTTCCCTTTTTTTTGTAATTTTACAAAATTTTGTCTTTGAAAGCTCAAAAAAAAAAAAAAAAAAAAAAAAAAAGACCTGTCTGTTTGAAAATTCGAGCAGATGTGCAGAAGTAAAAATTATTATTGTTATTTTCAACCCTACACTGCATAGCGTGGCCAATCGGCTCCACTCTTATTTTCTTGTAATAAAAAGAAAATTATGTAGTTATAGTCTAAAATATGAATTTAAAATAAATATAAGACCATTGTGGAAATAATTTTAGTTTTTAAAAATGTTTGACAATATAATGTTTTAAGCAAACAAGGATGAATTCAGTGCTTGTGTATCTAGTTCGCTGATAAATTTTTTGCCCGAATTTTTGATTGCTTCTAAATTTCATTGCTTAATGAAATTACATAAAAAAACTATTAAAAAATAATAGTATAGGATTAAATAAGGTAGAATTAGGCAATATTATTTTCTTATGTATGTTTAGAGATTTTTTGCAATTTTCATCTTTGACGGCGTTTCTAATATTGATTGTCTAATAGTTTTGAAAATTTTCAACGACAATCAGAAAAGTATAGATAAAAACAATAGCTACTGTTAAAATCTTAAAATCTTACTGCTTTGTGAAGCTTGCTGCTTCTTTAAGTTCTTTTTTTCTTTCTTTTTTTTCTTGCAAACAGTTAAGTTTTCTGCAAATAGTTAAGTTGTTTCTTAAGTTGTTTTTTTCTTTCTTACACCTTTGAAAGTGTCTCCAATAGCATTAGAACAAACGACTTAAAATTGTGAGTGTATATAAAATAAGAGCAAATGTTTTTGTAAGAGACGTTTCTAAGGTACTTCAATAAAACAAAAGGTTACGTATTCACCCTGAAAATATGATATACAGTTCACTTTTCAAACTATACAAAACTGTTTGCGTTAGTGTTAGTTGTGAAAGTAAGTTTCATTCCTGTGGGAGGAGTGGTTGTTTTACTAGTTTACAAATAAATATTTTTTTTCTTTCTTTAAGAAGTGAAAATACTACTTGAAATTTTTCTGAGGACAATATCATGTAAGTCCCTAGCCTTCGTTCTTCCAGAGAATGAAACTAAATTTTACGTTTAAGAAAATAAACACTTTTAAGACATTTTTTTCGAAATTGCGCCCTTTTCGTTTATTTTTGTTTCATTTCTGAGATGTTTTGTTGTTTCAACAAAACTCGAATTATTTTGCTGGATCAATAAATTGCTTATTAGTATGGAGGAACAAAAAATTGTTAAATTAACAAATTCCTCCCCCCCCCACGCACACGCACACACATAAGAAAAAAAAAAACAGAACTTTGCTTGATTTAACAGGATTATTAGGTTGCATTAAAACATTTTTTGAATTCGAAAAAAACATTTCTTTGTCGCTAAATTTCTGGCGTTTTATGCGTAGATAGTATGTCTCCGAAAAATTTATCAAAATTTGATGTTTTTATTCGCAGTTATAAATAATCAGGAAATTCAGGATATTTCTAGCCTTGCTTTTCAGGGAAATGGCCGTTCTCGTCATGAAATGGTAATTTTCCATTAAAAGAAGGAAAGTGCTTCAACTTTATAAACATTTCATGTAAAAACCGTAAACTTAGGTTTTTTTTCCATTCTGTAAATAGTGGATGACGAGGAGTGTCTAACGAAAATGGATTTTCGTTAGGCACATTCAGCTAGAAAGAAATATTGGCATCGAACGCACTTTTATGAATAATTAGATATTAAACTTTAGTTGATGAATACTTAAAAAAAATTAACTTTCGTTACCACAGTTGTTTCAGTTCACATCCATAAAAATTAGAATGGCGAGAAAGTGAAATATATCTTTTATTTCAAGTAGGGAATGAAAAATTGGCGAATAGATCATTTTTAAATATTTTTAGCAGCCAATGTACTTTTTCACAGTTTCTGTACATATTTGTAGAAAATTCTAAATTGATCGGTCATCGTTTAAAAGTAAATGTTGAACATACACTTGTGCAAACCAAAATTTCTTTCTTATCAACTCAGCAATTAGGCTGTGTTAACAATAGTTTCATTCCACTTGGTCACGAATTTCGAATTGTAAATTTCATGAAAGCATTTCCCACCCACCCAAGTCCCATTCCAAAATTAAAAGATCCTTCACTTGAACCTTCAGTTAGCCACTCGCAAGCAGACTTCGTGCGATTACACGGTCATCTGTAATCGATTACAAGAAATGATATGGATTACGATTACAATTACTAACAATTTCCAAAAAAATTATGACTAATGTAGGTTAATTTTGTAAAATATCAGTAATCTTGATGTTAAAGAAATCACAATCAATATCAAAAGAATTGTATGATAATGCAGTTTTATCATATCATTTTTGTGAAATTTGTAAAATATTATTTTAGTCATCGATTACAGTCGATTGTAATCGGCACGAAGTCAGTTGTGTTTTGTGGAGGAGAGCTACAATTTTTCTCATTCTATAGCTCGAGGGTTAATTCCGGAGATGGCGAAATGAGGAGTAGAGAAGATAAAATTACTATTCTGTATCCACAGTTAGATTAAACAGCGCAGTTGGTTAAAATTTGTTAGCAAACATGTAGAGTTTAAGCTAGATTTAATTTTTACCTTATTATGGAGCAACTTTACTAAAACGGTAAGTTACCGCCAGATTTTTGGAAAATGGAACACTGACAAACTGAACGGACATTTGCTGACAGACTTTACCATCAGTCTTTTTTCCGTTATTTTACAGATATATCTAAAAAATTGTTGAGTTTCAAAAGATCATGCGAGTAAATTAATTCTTTCCATTGACTTATCAGTTAGTAGTAGGTCGATGTTTGACAAATTATAAAAATTCTTTTCCTGCGTTAGATTTTCTGACAAAATATTAGTCTTTTACGCGGTTCGAAGTCATCAGTTTCTAATGATTGAGATTAACAAATGTAAGTTCACAAAAATGTTCGATACACAAAGTATTAAATAAAGAGCTGGAAGGTTTTAAGCATTTTAATTTATTCCTGAAGACTGACAACTTAGATGTACGGAACCGCTGTAAAACTATGAACGTCAGCTTCGTATATGTGCTAGAGCAGCATTTCCCAACCACTGATCTATCGACCAGTGCCGGTCCGCGAGTCTTTACTACCGGGCCTCGTACATCAAATTTACTTAATAAATGATCAGCAGAAAATATCGTTCTAACTAAAAATTATATTTATGTAAAACTGATTTGAGTTTTATATAAATATAATTTCCATAGACAGGATGTCCGAAATTAAGCGGCCCTATTTTAAAGTTGTCTACAGACGGAAGTATTGTTGAGAAACTTAATGAAATTTTGTGTAGGACATAATGAAGGAAATTGAATTCGAGGGAATAATAATAATTAAAAAAATAGTTCAAATTTTCGCCATCAGGAGGCGTTTTTTTAAAATGAATTCCACATTTAACATGAAATTAATGATAGTTTACAAGTATTATTACAGCAAAACATGTTAAACATGGCGGCCATCACTGTCAGCTACCACTTGGAATCGTAAGAGAGCATGCTCCACAGCTGACCGCAGTGTGCAGAGAAATACAACTAACATTTTGTGAAATGCTGTGTTTAAGATCAGGCAAAGTTCTCGGATTATCACGGATTACCAAATGCTTCAACCCCCCCCCCCTCCAAAGCCAAATGTCGCATGGATGGAGGTCTGGGGATCGCGGGGTTCATAGAACGCCCCTGGTAGCAAATATTTGAACTAATATTTTTTATTCACTCAAACAAATTCCCATTCCTTCATTGTGTCCTACACAAAATTTCATAACATTATCAACAATAATTTCGTCTGCAGACAACTTTAAAATAGGGTTGTTTCATTTCGTTCCACCTGATATTATATATAGTCAGTTTTATATAAATATAATTTACATATGTATAAAATTTATATTTTTATAGTGATAATATATAATTTCAATTATAATACTTTATAAGTTTTATAAAGTCAGTAAACAAAATCCAAAAGAACAAGTTAAGCTATTTTCCCTTTAAACTGAGACACAACGAAGTCGATAAATTTATCATTTTCTACTCCCTCACAACTGCACATAATGTTTATTTTCCTCTAATATTTTAGCCTTTGGGACGTGAAACGGCTCTTATAAAATTCAATTAACAATCTTTCTAGAACAAATTTGCTTCAAGATGGCATCAACCATATTCCCTGAACGGGCTAATTAGAATGTGGTACAAACAGCTTGTTAATTCCTATTAAATATTTTGGAGCTCATTAGCTATTTGACATCAGAAAGCCGCTCAGGCACTTATAAAATTAATTTGAAGTACATTTAACATGCGAGTTTTCCACGTTTCTTCATTAGCCTGGACTGAATTTAATGAAATCAAATGGTTGCGCGCGTAAAATGATACCGTTATGTCTGGACGAAATATTTATGAATGCAGCTACTAGATTTCATAGTAGAGAATTTTTGTTATACTTTCCCTTCGAGCACATACATGCAATTTCGTACCTTTGAATACATAGTTCTTCAAGGGAATTTGCAAAAGTAACAAATTTACCAATTTTGAAACAATCTAATTAAATTGATATGCTATATAAAATGGCGCACTTATAGTCTCTCGGAGAGAATCCTGTTCCGCACCGGCTTCCTTGGCACTGAAATCTCCGAGATTTTGAATGGAATTTAAAATTAAGATGGTTACAAACAGGGGCGGCCCTAGAGTAAGGGCCGCTAAGTAGGCTTCTAAGTAGAGTACTTAGAAGCCGGCACCCCGATGCGTTGCTTACCTTGCTTACCGTGTTGGGCCGCCCCAGGTTACAAAAATAAGATGGTTTAGTGATGAAAACCTACAAAAATATACAAATTATTTTCGTCTTACATTAATTCGGAAGACCTACTGGATATATTGGCTGTTACCAAAAACGGAAAGAAAAACAAAAGTAAGAAAATCTGAAACACTTTCTGATTTTAAATACGTACTAAAGTGCTATATATTCGGAGCGTATCATAATCCATGCGTCTTCCCTTTTATATTTCCTTATTACACTAAGTTGGAAAGCGTGTCATTCATTCATGAGTGTGATTAAACGAAATCAAAATTGATATTTCTATCATCCATTTTATGGATATAATAAAACAGAAATAGAATGGGAAAAAGCTGCGCAGAAAAACGTACTATTCGAACTGAATAAAAGTTTCAGAAATATTCAGGTGTATTCTTTATCCAAGTCAGGCGAAGCAGACAATAAAATGATTTTATTTATTAAAAGCTAATTATGTTATAAGTTTGCGCCATCTGTTGACGGCTCTGTAAAATAAAAACACGATTGTATTTTTTTTTTCGTAAAAGATATTTTTTCTTTGTATATAATAGGAACAGTGTTTCTTCTCGCGCGATAAAAATCAGCCTATATGTTAATCCAGGACTTTAACTGCCTTTATTCCGAATTTCATCCACTCCGTCAAACAGTTTGAACGTGAAAGATTAATAAACATATATAAACATTAACATTTATATATTTGTAGTATATATATATATATATATATATATATATATATATATATATATATATATATATATATATATATATATATATATATAGTGAAACCATTCTGAGCGGCCACCCCATCGTACCGAGAATATTTCGCTGCTCAGAGAGGGTGTACTCTGAAGGGTTTTATTTACTATTATAAAATAATTGCTATAATGCGTAATATAAACAAGTCTGACTCATATTCCTTATTTAAAATGAAATTTAAAGTTATCTAAAGAGAAAATATTACTTTATTTAATGCTTTCTTAATTTTTTTGAAAAAAGGATACAATCCCCATCCTAAGGATCCCCATCTGAAGGGTGTGGGGAGAATACAAAAGGGGAGAAACCGTGGTCATGGACTTCGGAAGTTTTTCCTGGCTGTTATATTCGACCATAAACCTGACCTTGCGTTTTTCAGCTCAAAATTAAAGCATGGAGTGAGTAGAATTTCCCGAAATATGAGATGGGCGATCTCACTCGGTGACAGTTTAGAGGGTGTCGGGTGGCCGCTGATAGAGGTTGTTTTAACATTAAGTCTATGAGCCGAATCATCCGTGCCATCAAAAATTGGCCGTTTAGAGGGTTGGCCGCTCGGAGCAGTTTCACTGTATATATATATGTGTGTGTGTATGTATGCATATATATGTGTGTACAGAGTAGTTATATTAAACTCCCCCTCTAAACAGGGTTTAACAGCTCAAACGGGGGAACGGATTATAACCAAATTTGGTACATATATTACACACAAAGTGCACTCAAAGAACTTGAAAAAAGAAATATCCACTAGATGACGCTTTGCTGGGAAAAACAGGAAATTTAAAAATGGAAATGAATATACATACAATTTCAATATTTATTCAATTACCTTTGGGTTATTTTTAGTTATTTTTTAAGCTGAATTCCCGGGTTTTACGTGTAAAGTGCCACTTAGTGGACATTTTTCGACCTAATCCGTTAAAAAAATTTTCCTTGAGTGCATCCCGTGTACAGTGCATATGCCAAAGTTAGAGGAAACCTGTTTACCCGTTTCAGCTGTAAGAGTGCTCTTGGGAAGTTTAGTTATAACCGCCCTGTATATTCTATATAAATGAACATGATAAACGACAACATAAGAAAACATAAACATGAGATAACAGAATTATTATTTTTTAATCGATTCTGAACCTAAACAAAATTTACTCTATTCTAACAGCCTTTACATCATGCAAATTCAAAATAGTATTTATTTATTTTCAAACATTTGTCATGTTAATCACTTATTTTGTTTTAGCATTAATTAAATATATTTTTAAAAATAAATATTAAATAATTTTGTTGATTCAACAAAATTTGGTTGGTTCTATTTCAACCGAATGATTTTCTTATTTTTTAACAAAATTTTTATTAAATTAACAAAATACTTCGTTCATTTCACAAGAAGTTTGTTGATTCACCAAAAATATTTCTTTGTAATAGAGCCAAACGAAATTTTTGTTGAATCAACAAAACATTTTTTCAGCGTATATATTCTTTTGTTTTCACTTAACGGTAATGTTTAATTTAATAAGAGTAAAAACAAATTGTTTTAAACACAGGAACCTTATGTATTCATAAGAGCTTATATATAATGAGTCATTTACATATTCTATTTCATTAATAAAGCAAATTAACTAAGCCTCTGCGGAGATGGGATGGCTTAGAAATACACACATTAAATAATTTTCAGGTGTCAGACACAGAGACTCAGGAGTTTTGCTTTTGAATTCTCAATTTCATATATGGAATCGATAAACCAGGAAACAGAAAGGTCTTCTTGCTTATACATAAAAAGTGTTAAGATATTTTTATGTGTTATGTAAATACAAGTTGTTTTTAATTTAGTTTCTTTAAACTTCGTGTTTTAGTGAATATATTCAAATACTTTTTTATGTTGAAATATATAAAAAATTAATAAAAAGAAATCTCATAGGATCATAAATTAAAAAAAAAGTTGTATTACGGTATTATGGTATTTCTAAGAAGCTAAACAAAAGTATAAAAGATTAAAAAAATCTGTTGACTTAGGGAGTCTATTAAAAATGATGAGAAAAAAAAAGGACTGTGCTTGTATAAAATATTTTGCATCATCACGCAAATGTTTCTAGTTACTTTTAAATAAATACAGATGACGAAATAAATTATTCATGAGACATTCGGAGTAGTACAAGAAATTACTGAGAAGAAAGAAGAAATAAATCGGCTTATCAACGTTTTCCCTTTAAGCTTTATAAGAAAATAAAAGAAAAACAGTTATAAAAAAATCAACAAAACAGCAGTAAATTAATGATTACCTAATTAAAAAAATATGCATATAATTCAACAAGATTCAGCTAATATTTTAAAAAATTAAAAAAAAATGAAAAATAGATAATTCGAAAAAAATTAATATATTTAATTAATCCTAAAACAAAATTTGCATGTTCTCAAAGGCTGTTATAATAGAATGAATGTTGTTTTGCTTCAGAAACGTTTAAAAAACATAATTCTGTTATCTGAGCAAAGTTCAATCCGAAGAAAGTATAATAAATATAATAATAATAATAATAATAATAATAATAATAATAATAATAATAATAATAATAATAATAATAAATCCCTCTTGTTGAAATATTTGTTCTGATTTTTTTATTTTTAATTTTTCTTGTTTTGTGAACTTTTCTTATAAAAATGTTGCAGTATCCATTAATATAAAGTGACAATTAAAAAAAATTACAATTACTGCACAGATATTATGCAAAGAACTTACTTCTTTAAGACATTAAACTACATAATTATAGTCTAGAATATTTCTAAAAAGCGTAGTAACTCTCTAATTTAGAGAACTAATGAATACTATGCTTTTATCCTTATTTCTTTTTCTTTTTTTTTTCTACTGTCTGTTACCGAAACTTTTAAATGAAAAAAAAAGAATACACATTTTTATCTTAATCGTTCAAAATGTAAGAAATTCGATACGTTAGGTACTCGTTTCAACACAGGGTGGACATAAATGATTATTCTAATTTCACAACATTCTTAATCTTTCTTGAGTGCACTGATTTAGATTTTTTTAACATGATAATACAATGGGAAAATAAGCAAGATTGTTTAAATTTGTGTGTGAAATTAATGCGCAGGTGGCTCACTAGAGGAAATTTATTGGTCGAGACAATGCAATTCTTTTGTGCTGGCACAATCTCCAGACATTACTCCATTGGACTTCTTTCTTTGGGAATTCGTTTAACATCACGCAGAAGAGTCACTTGTTTCAAACCTGCTATTTCTGTGAGAAAAAATCAGACTAACAATGCGGAATGCATCTACTCAAATTTTGCAAAATGTGGCAGGAAAAATATTATTTTTTGTGCGGAGCTCATGTCGAGTGTCTCACAATTTGAATAACTTTTGCGCACAGTTAAAAATAATCAGAAAAATTCAGACTTTTTAAGGCCTTTTTTTCCTCGGAAATGTCCGTTTTCTAACATAAATTGCACATTTTCCGTTAAAAGGGGGAAAATATTTTAACTTTCAGAAATTCCGAATAAGAATATTAAATTTCCGTGTATTTTTTTTCTTTTAATTTCGCATTTTGTAAATTGTTTTAGTAAAGAATGCTTCACTTTAACTTTTAGTCACCTTAAAACAAGTCAAACAACGTTTACTGGTAAGCACAGCGTCGCTTACTCCACAGATCGAGTACTCGATTTCAGTGCTGACAAGATCAAATTTTAAAAAAGAGGAACATTACCGTCCGGATTCTACGAAAATGGAAAAATAGCTAACAGAATTGACAGTTTCGTCGTCTTCCAGCAACGTTACTGCCCGTTGTTTTTACGTTAATTTACAGGAATATTTTAAACTGTGTATATGGCTGAAAAATATATTTCCAAACATATTAGTATTAAAATTACAAATCATGTATGTCCATTACACACATAAGCACACACTCTTTCTCTCTCACACACACACGCATGCATGCTGTATATATAGATAATAGCTGACATAAAGCTAACTAAATACAGTCCACTCCGGTTATAGTGAACCTCTGGGGACTATCAAATTTCGTCTACTATATCCGAAATGTCCCCATGGGGAACAGAGATACTGTATGTGAATCAGGACTATTGGTTTGAGTTCGCTATAGCCGAATGTTCACTATATCCGGAGTTGACTGTATATATGTATGCGTGTGTGTATATACTGGGAATAAAACGTGGGACATATACCACATTAAGGGAATTCAACTGCATATAAATTTTGGAGTATGTGTTAGATGGATACGAAGCAAAATAAAAATCTATCTTAAAATAAAATTATGTGCAATAGCCATAAACCACTTATCATACATGACTTATAAAGATTGCTACAGCAAAGCTCATGAAAATTTTGGAGACAGACAAACAATCTAAAATGGAAATTTTCAAGGATGGTTAAATAGAAGTGCCGAAGATAAAGAAGAAAATTAAATGAAATTATAAAGTTAAACTACTGAATGAAATGAAGGTAAAGCAAAATTTAATATCTCGTGCTAACTGACTCATTTGAATTTCTCTTTTAACAGTATGGATACATTTAATTTGTATCTATAAAATATGTGTTTACACGAAGTACATCATTACATAAAAATTGGAATGATCTATTTGGTCTTAGTGCAGATGTATCGCATTTTAATTAATTTCAAAGGGGAAAACGGATTCGAGATACGAGTATTTTGACTAACTAATTAAACTCATATTTCAAGGTATTACTGTACCTTTTTTACTGATTATTTGCGATGGCACAGACTAATTTCCTTTTAAACTAGCCTGCGTAAACTCTACTTCAATAATTTCGTTACGTGGGGAAACTGTGCTCAACAAATGAAGAAATACTATTATTAAAACTGTGTGTGTGTTGCTATTCAATTATTTATAAGAACATCTAGAAAAAATGCTTTGCAGATATCAAAATGAAATCCAGCATTTGCTTTTGTTCCAAGATTAAAGATAAGACGAACTATTAACCCTTTGCGGCACAACCCTTTCCCAATGCTGAAAAAAGGGCAGCCGTTGCAATTCCTCGACTTAACCACCAGCAAGATGGCGGACGATCGAAACGTTCATCGCGTGCCCCAGATCTAGAGCCCCCTTTTTGACGCAGCTGGCTGGCCGAGCTATGGCAACGGCTGCCCTTTTTTCAGCATTGGGCAATATATCCAGCTGTTCTCGCATTCTTCCATTTTTCAGCAGATGTCAGTGCTGTTAAAAAGAATCGTGACAATTTTTTTAACGGGAAATGACGTGCTAAAAAGTAAAGGATTTTCGTGGAGGTATGTCACCCGTAACTATTTTTACAGAAATCAAATCTATTCTTCGTTACTGGCAACAGTCAAAACGTCAGAGTTTGGTGTTCCCAGAGCGGGAACATTGAGCGTTAAAGGGTTAAGTATGAAATTTAATGTTTCTCAGTTAAAATAAACAAATCATTTCTCATATTGAAGCAGGTACCAATTTGATTTAAGGACTAGCCAGAGGATAAATGTAAAACGAATTTGAATGAAGCTAAATTTATGCGAATGATAAAAAAAGTATGTGTTTTACATATCAGATGACTCCAAAATAAACTAAAAGCGATGCAAAGAAATATCTCTAAGCAACTTTTGTTCTGTGAGCCGCCCTCCTCGGGAATAAATAAAATTAATATTAACATTTCCAGACAATACAAGACTACACTAATTATTTTACGGATTTAAAAAGTGGGTAAGAAAATAAACTGGGATATTTTTATTTGAGGTTTAAATTATAAATCCAAATGTTAGACATTGTCTTAAATAATTATTAGTAATTAATTAAATAAACAATAACATCATTATTGTTATTTTGCTTTATGAAAATATTTCTATTGTACATTTATTTACAGAGACAGCATTGTGCTCATAAATTTTAAATAATCTAATAACTATTGAGGTTTTAAAGAGAGAGTTTTAGGATATATAATTAGACTGGTAGTAAATAAGCTATAATGATGGCTTCAGATAAGTAAATTAAAGTCAAAATTATTCAATTTATATTTATAAACACATAAATTAATAATATTGTTTTCATATGCGTGAAATAATATTACTTTTGAAAAAAAAATATTTCGTTTCGATATAATTCAAAACATGAAATTTCTGTCATCCAAAACATATTTTTTAGAGCATAAATAAATTATTTTTACTTCAAAGAGATGTGAAAATTAAATTTTCCCAAACCTTATGCTTTTCTTGTGTTGTCTACGCCTACACACTTCTCAGCTGAAATTAATTTTTATTCCAAGTTTAATATTAAACTGGACAATTTCCATTTAAGCTCTTTCACATAACTAAGACTTGGGAAGTCCTAGTACCAAAGGAAAACAGCAAAAGCTTACATATTCGAGAAAGAAATAATCTCGAAGGACCCTATGCTGTTAAAAATCCTCTTTTTTAATACAACTTCAGACATAGTACATAAGGAATTAAACGGCTTGAAAATTGGGCATCTTCTTTTTTATTTTCACCAGACTTAATATTCATAACGAGGAGAATTTATTCATCGAAAAGAAGAATATTTTTTTCAAACGGTTTAGAGAATTTCGAAAGAAATATTTTTTTAGATGCAACTTGAAATGTTTTTTTGACTATTGATACGCTATAGACGGAGTAAAAAAAAGTAATGAAATTTATGTATAGGAGAGTGAAACTCCCTTTTATTTGGTTTAAGCAGTTACACTTCCTTATGTAACTTTAAATTAAAAGAAAACTAAGATACAATTTAATTTGCAAAAAGGGGAATAATAATCATGCTTATTTTAAGACTTGAATTGAAAGTAAAAATCCAATTATTTTAGATTAAGGCACTGTTGAGTTGTGTAGTTTTGCGCAGTCATAAAGTTACCTTCAAATAATGGTAAAGTCCGTACCAAATGTTTTCCGCCTAGAGCTTTTAAAGTTGCATTGAATGTTCATATCCTTAAGAAGAAAAGGAAGTCAGAAGATGTTTCAATAAACTGCAGCCTCATACAGGGATCAGAAATTCTGAAAGCTGTAAGCTTATATTAAAGATCATTTCAGAAAATAATTGATTTGTAAATAAAAATATTGCCTAGTACCACATTTCTTTGTTTTGTTAAATTTTTTGAGCGTTAAGGAATTGGTAACTTTGAAAACAGTGAATTTATAATAATTTCAGAAAACGACTGCTACTACACGTGTAGCAAGGTTGCATAATTTGCTTGGCAAAAGCACATTCCTTTGCTCTTTTCAACAATAAATTGGCAGATAAATCTGAAAAAAAAAGAAAATAATAAATTTATAATAAAGATAATTTCGAAAAAAAATATTATTTGCTTAAAATTATTGTTAAAATTGCGTATCAACTTTAATAACATTTAATAACATATAATAGGTTAAAATGGGTTCAAAAGTGGTATTTTTTAAAAATTCATTGGCTGTTGTAAACATGAAGCTTATTTTGTATTACTTTACGCAATGCATTGAACCCTTCACACCTGAAAAGTTAAAAAAAAAAAAAAAAAAAAAAACTATTGGTAACTCTAGGATATATGGACAATTTGAATCCTTTCAAAATTTGATCATAAATGACATCATAAATTTTGTTCGTATGAAATAGTTCAACCATATCATTCATTGCGAAATGCAGCTCTGTTTTTCGATTCTAAAAAGTAAATACAGTTTTTAATGTTTATTTATTTCGGTAGTTGAATATTTTTGGTGAGTCAGGCATATAAATATTTTGAAATACGTATTTCAATTCTTTTTAAATACTATACTGACTTATAAAGCATGCACATGTTATTTTGCACTGAGTAATGTTTGCTTCTAAGCTTAAAGCAAAAATTACAATGGCGGAGTGTGGTTTTTAAATTGAATCGCCGTCTGTCATTCAATTTCATTCATCCCATCGAGGAGAGATAACCACATTTAATCAGTATTTGAAAATTATACGGAATGGGGATTTTAACGAAATATGATTATATTTTAAATGATCCTATAAATTTTATGTTTATATTAATTTCTATGAGTGTTTAAATTTTTACTAATGTAATTATTTCATAAGCCAAGCTCAAATCTTATAGAAATCTAATTAAAGAAAAAACAGACATTTCCAACAGCAACGAAGGGGAAATACATTTGTAAATATCAAATCCTACAGATCCCGAAGGAATTGAATTTTATGAAGATCACAGTGCTGGTTGTGGAGATAAATACAATACAAAAAGGATAACTGGATGGAATGCATTAAGGTGCCTCAGGTGGCTCCATGAAATGTGTACAACGTATCCAGTCATTTGCCACAAGAATGTGAAAAATTTTACGAAAAGTTGAGGATTAAAACTTCAAATGTTGTCCATTCCAATTTTATTCAACAATTTTCTGTAATATAATTGTACCTTTACAAATTAATATGTGTTTTTCATTTAACTATATAAAATTTGTCATATT
Source organism: Cheiracanthium punctorium (assembly GCA_038373885.1). Taxonomy (NCBI): domain Eukaryota; kingdom Metazoa; phylum Arthropoda; class Arachnida; order Araneae; family Cheiracanthiidae; genus Cheiracanthium; species Cheiracanthium punctorium. Next base: position 146,670 of record JAWZYV010012997.1, on the reverse strand, counting down.
TGTTATTTTTACCTTTCTTTCTTATATTGGACTAGCTGAAGTACCCGTCCTCGACGGGTTAGTGATTGAAAATTTCTAAAAAGCAAGAACTTTCGTCAGCATTGTAGGAGTACACAGAATGGATGTAGTATGTTGCCAAAGTAAAGAAAGCGAAGTTATAATTTTCATGTATTGTTAAAATATTACAGGTTAGAGAGTCACTAAGTAATATCATTTCATTCGCTTTAGTCGTAATTATGTCATGCGCGAACGAATATTTAAGCATATTGAAATAATTGTCGCAAAATTTCAAAATCTAATCAATATTTTTGAAAAATTTGAAGCCTAGAATTTAAGTTGAGTGACAATCTATCATGTCACCCAAATTCGTTTCATTCCCTGCAGTCTTTATTTTGTGATGCTGGAACAAATTTTCAGCATTTTAAAACGATTTTTGAAAAATCTCAAAATGTAAGCAAAATATTTTTAAAATTCAACGCCTATAAATTAAGATTAGCAACTACCTATCATATCACTCAATTTCGTAACATTCGTATTAGTCGTTATTACGTGATATTTGAAGAATTATAAACGTATTTTGAGAGAATTTTCACAGAATCTCAAAAATCTAATAAAAATGTTTAAAAAATTGGACTCCTATAGTTTATGTTGAGCAACCATCTATCGTGTGACCAAATTTCATATCATTCGCTTTAGTCGCCATTACGTAATGCGGGAACAAAGATTCACTCAGTTTTAAACGATTTTCGCAAAATCTCGAAATCTGATAAATTTTTTTAATTAGATGCTAATAGTTTAAAGTGAGTGACCACCTATCATTTCACCAAATATCATTTTTTCACCTTTGCAGTTATTACGTCATGTGCGAACACAAATTTACGCAGTTTGAAATGATTTTCGCAAAATCTCAAAATCTTGTCAAGATTTTTTTTAATTCGACGAATATGTTTTACGTTGAGTGAGCACCTATCATGACACCCAATTTCACATCATTCGCTTCAGTCGTTTTTGCGTGATGCTTGAACACAAATTTACGCAGTTTGAAAGGATTTTCGCAAAATCTGAAAATCTAATGAAAATTTTTTAAAAATTCGACACGTATGTTTTAAGTTGAGTGACTACCTATCATGACACCCAATTTCGTATCATTCGCTTCAGTCGTTTTTACGTGATGCTTGAACACAAATTTACGCAGTTTGAAAGGATTTTCGCAAAATCTCAAAATCCAATCAGGATTTTTTAAAAATTGGACGCCTATGTTTTAAGTTGAGTGACCACCTATCACGACACCCAATTTCATATCATTCGCTTCAGTCGTTTTTGCGTGATGCTTGAACACAAATTTACGCAGTTTGAAACGATTTTCGCAAAATCTGAAAATCTAATCAAGATTTTTTAAAAATTCGACGCCTATGTTTTAAGTTGAGTGAGCACCTATCATGACACCTAATTTCACATCATTCGCTTCAGTCGTTTTTGCGTGATGCTTGAACACAAATTTACGCAGTTTGAAACGATTTTCGCAAAATCTGAAAATCTAATCAAAATTTTTTAAAAATTCGACGCCTATGTTTTAAGTTGAGTGACCACCTATCATGTCACTCAATTTCATATCATTCACTTCAGTCGTTTTTACGTGATACTTGAACACAAATTTACGCAGTTTGAAAGGATTTTCGCAAAATCTCAAAATCCAATCAGGATTTTTTAAAAATTGGACGCCTATGTTTTAAGTTGAGTGACCACCTATCATGACACCCAATTTCATATCATTCGCTTCAGTCGTTTTTGCGTGATGCTTGAACACAAATTTACGCAGTTTGAAACGATTTTCGCAAAATCTGAAAATCTAATCAAGATTTTTTAAAAATTCGACGCCTATGTTTTAAGTTGAGTGACCACCTATCATGACACCAAATTTCATATCATTCGCTTCAGTCGTTTTTACGTGATGCTTAAACAAAAAAAGCGTCACGGGCAGAATGACAGAATGACAGAATGACAGACAGACAAACTTTTTTTTGAGGGTCGCATTGGATTCCCGGGTGCTTGAAACGGATAGAAATCGCAAAATTTTTGAATTCCAAGAAATGTACAGACAAAAGTCTAATTTTATTTATATAGATGACCATTTCTCCTCGGCTTGAAGGAGAAATGGACATCTGCCATTTTAATTTCAAACTATGTCCCCACATTTTGTTGTGAATATTTAATTATTTTTTGCCTATAATATGATCGGTATGTGTGTAACAATTCTAACTATGCATAAATATTTCCTTGTATTTGCATTCTGACAATTTTTATTTTCATCTTTAAACACTATTGCTGTCCTAGCGCTACAATGTATTAATTTTAAATGCAAAATTATTAAAATTTGGTAAGAGATATTTTTCAGCAAAAGTGGTGAAAAAATCGGTAATAGATAAAAGAAGCCCCCTCCCCCTCCAACAACAGTAGCAAAATAAATAAATAATAAACAAATAAAATAAAATAAAACATTTTATCAAATTTTATTGATTTCCTGACACTGATCAATTATTAAATTAAAAAATGTTACAGTCAAAGCTGTTAGACTTAAATTCTGGATAAACATAGTATTCGGACGGTTCATTGTAGCGAGGCAAATTATGGTAAAATGAGTAGTCATTTCTTTTTGATCAAAAATACAGTTTGTTTTTGAATGATTTTTTTTTCACCCTATATTTTTTTAGACATTAGTTAGCAACATATAAGCTCATATAAAGATGGCTTCAGAATATAACTTAATTGCTCTATAAGGAGTAAAACTGCGTTCTGTTTAACTGCAAATGCGTATACACAAATAAAAAGGTACATTGCAGTGAAAATTGCTGAAGGGAAAAAAAAATATGCAAAAACTATAGAAGAAAAAAGTGCATAAACACCATTTTCCACACAGTTTTTGCATTTAAATCGCATTGCCATGTCTCGGAGAGAAAACAGTTTAGAAATGTCGTATGATATTTCTCCTGGCTTGGAAATACACAGAGCAACATCATTTCCCATGGGATTAACGTTTGAAAAATTGTTTAAAGCTACTTTTTTAAAAAAAGATGTTTGATATAGCCTCAGAAATGGATAATACACAGAGGAAAGTACGGTTTTTATAAAAACATACGCTTTACCCGTGGCATTTTTCAGATACGCTGCAACATCAAAGGACATCTTTTCTTTTTCTTCACCGAGTTCTCTCTTTTGAAGTCATAAACTTCAAAATTTCAATGAGAAGAGCGGCTTTTGGTTGGCATTTTTCCGGATAAAGCTTTTAAGAAATATGAATGTCTCGCAAACGTATGTATTTAATGTTCTAGTGGACCATTTGAAATGAAAAGTAGTTGATCTGGACTGGAAGATGTTATTCAGAAAGTCTTTCTCGTTATAGTATATCTTGAGGTAATTTTTAGGGTTCTGGTGTGCACGTAAATCGGAAGGAGGGAAAACGGAAGGGCTTTCTAAGGTTTTAATCTGATAATATTTTGATGTCTGTTTTGTTATAGATCAAGACGAATAATATTAAGCTCCTTAATATTATTGAAATTTATCATGTCAGTTCAGCACTTTTTCATCAATTAAAACTGATATTTTAAGGTTCCAAGGCAAATACTGTTCGAAATTGTTCATAAGACAACGATAATGTTCAATTGTTAAACTTTAACACATAAAAGAAACACTTTAATCCACAAAATTACCGTTTTTGGTCACACACATGACCGTCTTCAGATGTTTCACTGGCTTTCCCCGTATTTCTCTTTTTTTGGTTAAGCCACGCTCACCAACTTTCGTCGATGTGCGCACGTGTCGTTCAATGGCTTCTCGTTTAAGACCGTAACATTTATTTTTGAAATTGGCTGTTTTCTTGATATTATTAAAGTCGATGGTGAGGGGGTTCGATTGGGCAAGTCTTGATAAGCCAATACTTGGTTTTCCAAATCTGTCGTTAATATGTTCTTTGTTCTATCTTTGATTTTCCTATTTGTAACACGTAGTGACATCCGGATCTATTAGATTCCTCCTACTTTAGATTAATTTTACAAATGCCTCCTTTTTCTTCCTGGTTTATTTTGTATATATCTGTTCTGATTCAATTCAAAGCATTTTCATTTGGTTTGATGGGGATGTGGATTCCTTTTGTGGCGGTTGCATTTGCAATTTTAGCAGCTATTCATCTACAGTATGGTGTTGCATTAGTGAAGTGATGAAGGCTTTTTGTGCACTGGTTATTGTATTAAAGTTTTTAATTCTTTCTTTGCAGATTTTATTTTCTATTCTTTTAGGGTAATTTGCTACTACACATTAGCTTTTGATTAAATTATTTTCTTCTTTTAAAAGAAGCACACAAAATGTCTCAATAGTGCGCATAGAAAACTAAGCTTATGTACACTAGGACCAGAATATGTATTGCCCGTATTCTACCCTCATTCTATTATACTAACTACCTATAAGTGTATAATTACGTGTTTTCATTACTTATTTTTTAAGCGTATGATATAGAGTGCAAATCGTTTTTTCCCCATTATTATTATTTTTTTGCACCCCTTTATGATTTTGCATCCCATTTATAATATGATGTGTAAAAAAAAATTAAAACCGATAATAACAGCTAATAATAACAAACCAATTGAAACAAACTAAAATGAAGCTTCTTTTCTTAAGTTGGGGGGGGGGGGACGGGAGAATGTTAAAAAATGCAAAAATAAATTGAAATATTAAGAAAAGCTGCACGAAAAGTGCCTGCCTGAAGGGGTGACTTTTCAAAGACTTCTAACAGGCATTACATCTAGTAGAGAAAACCGCCCAAAACTCCAGACCATTAGACTGTCATCCGCACTAAAGGCCCGAACGCCGAGTCTTTGGTTTTTCAGCAATCTCTTCCATGCTCGGCGTCTTAACAGCTGGTACATTGGTCGGAGAAAATTTTAAAGCTATTTCTTGAATCTTAATTGCATTTTGGTAAATTATACGATATTAAGAGTTTCAGACATTTTAATAGTAAAATTGCAAATTGGAAACTGTGATGGGAATGTCCTGGCTCTAATGGGTGTTACAGTATATTGTTACGAAAATCGCCAAGTGGGTGTATTTTAAAGCAGTCCAATCAGCACAGTAAACAAAAATAACACTTTATTCACAGCTCGCAGCTCAATAGCTCAAAATAACACAAGAAACTTTAACATGCGCTAACTAAAATCATAAATAAGCACAACAATAACGCTATTCATTTCACAGAATCAACCGTGCGCTTCAAAGTCTATCACTCAACTGAACTCTCCGTAGAGAAATCCTAGCGTTTTTATAGAGATTATGACGTCACCAGAATTGTCGAGAAACTTCTGGAACAATCTTGTCAAATTGAAAAATGGTCTCGAGACATGAATTTTCTAGAAGCCACCATTTGTCGCCAAGGTCTCCAAGACGATCGCCAAGTTGGTCGCCAAGACTACAGGGTTACTATTATCGGTGGACCGCTATTATGCCTGCAAAACTAGTTTCACGGCGGCGCATGCAATAGGGAGCAAATTAAGTTATTATTTCGCAACACTGCTCCCCTCTTTAAAAAAAAACTGACGACCCGGCAGTCTAATCACACAACATTATGATCAGTAGCACCATATGGAGCTAAACGATTAATGTGGATGACTCTCGGTTTTGAATTTTGCGGCTTCTGGACTCTGTAGATAACGTCGTTCAATTTCTTGACAACTATATAAGGCCATTCCCAGTTCTGTTGCAACTTAGGACTTAGACCTCTCCTTCGTTTTGGGTTATACAGCCAAACTTGATCACCCTCCTTAAATTGGCGATTCGTTGCTTTGGCGTCGTAACGAATCTTCATTCGGTCACTCGCCAAATTGATTCGCTCTCTGGCAAACGAATGAACTCTTTCTAATCGTGCTTCTAAATTACTCATGTAATCATTCCGTGAGGAGGGCGTATCGCATGGTCGTCCAAAAACAATATCACTGGGTAATCGAAGAGGACGGCCGAACATCATCTCTGATGGAGAATATCCGGTCGTCTCATGAACCGCACTTCTGTAAGCCAGGAGGAACAGTGGCAAATATGTATCCCAGTCGGTTTGATTCTTCGAAACGGATATTGAAAGATGATTCAAAATTGTTCGATTGTGCCTCTCGACCATGCCATCTGACTCGGGATGTAACGGTGTTGTTCGAGTCTTCGTGATTCCCAAATATTCGCAGAGTTCCGAAAATAGTGCTGAATTAAAATTTGTACCTTGATCCGAATGTAACATCATAGGCACTCCGTAATAAGAGATCCAGTTTCTAACGAGTTCTTCAACTACAGTTGAAGCTTCCTGATTCGGGATGGCAATCGCTTCTGGCCATTTGGTAAAGTAATCCATCAGGACTAAGATGTATCGATTGCCTTTCGATGTTGTAGGCAGGGGGCCTAGGATATCTAAAGCTACTCTTTCGAAAGGCGCGCCAACGTTATAGTGCTGCAAACGACCCTTGGTTTTTATTTTAGGTCCTTTCCGGGCAACGCAATCGTGGCATTCTCTACACCATTTTTCAATATCGGCACGAAGTCGATCCCAATAAAATCGCTCCCTGGTTTTATTTAACGTCTTCATCACTCCAAAATGCCCTCCACTTGCACTATCATGAATCTCCCGCAGGACCTCTGGAATTCTACTACGTGGGAGAATTAATTGCCATCGGCTTGATCTTCCGTCATCGCTCTCCCATGTCCGATATAAAACACCGTCCTTAAGATGTAAAGAATCCTAGAAAGCCCAGTATCGCTTTGTAGCGGGACTCTCTGGCGCGATCTCTTGCCAAGACGGTCGATCCACAGAATTTAGTTTTTTCTCCAAAATTGGCCTAATATTGGAATCGTCTAACTGTGCTCTCTGTACTTCACTCGAAGCCCACCGATCCACAGTCGTTGCAGTCAAAACCTTCACGAAAGTATCCGTCTCCGTCCCGTACTTTTTCTCGGCGTTCACGCAGTGTTTACAGTCCTCTTTACAAGGTCGTCTGGAGAGGGCGCCTGCATTTCCGTGCGAAGTCCTTTGCGATGTTCGATTTCGAACTCATACTCCTGCAGCCTTTGGATCCAGCGAGCTATCTGACCCTCAGGTTCTTTAAAATTCAAAAGCCATCTCAAGGAAGCATGATCAGTCCGGAGAAGAAATTTCCGTCCATAGAGGTAGTGATGGAAATGCTCAATAGATTTAACAATAGCCAGTAATTCCTTACGAGTGACACAATAATTCCTTTCCGGCTTACCCAAGCTCTTGCTGAAGTAAGCTATGATACTTTCACCATTTTCCGTTCTCTGCGAAAGCACGGCTCCTATCCCTTCATTACTGGCATCTGTATCCAAGATAAAGTCTTTGTCAGTCCGGGGATATGTCAAAATAGGAGACGTCGTTAACGCCTGCTTTAAACTAATGAACGATTTCTCGCATTCCTCTGTCCAATTAAAACTTGCTTGGGCTTCAGTCAAGTTATGTAAAGGTTTCGCTATTGTTGAGAAATTTCTTACAAAACGGCGATAATAGGTGCACCTCCAAGAAAACTTCGCAGCTCATGTACCGTTTCCGGACGAGGCCAATCGACAACTGCTTTAACTTTTTCTGGATCAGTCTTAACTCCGTCTGCAGAAATAACGTGACCAAGATAAGTAACTTCCTTACGTAAAAATTTGCATTTCTTCGGGTTTAGTTTAAGGTTAGCATTTTGTAATCTAAGAAACACTTTATGAATATTATTTAAATGTTCTTCAAACGTTTTTCCCACTATAATAATGTCATCTAAATATACTAAGCAGGCCTCAGACGAAAGTCCACGTAATACAGTTTCCATTAGTCTTTCAAAAGTAGCGGGGGCATTGCAAAGACCGAAAGGCATTACCTTAAAGTGCCAGAGTCCTTGTCCGGTGGTAAAAGCTGTCTTTTCTTCAGGTCGGATTTCGACTTGCCAATACCTTCTTTTTAAGTCCAACTTAGAGAACCACTGGCTTCCATTCAAAGCATCTAAAGTGTCATCTATTCGCGGGAGGGGATAGCAGTCTTTCCATCGTTCAGTTTCCGATAGTCGACACAGAAACGTTTCGTTCCGTCCTTCTTTTTAACAAGAACGATAGGTGAGGCCCAGGGCTCCGACGATTCCTCTATTATGCCACCGTCCACAATTTCTTTAATCAGGCGTTCAGCTTCCCCTTTCTTTGCAAGAGGCAAACGTCTTGGATACTGCTTGATTGGTGGATGATCACCTGTATTAATTTTATGTTGTGTCACATTACAGTGGCCCACAACGGCGTTACCAGTAGAGAATAAGTTTTGGAATTCCTGGAGTAATTTTTGCACTGTTATTCGCTGTTCCTTACTAAGTCCTTCAAGATTCTCCAGCATTAGTTGAAAATGATGACTATTAGAATATCCTTGAGGACGGGCGACGATATCCACCACTGGTTCACACGTCGCTATAACGGCCCCTTTTTCTACAGTCTTGGGTTTATTGTCCAAATTCAACACTCGAATAGGTACAGCTTCCCCTCTTAGATCCACGAGTGCGGCGGCTACCAAGACCCCTTTTAAGGAGAACTGGCTAGGAAAGTTCGTTACGACATACCGGAAATGTCCAGAGGCTTCCGGAACCCCTTGGATAAGAAATTCAGATCTCGCTGGTATAGTCGTCTTCTCTTTCGCGAATATAGAACATGATTTTGAACGCTGCTCGCTTCCTGAAAACAAGGGAATTTCCTCCCTTCCTGTCCTTATTTCATTCTTCTCTAAGTCTACGGTAAAGTTAAATTTTTGAAGGAAATCCAGTCCAAGGATACAAGGGTCAGTGATGTTAGCCACGTAGACCCTGTGCCGGAATTTCTTGGATCCACTTTCAATGGATACATCCAGTTTTCCTTGTATTTCATTCACCGGTAGCGGTCTTAATAGAGACGTTTGTAGACGTGTAGAGCAATTGTTCCTTCAGCTTCATGGCGAAGTCCGATTTTAGAAGAGTGACATTTTCACTCGTATCCACTAGCATCAAACAAGGGATACCACAAATAGTTCCTTCAACATAAAGTCCAGTTTCTCCTCCGCTAAGTGCGGAAACTTCAAATTTCTCTTCAGGAGCTTTATTCAGAAAAGGCAGCCTCCGCCCCGCAAGACGCCCAAGACCTAGTTTTCCTGTTTGGGAGAAGTCACGTCGCATTCTCTTTGCACGTGTCCCCTTTTGTGACATCTCCAACAGGTCACGTTCGGATTCCTTCGGGGAGAGCCCCTTCTCCCAACAGCGAGACTATCCGATAATTCCTGGAGTGCCTTGAGTACAGAATCCAGTTTTTCATCCTTTCCCTTGGCGGCGTTTTCCTCTATATCCACAGACCTTACATGCCTGGGTGTTTTCGAAACGGTTCTCGCAGCTTCATATTTCATGCTATACGCCAGAGCTGCCTTCAAATCTTTTGGGTCTACCAGTCTCGTGGAATGTTGTGTATCTTCGTCCCTGATAGCGTCGACGAAGTACTGGGCTGCTAAACTTTCTGGAACATCTAGGGGACATTCCGCGTAAGCTAGGCTCATTAATCGCTCAACATCGGCGGCTAATACTTGTAGACTTTCTCCAGGCCTTGCTTTCAATTCAGTCCTATAAAACTGGGTAAGATGGCTATTTCCAAATCGAGATTCTAGAGCCTTTTCGACGGTCAGTAGGTTGTTCAACTTGTCATTCGGTATTCCTAGGAAAATCTCCGCAGCTGATCCTTGAAGAGAGGCCACAAGTTGACTCTCCTTGAAGCTATCCGTCCATCCATTTGTAGAGCTCACGACGTCAAACTGAGTCTTAAAAACAGTCCAAGATGTTTGGCCGTCAAATGTTAAATGCTTTACAGTGGGTCTAGAATCAATAATTTCTCCACTTGCCAAAATATTGCTTGGCTTCCTCTCAAGATCAGAAAGTCTCTTTTCAAAATCGCTGATTTGTTCTTGCACATTGCTTCGTACTCCCTCGATTTTTTCTTGTACGTCGCTGATCTGTCCTTGCACATTGCTTCGTACTCCCTCGATTTTTTCTTGTACGTCGCTGATCTGTCCTTGCACTTCGCTTCGTACTCCCTCGACTCTTTCATGCACGGATTGTATTTGAGTCTTCATTTCTTCTTGTACTGAACGCATTTTCTCTTGTAGACTCTCTAGACCCAAAGACATCTTTGACATATTTTCTTTCTGACTCTCTAGTCCCAAAGACATCTTTGACATATTTTCTTTCAGACTCTCTTTACCAAAGACATCCTTGACATATCTTCTTTCAGACTGTCTTGACCCAAAGACATCCTTGACATATCTTCTTTCAGACTGTCTTGACCCAAAGACATCCTTGACATATCTTCTTTCAGACCCAAACACATCCTTTCTTGGTCGGAACGCATATCTAACATCATAGAAAACAATTTTTCCATTTTATCTTCCATGGCTGCTCTGGTTAATGGCATTCACACAAATCCAGATCCCACTTCCTGACACCAATGTTACGAAAATCGCCAAGTGGATGCATTTTAAAGCAGTCCAATCAGCACAGTAAACAAAAATAACACTTTATTCACGGCTCGCAGCTCAATAGCTCAAAATAATACAAGAAACTTTAACATGCGCTAACTAAAATCATAAATAAGCACAACAATAACGCTATTCATTTCACAGAATCAACCGTGCGCTTCAAAGTCTATCACTCAACTGAACTCCCCGGAGAGAAATCCTAGCGTTTTTAAAGAGATGATAACGTCACCAGAATTACCGAGAAACTTCTGGAACAATCTTGTCAAATTGAAAAATGGTCTCGAGACATGAATTTTCTAGAAGCCACCATTTGACGCCAAGGTCTCCAAGACGATCGCCAAGTTGGTCGCCAAGACTACAGGGTTACTATTATCGGTGGACCGCTATTATGCCTGCAGAACTAGTTTCACGGCGGCGCATGCAATACGGGAGCAAATTAAGTTATTATTTCGCAATACTATGCTACAAAAAGCGAATGGGTGCTGCAGTACGTTAATAATCCTTATTAAACACCATCAGTCGCTAACGTTACTATCAGGCTGTGGTAGCCCAGTGGTTAAGGCGTTGGACTCGTAACCGGAAGGTTGCAGTTTCGATACCGGCGAACCACTAAAGACCGTAGTGTACATGCTGTATACGTGCACGTTAAATCCGTGGTTCCGAAAGTCCTTTCGGCGTCCGCTTGCAGTTTCCGAGGGGTGCCAATATTCAGAAGCCCGTCACCTTCTGATGAGGATCAAAATTGTGGCGGGAAACTTCGGGAAGGACGTACGTAGCTCTAAACGACACAATCAGTGACGTGAGCTGTCTTCTCCTGACAAATAAATAAATAAATCGCTACTATCAATAAAAACTATGGAACGGATAGAATTAGAATCACTATAAAATAACCGTTGTAAGTCGAGAACAATTGATGGAGGTGGACAGAAATATTAACCTCTTAATGACGGGTGGTTGATTTTTAAACCAAGTAGAGACCTTCTAAAACGACGGGATTGGTTTACATGTTGATCTAGCACAACTTTCTCTTTCTGTTTCAAAGACGTGCTTTATGCTTGAAAGTTCTTATCTATTTCAGTAAAATGTGCAGTTTCAGCTTAGGAAGAGTGGAAAGAGGAAAACATACTTTGAATTTTAACATCTTTAAGGATTGAGTTGAGCAATAAGCATTGAATATCAGAGATAGAGTATTTTCAAGTCGAAAACTGAACGGTTTTTTCACCATGTATTGTGCTAAAATTCGTTTTCGAATCTCCTGATACAGCAGTTCCACTGGCGGCTGTAAATCTGAATGGTACACCTTCTCTAAAAGAAAGATTTTCTACGTCGGTTTCATACATAAAATATTGTTCTCCAGAAATATGATTTATTCAGTATATTAATACTAACTTACCTTGTTTCTTTTGAGTTGCAAGATTTTCGAAAATTAATTAGCTATTACCAATACAAGAATAAAAAAGTCAACTTTCATTGGAATGCTTTTTTGAGTGGGCGCAGAGGGACATGACTTGTCTTTTGACTATCGAGCAAAATGAATTAATTCACTTCACAGACGGTGAAATTTAGTGTAATACGTTGATTCGGAAACGGAGAAATATTCTTTGATTTTATGTCTTCGATTCATCCTGTGCTCAATGTGTCGATACCTTTGAAAACAACAACGTAATAAAAGTCTCCTCGTCTTGAAAAGGCTATTTAAATGGACAATCCCATCATAATATAGCCGGCCTTTGGAGATACTATTAGAAGAGGTTTTCGTATATTTTAACTTCTAATAAAACTTTATTTTTTATTTTTTAAAATAATGATGATTTTTTCCATTGCTTAAGCGTCGAAATATTCAAGAAGCATATTGAAGTATTTTCTCCCTTTTAAGGAAAAATAAGAGTAAAAAACGATATTTAATGAGTGATCTCAATTTAATAAGGTACTTTTGTTAAATAACCATAAAAATACACTATTCCGGTATTTAAAAGAAATGTATCAAGCATATAACGTTATCACTGCCTGGCGTTCACATTCGAACTAAAGTTTAAATTTTTTTAATCTTTTATAAAGCTCATTTATTTTAAGTACTTAAAAAAGTGGAGAAGCTGAAATTTAAAAAAGAGAGAGAGAAGGAGAACGAAATAGCTTGAGTGATAAATGAAATAAAACCAATTTATATTTTACGGCAACTTATTGATTTCTCATTGAAAAATATAATCATACGCACACACACAAAAAAAAAGAAGGTTAAAATTTTCATTGGGGCAAAAGAAAGAAATAAACCCTGTTTTGATTTCCTATACTAATCGAAAGATTTCTAGTAAGAAAAAAATTCATTAAGGCTGCAAGGTATGAATTTTTTTATCAGTAAAATCATGAAACTTCTTAAGGGATCTTACGCTTTTACATTAAAATGCGACGAGAAATTTAGAAATAATGTTAAGCTTTTATATTGCGATACTTTATTTATTTATTTTTTTTTTCAACGGGCAGGAACTTACTGATTAGGCATCGTCCACTACAACTGCCCTAATGTATTGTGGCCATTTTATTATATGGAAACCCAGTGGGTTACCAGCGTTACCCCCTGTGAAGGGGCGGGCAAGTTAACATACAAATCCTACACGGGATTCGAATCCGGACCCAAGGCGTGATAGAATGGTTTTTGAGCCACTCAACATCTGGGCGGTGTGGCGTCATAAATAAAGAGATGGAGCACTTTTTGATCACACAAACACTTTATTAGACGGCACATATAAACACATAAAAGAGTTGGAAATAGAATATGTTAGATGGCTGGGTTCGCAAAACAGCCTTCACAGGCCTAACACCAGAGGAAAGTCACCTCTACATTGGTCACTGTCTAAAACTCATCTCTTCTCTGTCTTGAGATCGGCTCTGGGCTGGAATCTCAAGTGGATTTCGATCACGTGGGATGCTTGAAGTAAGTGTTCGTAAGTTATGAGATTCTCATGTCGCTATAGCGTCATATTCTGAAGAGCCCTTGAAACACTCAGGGATTTATGCGTTCTATAACGTCAGAACCGCACATTATCAAAGATATATAGCTTCTTGTCGAAGACTTTACGATACCGACCAGATCAAAGGTTATCGGAGCGATTCAAGTAGTGAGGGGTAAGAAAAAGGGAACATCACAGATATATCTCTATAAGTTCTAATTATTCGTAATTATTCGGACAGCGTCACAGTGGCTATATTGCAATATTTGTGAAGTAATGTATGCTTGAAATTGACATTTTTATACTTATTACTTTTCAAACATGCATCATGTAAGGAAAATATTTTAATCACGAAAAAATTTGACTGTGAAATTTGGATGCATTTACACGTTATGAGGTCTTCTAAATTCATTTATGTTTTTTACGAGATGTAATGTATGTATGTGTGTGTGGATGCGAGTGAACATTATGGCGTTCCTAAACGGTGCATTCGATTAAGCTCAAATTTGGTATATATATTATAGACCATCATCGCGCGAACGGTATTGATTTTGGTGTGTATAGGACTTATAGTTTTTTACAGGGCTATGAAAAAGATTTCTTTTACATTATGGCGATGGATGGAAAATCTTGAAAGTGCATTAGCATCTAAACGGTGCATTCGATTGAGCAGAAATTAGGTATGTATATAATCGGTGACGGTCATGTGATGTGCATTGATTTTGGTGTTTCTAGAGTTGACACTTTGTTCGCGGAATTGCAAAAAATAATTCTCATACATTACGGCCTATGGACGCAAATAATTTAAAATGAGCTAGTATCTAAATAGTGCATACGAATAAGTTCAAATTGTGTACGTATATTATAAGACACCGTCACACAACGTGTATAGATTTCTTTGTGTACACGACTTATAGTTTTTTGACAGGGCAACAAATGAGTGTTCTTTATTATGGCCAATGAACTGAAATACTTGAATGTGCACTAACGTCTGTATGGGGCATTCAATTGAGCTCACATTGAGTATGTATGTAATAGGTGACGGACACATGATCTGCATTGATTTTGGTGCATAGTTTGTTCACGGGATTGCAAAAAGTTATTCTTATACATTACGGACAAAGGACGTAAACCATTTAACGGTGTTGTTCGAAAAAATCATGTGATTTTGGTACATAAGTACAAATAAACTAATTGTGCCAGGCACTTCAAAATTTTGAAACTGTCTCTTTACAAGCTGTACTACATACTGAAATAAACGATCAACCTGTATCAGTTTCAAAACTTTTAGAAAAAAAATCTTAAAAATCGGAAATTTTCGCAAAGCGGGTCACTCTTCGAAAAGTCTTGCAGCTCAGATCCATGTTTAAGAATTTTTTTCTGAAAATTTCACAAAATTCACAGCTTTTTCGGTTATTGCAGTGTGTAAAGCAGCTTATGAAGAACCATCTGAAATTTTTTGGAGACCATGGTGCTATTAGTTTATTTCAATTTGTGTACCCAGTCCAAAAACAGAGTTTTTTTAATTCGATATACACCCTTAAAGTGAGCTAGTGTCAAAATGGTTGAGCTCAAATTTGGTACGCATATAAGAGGTCACTGTTTTATATACTGTATATAATATTTTAGCGAGTGTACGGCCAGCAGATTTTTACAGGGCTGTAAAAGAGTATCGTTATACATTGCAGCCTGTACACTCAAGTCATTTTAAGTGCACTTGTGTCTGAACGCTAGATCCGATTAAGTTGAATGAAATTTATTCAAAAGCTTGATAAAATATCAAGTATTCGAAAAGTCGAGTGGAGTGACTCGACTTATACTTTAATTCAGATTTTTTATTTTACTAACTTGTCTGCAAGAAACGAAATAATTTAAAAAAGAATGATGAATCAAAGCAATATTTCCTTAAATTGCCGGTTAAAATCATGGTTTTCCGAATAAATTGGGGAAAATCTTATAAATAAAAATGAAATTTTGTCTGTTTGTTTGTTTGTGGATTTGATTTGTATACAAATCCACAAAAATGGACCTATCAGCCTGAAATTTTGCACCGATATGTAAAATAATATAGAATAAATCATAGTCCACTTTTAAAACTTTGAAAGTCCACCCGTTCCCGGAATTTAAGAGATTTTTTATGTTCTCCACGCAAAAAGCTTTCCGTAATTGTAACCCCTGTAGTGAAAAAAGTGTGAAATAAAAATCGTGGTTGCCACGTGTGGCGATTTTGCCAAATAAAATGTTTTAAATTCTCAAAGTAAAAATAAAAGAATAATAATGATTTTTTTTTGTTAGTTTATATTCGTAAGATTATTATTTTTTTATTATAATATCGTGTGCATGGGAAATCAGAGCAGGAATGAAATGTTTTATACGCAAAACAATAAGAATTGAAGATTTCCGAGGCTAATATGTAATAAATTTTTTAGTTTGGCGAAAAAATAAAAAGGCTCAAATGCCGATTTTGAGAAAGTGAGTTCTAGCGGTTTGCACAGGTTTCGGCTTGGCGCAATTTACTGAGAGGCTAAGGAAATAGATTTTTGAAAACCAGTGCAAAGGTTTTATTAGAATACAGCGTTAAATTTTAATGATCCGTGAAGAAATAATGCAGTTATTAAGGGATTTCAAGCGATCTAACTTCAGAATTCTCGCCAATCGAGTACATTGATTTAAGTTGGGGGAATTCCGCCAAATTTCAGAAAATTGAAATCTTCTCATTTAGTACATCGGGGTAACGATGAATAAAACACGTTATAGTTGATAATTAAAAAAAAATCGGCTGTATTAAGGGATTCCATTTTTCAAATAAATGCGTGCTTTACTTTTTGGCGGTCGAACCATTTCCCATATTGATTGCTGCTAAGTCAATGCTTCGAATGATTTCCTGAAAAAACGCTTGCAAAATGGCGTATGTTGGCACTTTGGCGAGGCTTAGATTTGAAACTGGATTTTATTTGAGACTGGGCTATATAATAACACTGGTTATAGATAAAAATGAATGTTAGTATGTGTGTATGAGGTTGAAGAACTCCAGCACCATTTGACCGATCACCATGAAATTTGGTTCACCTAAGTCTTTTATCATTGAGAAGCTTTTATTGCTATCCGTTTTCCTCTAACTTGCCACCAGGTGGCGCAGCAGAACGTCGAATTCTATTCCGTTTAGCCGTTTACTTTGCGAATATCGTCCAACCGATTTCGATGAAATTTGGTACCCGCTGATATTAGAACACGGAGAATACTTTTCACTATCCATTTTGCTGTAACTTGCCGCTAAATGGCGCTGCAACGCATTAACTTCTATACCGTTCGACCAATCGGCATAAAATTTTGTATACTTACACGTTTGAGCAAGAAGAATATATTCTAACTGCGTTCCTTTTGTTGTTACTCACCACTAGATGACACTGCAATGCATTATTATTTTAACTCGCCACTAGATGACGCTGCACCAGGCCAAATTCTTGACCATTCAAACGGTCGCTATGAAAATCAGTATACATAGCTATTTGAACAATGAGAATATTTTGGCGTTATCCATTTTGCTATAACTCGCTACTTGACGGCGCTGTAGCAAATCAGTACTTTAATTAACCACTAGATGGCGCTGCAGTGCATCACTTCTTGACTGTGCAAATGATCGCTATGAAAATAGGTATACATAGATATTTGAACACGGGGAAGAGTTTGGCGCTATCCATTTTCCTATAACTTGCCACTAGATGTCGCGTCAACACACGAACTTCAGGACTGTCCAGCCGATCGTCATGAAAATTCGTATAAATCGATATCTGAATGCGAAGAATATTTTCGCCGTATCCATTTTGCTAAAACTCGCCACTAGATTGCGCCACGCCGCATGGCCTTCTGCACCGTACAAACGATTGCCTTGCAATTCGGTATGCATGATTATTGGACACAATATAACGCGATATCCATTTTGCTATATCTGTTTATTACAATGAATAGTAATCACCACAAATCGTAATATCAAAAAGTCCATTCATTCCCGTGCGACGAACGGGTACTAGTATCACTTCTATCAGCTAGTATACACATAAATATTACAAAATAACTGTGCTAGAAAAGGCGGTCGAAAAGCATGACGTCATTTCTATTTATTGTACGAAAACGCTCACAATTATTTTAATTATTGAAATGTGGGGTTAAGAATAGCGACCATCACTTGGAAAAAGAAACAACTAGAAAGATGATTATTTTTATTGATATAATGAGGGAGGACATCTTTTCATCTTCGTCATTACAGACGCCGTAAAAGTTCAAGAAGACGGAGACACATACAACAAACAATACTACATATACCTCACGCATAAATCCGGGAACAATTTTTTTTTTTTTTTTTGGATGAAGGGTGAACCTTTTGCGCCACTCGAAATTCAATGACACGTTTTATTCCTGTTAGGAATGTTTTTAACAGAACAGGATAATGCAAAGTTGTAGTATTTAATTACATGTCGGCGTTCCTAGCACAGAAAGCATTTTCAACTGCAGGGTTATGTATCAAGTCGACCAAATGAAGCTAATCATGCACGAGACAATCACACACCAATGCATTTACCAAACAAAAGTACTTAAGGTTGATCCATTTAAAAGACAATAAATGTCACAGGACTTTTGAACAGCTTTATAAACAAATGAGTGATGTTAAATTCTCTACATGAACAAAAACTATTAAAGCCTCTTCATCAAACGAACTGTGCGCTTATATTCATGGTTGCATTTATCAAGCAACTCCCAGAAAAAGTTCTTAAACACAAAAATCGCTTTCAAAAATGCGTCAATACTTATCCTGTTTTGGGAAATAATGCAAATAGTCGTATGAATAAGATTTATTCCTGAATGTTCTGTAATTGTTACAGGTTCAGCGTTTGTAATTCAATGTTTCAATTCCTTAAATTCAACGTTTCAGCGTTTGCAAATCAACTTTTGTTACAGGTATCACGTTCGCATAATACAAGTTATAAAGAGACATTATTATTTTTCTCGGACTTCCAGTTCGATTACATTCTATAAAAAACTGCTCAAAAGTTGTATGAAGTTTTCAAAGATCCACCTTAAAATTCTTTGACAAACATTTCTCATGCTTCAGAATTCATCTAAAGCCTTTTCATTTCAGGAACTAAGGATTTCAGGTCACAAATTTAAAGCTATAACCTTATTACGTAAGAAGCAACTATTTTTTAAATTATAAATTATTCCTCCAGAAATTCCCTAAGCAAAATATATATTTTACACAAATTTTATTAATTCTTTTTCTATGAATTTCCGAAACATTTTGGATCAATTATGCAACATTTTACTGGAACTAAACATTTATATTTTATAACACGCAATAGAAAATATTTTATTGAATATATCTATGAAGGAAGAAAAGCAAACAAACATAAACGCAGATAGAAAGAAAAAAAAGGTAAAAGCAGAAAATGAAAATAAAAATTCCCTCATGAAATGTTTGAAAAATAGATTGATTCGAAAAGAATAGTTAGAAAACCTTTCTCTTTCTTTTTTGTTTTTCGTTCAACTGATAAAACTTATTTTTTCTGGAGAATAATCAAGGAGAAAAACCTACAAGTTTTATTTATTCTTCCTATACTATTTCTCTCAAGATTTTACTAAGAAAAATGACAGAAAAATAAATGGGAGAAGGATTTATTTTGGAGGCATTGTTAGGAAAAATTAAACATATCTGAAATTTGGATGATTTACAGTTAATGTAAATATTATACATAAAATAGAGTGTGATCATAAATAATTCATCGAATATAAACTAACTGTAAATGACAATGATATAGAAACGATATCAAGATGCTGTCAGATCGTATATTATATTTTGACTATCTCTATCTATATATAAACGCTTTTGTGAGTAATGTCTATAGAGTGTATCTATGAGGGCTATATCTATGTATATAAAAGGTGTCTGCCCACTTAATGCAGAAGTCTAGACCGTTCGTCGTAGCTGAATCAAATTCGGCACTCTGACTACCTAGTACGAGAGATAGCTATTGCAGAACAAAAATTATTATTATTATTATTATTATTATTAATTATTATTATTATTATTATTATTATTATTATTATTATTATTATTATTATTATTATTAATTATTATTATTATTACTATTATTATTATTATTATTATTATTATTATTATTATTATTATTATTATTATTATTAGTTATTTTATGCTCTGTCACCTTTTCGATCATATTTCGCGATTTTTATGTTTTAGCAAACTGACATTTTAAATAACTGAATATAGATTTTCCATTAATGCCCCATATAGCACAAACTTGTCCAGAACAGTTCCATTCGATATAATATAAACAACCTGAAATACCTAAAACTGCCACTATTTGTCTGATTCTCATCCAATTCATGTCACATACCATGACGTAAATACGTGACGTACCTTTACTTCGTGGCCTGTATGACGTCTTATAGACATTCATACAGGCATAATTAAGGACGCGTTAGTCCGTTTAGGGGACTTTTATGGTCGAGTCTTGGACGTCAATATCTATATATAGACCTTACGTGGGCATCAATGTCTACATAGACATCTATAAAAAGACCTGAAATTATCCATAATATGGACCCTCTGGAATAAGTCTACAAAGATATATTCTGTAACCATATAGCGCAAATTTGTTAACAAAACTTTCAGAAGATGCAAAAAAGGTAAGTTGGCAATTCATAGAATAATAAGGATTTGTCTAATTCTAGTCCATTTTTGTAATTTTGGTACTGTACGATACTCACTTGACGTCTTACACACATGCATATAGACGAAATTATGAACATTCTAATCTGTTGTAAAGTTTTAAGGTCAAGTTTTGGACGTTAACATGTATATGGATTTTTTGTTGGCATCAATGTCTACATAGACATCAATAAAAGGTCATAACTTATGTGTAATATGGATAACCTGGAATACGTCCATAAAAAGACCTATTCTGAATATTTTCTATCAAGTATTGCACTATTCATGGACATAAAATGGCCAAGTGTGCTATCTGAATATCCCCTTCAGACCCAACATAACTCGCACATCTCAAATAAAAAAAGTAGCATGATTAAGTTAAAAAAAACTATTACAGTTAAATATGACAAGTAAAGTACGTATTTTTAAATAATGTTTCGAATAAAAACCTCTGATCAGTTGAACAGAATTGATACCATCCATAGATCAAGAAGATAAATTTTGTCCTAAAAGTTCTTTTCACAGAAGAGAATTTTAAAAAATAAAAATCATTCACAAATTCAACGAAGAAAATTTCACTAATATTCACATATATTTCTTTTATGTGTAATGACAAATAAAAAGGAAATAACGGCAAACAAAAATAGAATTTATGTGTCAGTGTGCAGAGTTTTCTCTTTAGATGAGTTGAAATTACTTTATTCAAAAAAATTAGGCAAAATAATTCATTAACCCTTTAACGCGTAGTGTTCCCGCTCTAGGAACACCAAACTCTAACGTTTTGAATGTTGCCAGTCACGAAGAATAGATTTGATTTCTATAAAAATAGTTGTGGATGACATAGCTCCACGAGAATCCTTTACTTTCTAGCACGTCATTTCCCGTAAAGAAATTGTCACGATTATTTTTAACAGCACTGACATCTGCTGAAAAATGCAAGAATGCGAGAACAGCTGGATAGACTGCCCAATGCTGAAAAAGGGCAGTCGTTGCCATCGCTCGACTTAACTACCAGCAAGATGGCGGACGATCGAAACGTTCATCGTGTGCCGCAGATCTAGAGACCCTTTTTTGACGACAGCTGGCTGTGCGGCACAGCCAGCTGTCGTCAAAAAAAGGGTCTCTAGAGAGAAATTTAGTACTTCCGTTTATAAGTGAAGTGTCGTTCTTCATAAAAAGTTCTACATTGAATATCTGATAATACTTTTTCGGATTTCTTTACAGTTGAGTGGTTGTTTAAAAAAGTAATTTCTATCTACATAATCATGAGAGGAAATTTAGCTTGTACTTGAATACTTTTTTGAGGCGGAATACTGTGGGCCGTTAGAGGGTATATCTTGTATCCAGTTTTGGACCATTAATGGACATTTTCTATATAGAAAGACATGGACGTGTTATGGAGCTGAATTGAAATTGACATAAAATGAACAAGTGTGCTATCGGGCACTTCATAACTAGAACCAGATGTATGATACAAATTTCCCATAGTTTAGTTTTAACTTTAGAAAACAAAAAAGTTTATATAGGCATTTACATTTAAAATATGTCCGTTAATTCAGCAGTGAGGTAAACACACGGAATTTACCGCGAAGCTATAATGTAATCTTCAAACTGTATTGTTAAAACACATTATATAACACTTCATTTTCTGAATTTATTTACATATAGTTTTTTGCTTTTATAACACTTTATTTGTTGAAGCATCATATAATGTTGTTTTTAAATTAAAAATATTGAAGAAAACGTGTTTTGGGCCTTAAAAGAAGAAGAATATGAAAATAGAAACTCAAAAGAATTGTATGAAAATAGAAACTCAAAAAATAATATTTTAATGTGTTGGAATTTTAAATAAGAACTACGAATATAAAAAAGCAAATTGAAATTTTGGTGCAGAATTTCTAGAGAAATAGTTAATATGAAATATTTGACACTTGAAAGCAGAGCTAAATGTCAAGAAACGAGATAGAATGGCATAAAAATTATGAAACTATTTAAAATATAATATTTGATAGTGTTCAAGTTTAAATGTAGTTTCTCTATATCCTCTCTCTCACTCAAAAAAAAAAGTGTAAAGAAAAACTTCCTGTGTCTGTTTTATGCATATTGTTTTTCATAAAAAAGTGAAACATGTAGTACATAAAAGTAGCTTCTTATATTTCTTACGACTTTTGTTTTCAAAAATTAATTAATTTGTCACAAAGCAAAAATAGGAAATGTGGCTTACACTTGAATAATTTTTTTTGTAATGGGTGTACAGAATGTGTTATTATTTATTAGGAACGACAAATAATGCAATATATTATTATTCGACATTTTCTTAGTTTCATCCTTAGGCAAAAATAGTGTAGGTATTGGTATATGGTTGATAGTAGTTTAATAAATCGTTTGTAGCATATTTCTTAACTCCTACTTAACTGCATGTCTATACATATAAGTATTTAGACATAATTATATTTTTCATTGAGAGGAATAACAGACGTTTATAGACTTAGTAAGATCCCGTGGATATATGCCATAGTCAGTGCATCACTAAATTACTGTACTTATATCAACATTTCAAATTCTTTTAATGCATTTTTTAGCATAAGGTTGAGCTCATTCTTTTGACACATTTTTTCACAAGCATTTTAGAATAATTTTCAACCATTTTTAGGCCTATGATGCTCCATGCTTGTGACTGTTGCAGTTAATCATTTAGCCAAATGCTAATTTTTAGCGCATGTGTTGACCTTATGATTAGCTGATTACTTTAGGACATTTTTCTTCACACATTGTCACTTTATTTTAAAAGCATGTTTCGCATAGCTTAATCGCACTGTTTGATTCTGGTATTGTAAACTGTTTAGCAAAATTATCAGTATTTATTTAAAACGCTCTCAAGCACACTACTGATTTTATCCTTCCACACTGCATAGCTCTTTATTCTGGCACTGGGCAAACCATGCATGTTTCAAATTGTTGTTTCACGCTGATTTAGAACTGTGCATTATTGCTGCTGTAAATTTTCGACAGAAACTTTTAGCATTGTTTCAACACAAGACTCAACGTTGTGTTTAGCTCATTCCCTATACACAGATTTTAGTATTGTTTTAAACATTTGTTTGATATTCTTTAGAATATCAGTTGGCATTGTTAAACTAGATTTAGCTAAAAGTTCAATAGTGCTTTAACACATTGTCTGGAAAATCAGAGCTTTTCTTTAACACATTTTTCGAAACTGTTCTAAGCCATCGTTTAACAGTCTTAAGCTTTGTGCTGCTTAACTCTATGAAGGATTTGTAATTAGTATTGCGTCTACTCCAGAACATGGTACATCGATCAAATGGTAGGGTGATAGACAATAAAGCACTAAAACCACCAGATGGTTACCAAAGAAAACGGATTTTTTGCTTTTACCCAGGCAGCAAGAGAGTTCCGTAAAAAGTTTGCCGACTATCTATTTCATCGGCTCCTACTCGGGAATTTTTGTTCAACGTCCATTTAACGTCTCTGAAACTATACTGCCGAAACGTGTAATTCTTCCGAAGCTCACTAATCGAAGGAGAAAACTCAACCAACTTCCTTCATATACTCATCGGTCTCCGGTATGTTCGGTCAGTTGAACCGAGGTCAGAATCGGACTTCGAAAAGACTATTCAGAGATGGCGCTGTCTGTGCTGAAGGGGGATGAAAGGAGATGCTGTTTCCTAATACAACATCGCTATTTCATCGCTATTTCTCCCCCCTCCCTCACATCGATTTGAGGAATTTCGCAATCCTAGCTCCTTTATCTTCCATCCAATAAGAAGCCCCGTTTTTATTTTACTTGGCAATATTTTTTCGGGAGCGTTCTCCTAGCTTCGCTTGACACCGCGCAGTGTTGTGGGGCAAAATGTTGGGTGGCATATTCAAAAGCTTACACAAGAGAATATACCAACAAGAAACACACTCAATTAAAAAAAGTTAGTAATTTATTTCTGTGTTTGTTTACTTAAAACAAATGTACATTTGTTACTTGTTGAAATTTGTGCTGAACAGAAAATGAAATTGCATCATAATGTAATTGGATCTGAATTCGAAGTAAGCAATTTATGATTTACGGCGACTTTGCAGCTGTTTTTAAAAGAATAAAACGTCTAATATTTAAAATATTGAAAGTATTTTTTTCCATTACATATTTTCGAAAAACTATTTCTTCTTCTAATATTGAAATTAAACGTGAGCTTTGCAAATGAACGAGTTTAATTTCTTCTTTCCTTAACTAGTATTTTGGGCATTTTAAAAGTGCTTATATAACTCTAAATAGTTAGCACAAATAGTTCTCCATAGAAAATAATGCTTCTTTGCATTGAATTTAATACAAGCATAAGTCTCATTATAAATTTAATTATGTAATCGCTGAATTTCCTTGAAATGAACTGGAAAATTTTAAATTTATTCAAGAAGGATTTTCTCTTGTAAATACTCAGAATATCACAATATATATTTATAATTTACGTGACACTATGTTTAATCATGTAATTAAATATATACATAATGATTTACTTAGCACAAGTTTCAATGTATAAACACAGAAATAATTTACTCATCTGATTTCTAAAATACTATTAGACTAGATGCATGACTAAATATTAGATATTTATTTCTTATTTAATAAGAAAAGATTTTAAGAAAGCTAGAAATCTCTTAAATTCTATGAAAATGAAAGGGCGAATCAAAATTAAATTAGTTAAATTGTGAAATTTAGCATACCGCATTAGGATTTAATGGGTGCTGAAAGTTGCTCTATTTTGAAAATACAACTGTTAATTAAGACCTTTATTTGGCGTTCTAGAAATAAATTATCCGAATTAAAAACTGCTTCCTTCATTAATTTGAAGTGGAAAATTTATACAGTATTGCTCCTTAAAAACTCCGTAAAGCAATAGATATCCCAAGCAACATAAGAAAATATCCCCGGCCTCATCTTGGCCAACTGTCTTCACGCGACCCCAATTTCACCCGTCCAACCTCGGCGCAGGACTTCCGTTGAAGGTTGGGGATGTCCGGTTGGGTGACGGTCCCTGGACTGTCCGCTCCGGAGAGATTCTCCGGGCGATTTCCCGAGGATTCCTCGAGAATTTGTTCTCTTATCCCGATTCAGCCGAGATAAGTACTAAAAATAGCAGATTAATTAAAAATAGTAATAATGGTATATATTTAATAGTAAGTAATAATAATATTAGTTTAAATTTCTTCGATGACGTATTTTGTTATTCTGCGCAAATTATCATGCGCCAAAAAGAAATCGAGAAAGAAATCTTCAAGAAACTTTTAGCGATTCTACGTAACTCTTCAATAAAGCGCATTTCAATAAATGGAGAATTAGTTAAATCTTAAATCTGTACTCATAACTTGTTGATATTATGTAGCTGACTTTTTGCAACACAAATGGAAGTAAATGATGGTTCTAATCCTTTAGAGTGATAGTTCCATTTGGGACACCTTATACTTAATGATAACTATATTTTTTACAGATTTAACAACACAGTGTTATAAAGTAAGCCTCTTTCTTTCAAATGCCAAAAATCGTTTGACAAAATATGAGCAAATACGCCAACGCGAACTGTGTGCTGACGATGTTTACGGTGGCGGGAAACTTTCGTTACAACCTAATACATAGAGAAATTTCCGAAATACATACAGTAAATTACTCCGCAAGCACTCATTGGAGTACCTTTCAATATTCCTCATGTAGAATGCAACACAATTCACATAATGATTTGAAAAATTGGAAACTTTCTAAGAAAACTTGGTCGAAAGGAAAAACTTCTTCAGCATACTTTTTAAATTTGTATATGACCCATGTACAACAAAATTCCCAGTTCGTTAAATGTGTGTTTTTTACTTCTGGAGCCACTGAAAAGTGTTTTCAGTCATTATATATTTATCTTTATAGCTTTAACACTTTTTACGATATAATTATCAACTTTTGTCCATCACCTCATTAGTGTATGGAGCAGATTTTATTAATTTAGAATTTTTTTTTTTGTTTTTTTTTTTTTGTATACAAATGTCGTGTCAGTCTTTGAAAATTAAAGAGAAGAATTTTTTCTTAACTTGGTCTTTTTTTATTACCTTACTTTGATAATTCTTTTTTCACTTTTATTGTCCACTTATCTGTGATGGGTAAAGAATTGAAGCGTCTTACCAACTTTTTGGGACACCCTGTATATATAATTGCTGACCGTGCCATGGGAGGGGCTGTAGATGCCTGAGTACACTTAAAATGTGAACAAAGCTGACTTTTTAAAAGTTTATAGTCTTATTTAACATTCAGACAAAGGAGTATCGAACCTACTTTAGAGAATTTTGATGTAAGCTAAAAACAAATATAGTTTCCTCCTGGATATTAAATTTTGTATCTGTTGCTGTAGATATGTTTCTGATGTTCACATAAGTTCGATTATCTGGCCCAGCAGTGGCATACAGAAAATTTCTCTAAGGGCTTTACTTTAGTTTGTTTACAGTCGCAATCTGACAGCTTTGCTGTACTGGACCACATTAAAGCCAAGAATGTGAGTCTCAGAGGTCCTACAGAAAGTGGAATTTCACTGTTCACGAGAATTTAGAGCACCACCTTTTGATGTAGATCACATATTTAATATTATTTTTACTTGTTTTCTGTTTCTTAAATTTAATATTTTCAAAATCCCAGGCATTCTAAGTTATTTTTCTGATCTCATTTTTCGTTACTTTGGCTTTCAAAATTCATTTTCCACTCCTCCCGAATCCGATAGCCTTTTCATTTTTTTTTTTCTTGGCAGACTGAAGCTTTCTGCGCTAAAATTAGTTTTTTTTTTGCGCCAGAGTAGAATCGTAACGTGTTTTTCATTCCCCTCTGTTGGCGATTTATTCGGCATATTTTATTGTGTGTAAAAATCAAGGTAAAAGTTTTAAAAAATTAATCTAGTTAGTTATTCATCTGTTCCCAATACCTTGTTTGAAAATTTCATAAAAAAATTCATTGAGTAATCTTTTTTATGTCAACAGTAAATGTACACTTTACAACACTGATAGTTTAAATGAACATGATAGTTTAAATGAACACTGATAGTTTAAATGCCTAAACTAGTCGTTGTTTACTAATTTGATTAATTCGCTCTATCAGTGACAAAACATCAAATATTAAATGCCGCAAATATCCCCCGAGACAAAAATTGAATACTTAACTTAATAAATAGCGCTCTTGATACACATAACAAATTAAGATTCTGTAAAATTTGCGAGAAACGCAATTTCGAAATGCTTGGTACTTATATTGAAACAAATGTCAAGAAGAGCGTTGGTGAATGCAAAATGAATTAGACAGGAATTTCAGTACTGATATTTTATTCAAATCGGAAGTGATTTCCTAATTCTGTTTCATTTTATAAATGTTTTGCTTTCTAATGGAGAAAAATTTCCATTCTAAATTTCAAACAAAAACTTTGATGCTTTACAGATACATTTACGGGAATCTCAATGAATCAAGTTTCAAACATTTATTTTGCATGTTTCATAAAGAAATCACGGAATATATAAATATTCTTTTCATGCAACATTAAAATCGTTTCTGTCTCGGAATTTTTTTTTTTTCGTAATTTACAGTTTTATTTTAAATTAAATCAGAAAGTATCGTATCTCATGCCAAATTTTATTATATGGCATTAATTCTCGGGTATGTCAAAAATTACCTGACATATAAATTTATCACTAAAACGCATTATTACTTTAATAAGATTGATTTTGATTTTTCGGTTAAGGCACAGAGCAAGCTAAAGCTATATGCCTAAATGTGGGATGTCTTCGGCTGAGGACTTTTTAAGTGGTTCTAACGCTTCTCGTAAAATTTGAAGAAAACCTGCCAAAACACCTGAATGATAGATTGAAAGCCACAAGGAAGGTAGGAAAACTGGACCTTTACACTTCCATCACTTTTCATTTTGAGTATTTAACTCATTTTCGGTCGAGCCTTTTTAAATACAGCTTGCATTTAAAAAAAGAACAAATGTTTTTATTTTAATGTAAAGTACAGACATAGAGGAACATAAAATCCGATAAATGACCTTCCTGACGCTGCAAACATTTACTCTTTTGATGAATCTTTCAGATTTCTACAGATTTCACATAACTTCAGATTCATTTCATTTTTAGCACTCGGGTGCTAATTCTTTCAAGCACGGGGTTTTTCTCTACGCGGCGAGCCGTGGTCACTTTTCCGTTTGATCCAAACTTTCTGCAGAGCTATTTAATATTGCTAACGGAAACATGGACTATCCCTTCAGATGATTTTCAAATACCAGGATTCACTTTGGTCGAACGGATAGACAGTGGTTTCCAAAACAGAAAGCCATCCGGAGTTATGATTTTTATAGAGGAAAACTTAACATGGAAATCACTTTATAAAAAGAATATTAAACACTTTACTCTTGCCTACACGAACCAGATCAATGGTGTTCAAATGGTCATTGCGTATATTCAAGATAAAGTGAGATTTGCAGTTACATCAAAGGCGGATCCAGGGGGAGGGCGCAGGGGGCGCGCGCCCCCTCCGAGAAAAATGTATTTACACTAGATAAATAGAGCTTTCACCAATATTAAGTGTGCTTTACACTAGATGAAATGAGTATTCACGATTTGCGCCCCCTCCGATAAAAGTTTCTGGATCCGCCCTTGAGTTACATACGCCAGTCCTCGAATTTCTTATGAAGATAAATTAGACCCTATATTCGAAACGTTGCTGAAGGAGGACTGTAAGGATTGTAAGACTGTTTTAGTAGGAGATTTTAACACAGAATTACATTCCGATCAAGGATCCGATTTCATAACTGAAATGGATACTTTAGATTTTCCAATACGCACTCATCCAAAATATTTCACCAATAGGGGGCGAAACAACAATGGATGCAATTTTTAGCAACAAAATTATGAGAACAGGAGTCTATATGAGCACTTACAGTTATTTCCTCTATATGGCAGAATTGATTGAATATATTTAAAAAAAAACTGAAATTCTTCCAGCCGAGTGCGTAAATAAAATCTGGAAGATTTTCAGATTTTATTTATTTATTTATTTATTTTTTTTAAATCTTATTTCTTCCTTAAGTCTCAGAACGCTGTGCGGATCGTTCGCTGTAGTTTTCACTTTCAGAAAACGCAAAAGAAAGAACCCTTACGAGTTCTACACACATGACAATTGGTTTACAGATTAGTTTAGTGTAGAACAAAAGTGTACTGAAACAAAGTATATGATGAAAGTACGAATGAAATTCGTGTCGTAAATAAAAAATTGCAAACAAGTTGATATCGGAAACCTACATAAGATGATTCATTAACCACATTGGTCTTCTTATCCAACTTCCAAAAAAGTTATTCATTTTTTAAAATTCTGTTAGCCTCACGATGAATATTTTTGTCTTTCCTTATTGATTCACTACTGTTAGTTTATCTCCAGGCGTATACTCTTTGAACTTCATGGAATCATACCTGAAAATTTTCACTAATAATGTTATTATTTTCTTCATAGTAAGGTAGATATCTCTGAATCTATACTCCTGTTTGTAAAAGAATGACGCGATTCAGCTGAAATGTTTTAGGAAATACAAATTATATTGTGCAAAATAGAAGATTAAAATTTCGATGCCACCACGCATGCGTGGGCTGAGGAGCGCCCTCTAGACTGTCGCTGAAACCGTATAAATAAAGGGCACTAGTAGCTCTTTTAAAATAGTGTAAGGTTTATCTGCTTATCGTAATCTCGAGGTGAGACGTAACTATGCCTCGTCAAAGACAGACGGCGAAATTTGAACAAAGACAGATGGCGAAATTTGAACGGGGGAGAATCATCGGGGAAAGAAGTGGACAGACGAGATCCGGACAACTTGAAAATCCGGGAGTAGACGCTGAAAAAGCACATCAGTGAACGATGATAGAAACTTGGTGCGTATGGCGGAGATGGAATTCACAGCTCTATCTAGATAGTTGGCAGCACATTGGTCCACTGCCACAGATGTATAACTGTCTGCGTCACCAATTCGTCCCTATCTGCCAGTGCCAAGCCGTGGACTGCGGGCACGAACTCCTTTATACAAGATCCCCCTCACGCGAAACTATCTCCGCTTGTGGCTGCAATGGGCTCATGAACATAGAGACTGCCGTGCAGATTGTCAACAAGTGGTTTTTTCTGACGAATCCCGCTTTAATTTGTGGCACCATGATGACCGAAATCATGTTAGGTGCTATGCCGGTGAATGCTAGCTTCCGGAGTGCATTATCGAAGGTCACAGTGGACGAACAGCCGGATATAGGGTCTGGCGTGCGATTGCGTACCATGGACGACCTCAGCTGCTAGGAGTTGTGGGTAAACTTAACAGCGACAGGTACATCAGAGGAGTGCTGGACCCCGAAATTGTGCCTTTCCTTCAAGGCAATTCTGGAGCTATCTTTCGGCAGGATAATACCCTGTCCACATATGGAAAGGAATGTGAAAGACTTCTTTTCAGTAGGAAACATATAGCTTCTTTCGAGACCTGCTTATTCGCCGGATATGTCACCTATTGAATATGTGTGGGATTTCATTGGTCGGCGTCTCGCTCGTGATGTTCGTCCTGCAGCGTCAACAGATGAAATTTGGGCACGCCTAAAGAAATATGGAATGCACTTCCCCAAGAATACGTTCAAAATCTGTTTGCGCTTGGCAGCCACACTTAACCCTTTAAGGCGCAGTGATCCCGCTCTGGGAACACCAAACTCTGCCGTTTTGACTGCTGCCAGTCAAGAAGAATGGATTTGATTTCTATAAAGATAGTTGCGGGTGACATAGCTCCATGAGAATCCTTTACATTTTAGCGCGTCATTTCCCGTAAAAAAATGGTCACGATTATTTTTAACAACACTGACATCTGCTGAAAAATGGAAGAATGCGAAAAACAGCTGGATAGATTGCCCAATGCTGAAAAAAGGGCAGCCGTTGCCATCGCTCGACTTAACTACCAGCAAGATGGCGGACGATCGAAACATTCATCGCGCGCCACAGATCTAGAGACCGTTTTTTGATGCTTGTCGTAAAAAAAAAACGGTCTCTAGATCTGTGGCACGCGATGAACGTTTCGATCGTCCGCCATCTTGCTGGTAGTTAAGTCGAGCGATGGCAACGGCTGCCCTTTTTCAGGATTGGGAAAGAGTTGAGCCTCAAAGGGTTAATATTGTTTTCTTTTATTCAAAAATTTAATATTTGTTTGTACTAATACCAGTCGTTTGTAAATTACATTTCATTTGATTCTGAGAATTCCTTCACGGTGTTGCATTTTTTGCAAACAGGAATTTACATATTCATTTATTTAGCATCAAACCAATAGTAAATTACC
Source organism: Cheiracanthium punctorium (assembly GCA_038373885.1). Taxonomy (NCBI): domain Eukaryota; kingdom Metazoa; phylum Arthropoda; class Arachnida; order Araneae; family Cheiracanthiidae; genus Cheiracanthium; species Cheiracanthium punctorium. The sequence continues at coordinate 115,086 of JAWZYV010012997.1, read as the reverse complement.
ATGTACATAGAAGTGTATTACGTAAGAGTATAATTATTTTTTCTACTTTTCTACCATATTTTCCTCTGTGTCTAAGCTTTTGGCATATTTCAAATTTTGTTGAAACTTTTTACTATATTACGTAAAAGGGAGTTTTTAATCTGTTTAAAAGTAAATTTCCCTCATTAATTTCTAACCACGCACATTATTAAAATATTTTCATCAGTGACAGTTTTACTACTTTGTTTTGCCACTCTTTTAAATTCTCCGAGACAGTGACTTTTATTTAATACCAAAAGACAATAACAGACTAGACTTTCAGCTAGAAATTGAATACATGCAAAGATATGCAACGCTAAACAAACATTTTTAACTCGAATAACAAACTAAGAATGAAGAAAAATTACAACGAATATAATTTGGCAGTGCTTTACATTTATGTTCAAACAAAATGTCTGCAAGCACAGTCGAGCGCAAAGTGAATTAAGGAAGTATTCAATTTTATGAATTCAACTGATAAGTTTAAATCAAATATTTCTTGACTCCCTTTCACAGTTAATGAATATATTTACCGCCTGAATAGGGAACTTTTTAATGAGTAATTCAATAAAGACTTTTTTAATTTTAAGATACTGAGATGTTAAAACAAGTTCGTAAATACATTTATTCTGAATAGCATGTTGACATAAAGCTATGAATTTTTGAACGAAGCACCTAATTAAAAGCTCCGAATTATGAGAGCTTTTCTAAGAACTGAATTTTCAGATTAGAAGAGCGTGTATTGATGTCGATTGCTACACCAGAACGGCTTGATTTAATCTTAAATGTTGCTTTTAACTCTTTAAGATACTCTTAATTACGACGCGATAATTCATTATGATGCATGAAACGTTTAAATAGTTCCTATATATTTCTGAAATCTTTGGTAAACACGGGTGAGGTGATACTGATGTAAATTCAGGAGTTACATTTCAGATTTCTTGAAAGGTAAATATCATTAAACCTAAATTGGAAAGGAGTAAAAGGGCAATATTTTTCTCAAGTGTAAATATAATTATCTTTAGTAACTTCCTCATCAACTTGAATTAAGTTTCATTTTGGTTCTCATGAGGGAAAGAATAAGTAAATGATATAGAAAACTATTACTTATTTATTAAATACATTGTTCATAATGCACTATATTTATAACATTTGTACTTGCATTTCACTTATAACCACACGCATATACAGCATACCCACGCAGAAGTTGACCGACCTTTATTTTTGCAACCTTTAGCTCTAGATTCAAATACAGAAACTGCCAAAAATAGATGGGAAGTGACGATATTGAAATTTTGGAGAGAGAAGTAATCAGTAAAAAATCACACAATCTAAATTGCATACTTCTAGTTAAAAAAAATGGTGAAAATGAACTGTAGTGTTACTATATTGAAAGTTTGTACTTAAGTGCTTAAAGTCCCCAGTACATGGGCAAGATTTACCTAAATACGAATGCAAGTACTCGGGGTCTGTACACAAATTTAGACTACTTATATTTTTCGTAATTATTTCTCGCTTCAAACTTTCAATATAGTAACACTACAGTTAATTTTGACCATTTTTTAACTAGAAGTATGTATCTAGGACTAACGGTGCGAAAATAAAGGTAGGTAAACTCATATACGTACATGAATACGTTGTCTGGGAGACACATGCATACTTTACCCGAAGCCGATCGAAAACAAGAATTTCGGATATATTTTTTTGTTATGTTTATTACTGGGTGAAACATTGTTTCCTTTATGATTAAGTAAATATGGCATCTCTAAGAGAAAAAGAAGCTTTAATTTGCAGTATTGTTATCACACCTACTTTTATACAAAATCAACACACAATTAAGTAAGCTTTTCTATCAATTATGAAAAATGCTTCTGGGATTTCAGAAAGTATCAAATTTAACGTTCACAATATCGAATTCTAATTCGTCTAAATCTTCGTTACAGGTGAAATCAATCATTTCTGCTCTAAATACACAGTGTGTCCATCCCAAAAATGAATGTTCCATTACAAATAAAATAATAACAAAGATAAGTCATAAAAATTCTCCTTATTACATTATCCTTGGGAGAACAGTACTTTTTTAATCAGAGTGTTTAAGTAGTAAAGAGGCTCAATAATAGATGGCGCTAGAAGTTAGAAAAAATCTAAAATACTCACACAATATTTTCAAAAACAACATAGAGCTGTGATAGGACAAAAATCTACCGAAATTCTTACAAACTTTCCAGCTCGATTAGTCTCCCATGTAGCGAAAGTTTCAGTTCAGCAGCTCTTTATAGAAACAAACCTACACCATCACATGCCACCACAGAAAATGTCATAGGGATTGCACAATCGTAACGCTGGACTAGGGAATGCAATCCCGATCCCGCGGGAACGGGATCCCGCACAAATTTTTGCTGGACTAGTCCCGCGGGATTGCGGTCCTAATCCCGCGGGATTTAAAGAGAAACAGATTAGTTTTATTACAATTTTACGCAATCTTTCCAATCATCCGTTGACCAAAAATTGTTGCATATATGTATGTATCGTATCTCACAATTCAGAACACATGAATCAATAATTACAAATTTTAATTTAAAGTTTTAATTTTTCTAATTATCCTTCAGTGGTAGTCTCGATATATTATAATCTAAATTTTTCGCTAACTTCCCGATTTTCAAATGAACAGAAATACTTCATATTAATTTTTCTCTTTGCGAACAATCACGAATCCATTATAAAAAGTTTTAATTTTAAGTTTTAATTATTTTATATAATTCACGCTTTTAACTATTTTACTAAAATTAGATCAAGACTTGGTAGACGAGTGACTCTTTACACACACATACACATTGCCTTTTTTGCGTTCTTTTTTAGCAACTAAGAACTGAGTATATTACTTTGAATATCATAACTATAATTTTCATTTTTCTGTAAGTCAATTATCAAATAACATTAATTATTACTACTGAAGTTAAATGATGCTTAAAATCGTAATTTTTCCTATTCAGTGGCGTATTAATGAAAGTTTCTCGGGGGGGGGGGTTAGTTAGAAGATTGTCATATACGTCCATTTAATGCAAGTAAAATACAATTATTTACATTAATTTCTTTTGTCTCGGGTGGGCGGTCGCCCCCTCCACACCCCCCCCCTTATTCCTATTTTTCTATATTGAAATGAATTCTTAGCTGAATGAAATGTCAATCCTGCGGGATCCCGAAATCCCGCAAAACGAAAAACAGTGCGGGATTGCATTCCCTACGCTGCACTCTAGTGAAGCATTCAAAAGGCCCATTTTGAACAGCAACAACGGTTAAATAAGGAGAGTGTTTTCCGTTGTTTATTTTAAGATGTGAGCAGACAGGTTAAACGTGGGTTGACGATTACAAATGAATAGGTTAAAAAAACAAGAAAGAGCACGATCTATGTATGATAATTTGCTTTGTCCTACCTATCGTCCCTCTCTTAAAATTTTTCTAGATCTGTCATTACTTCCACTTCGAAAACAGGAAGAAAATTTTCGCTAATGCGTCTTTGCAACGATGGAAGCTTGCGGACATAATCAGAGAAAAAATTATTTGACTTTTTATTTTTTTTACAAAATCGTTACGAAAGCTTCTTTGTGAAAAAGTTTGGCCTCTTTGTTAGAAAGTCTGTCGTTTGCTACTCTCCCCTCAAAATTATTTTCCGGTTACGTGCTTAAATTTTAGCGCGGGTTGTGAGCACTTAGTTCAGCTTGTTGAGGCCCCTTTTTTTCTGGAATTCACAGAATACTACTGGCAAACATTTCAAGCTAACTAAGAAATCGAGAATTTTTCGAATTTTAAGTGTAACCAATCGAATACGCAACACACAGTATATCAAAATCAATATAAAACGTACTAAATAACGCACATAAATAATGATGCAGTACAAACATTTTGAGTAGTGCAAAACGCCCATTCGTCCTGAGCTATACAAAGTTTTTTTTAAAATGTAGTGTCGATTATGTCATTATTATTTTAGTGCGCTGTATTTCTGATTTTTATTTACTTACTATTAATATCATTATTTTATGGCTCAATATTTTTGTTAATTTCATTGCTTCATTTCATTGTTTCATTTTGTTAATTTATTTTTTTTTTTTTAAAGTAAGTTTTTATTCTTTCCCTCTCTCATCTCTTATTCTCTCTGGTTTTCTTCCTTCTTCCCAATGTCAACTACTTTTTCATCGTACTTTTTCTACAATTTGTTCACTCACTTTCCTGCCTGCATGAATGTTGGACCTTTTTTTACAGCTGAAGAAGGCTGCACCTTTTGTACTACCCGAAATATTCATATATAATGTACTATTTTTTTCTTTATGTCTGCCGTTTAGAAAATTCTTTGTTAACTTAAACCTTTAAAAACAGAGTTCCTGCTGCACAATATATCAGTTATATCAACTATTCCCAAAACTAATTAAATTTCAGTGTATTAAGTTTTACACGTTTTGCTTGCATGGCTTACAATTCCCTTAACAGCTCCCCTCTAAGTGCTGCAAATAAATAATCGATGCAGCGCATCTTATCCGATCCTTTCCTAGGACTAACAGCATAAGTCACAATCTGTTTATTATCGAGTGGATTTTCAAGCATTTGCATTTAGCTCTTCAAGGGTCGTTGGGTTCCTTGCAAGGGTTGTACCCCCGAGGAAAGTACGTGATGTATAGCTCTCAAAACACGGATTAACCCGCTAATAAATTTTATTAAGTTGCTGTATCACGGCCATTAGAATCACTTCAAGAATTATAAATTTTAATTCTTGTTTCGTGGATAGTATGCGCTGTGATGCAGTTCATCACATGTTTTAATTAGTTCAGTTTTAATTTCCCTATTTTAAATTTAATTCTCTTGCTACTTTTTAAAGTCCCATCTTTCTGGCAGCTATGCTATATTAATTCCGTTTAGTAAATTACTTTTGAATCCACCGTTAAAGTGTTATTTTTTTCTTTCCTTGGTGCCCATGTGGTGTGTTTCTTTGTTCTCCTCAGTACTTCATTGAAATTTCTAGTTATATGTTCTCCTTGCCATCGCCTGTTGGGAGTTCATATTTTACTTGTGTTATCTCTAACTGCTAACAGAAATTTTTGCAATTTGGCGCTTCTATTGGCGACAGTTCGTTCTTCTTCCTGGCGCTATCGCGAAGTTGACTTACTTTGTTCCCTTTTTTGTGTCACTTAACGCCGGTATGGTTCATCTCGTAAAGGTACTCAATTTTTTTTATACGTTACCAGCCACCGTTATATTTGTTCGTATTATTTTAAATGAACTACGTTAATTTTATCCTGTTTTTGTTCATTTTTTGGAGAGCATTGAATCAAGGTAACACAATGCAATCTATACGATATCAATTGTTTCTACAAAATTTTTAAAGTCAGTTTTTATTACCCCTCTCAACATCACCATATACGCACTTAGGATAGTCACACCGTTGTAAGAACATTTTTAACTTAAGTGTTTCATAATCGTAACTAAAGTTTTAAATTAAAAAAAAAAAAGACCACATGTTTGGAATTTCCTTTACAGTGTGTTTCGTGGTACTTACTTTTAGAAATATTTTTGAAAAAAGATGTTGAAAAAGTTCCTTTTTGATTTTAATTAAACTCGCTTTAGTCTGTTAGCAGAACTTGAATATTTTTCTTAATGGTTTACAACAGTGTTGTCTATTGAAGACACTGTTAACAAAATTAGTAAAGCTCACTTTCAAGGAAGTGCATAGAAATTTATAAAAAAGCTTTTTTTTTGGCAAAATGCTTTCATCTGAACGAAATTTAAAGAAATACTGTATTTCGTGACGCATAACTCATTCACATGAAAAAGTGATTCACTATTTATAAAACTAATCAGGGAATTCTAGTTATACTCAAACTGGGATTAAGTAAAGATCGTATAACATACTGATGTCCTAAAGTAAGGTCACAAACTCTAAATCTGTCATAACTGAATAAATATTCGGTTTATTGTAGCAAAATTTGGTACAGATGCATACGATCAAAGTAAAAAGCATATAGTTACATAAAAATATCGAAAAAAGGTGAATTCTACCGTAAATTTAAAAGTATTTTGATTCTGGATTGTTTAAAAAAGTTTTATAGGGAAAGAGAAAAGATTGAAGATTTTTTTTCCCCATCTCAAACCTGCCTTGGGGTTCTAAATTCCTGTCGTCGGCCTGCAATGCTAGTTAGCAAGCATTTGCTAGGTGTCGCCATTCTACTGCGACTTTGGCTGGACTTCCTCATGATGATGTTACTTGATGCTACTATTTGACACGTTACACAACGTGAATGCCACTTTTGGAGACACTTGTAACCAACACGCCAACTTCCTTTGTGAATGATCAACATCAAACTTACCAACGGCTAACGATTTCGCTGAATCATCGAAACGATTATAAGAACTCATTCTACTACAAACAGCGAAACTTGTAGCTTTCATTGCAATATTCACAACAATGCAGGCAAAAATCCCGGATGCTTAAACGGTCAAATTCAACGTTATGCTACAAAACTAAAGCTAAGCATCATTTATTCTAAACAGAAGGCAATCTATCATTGTGTTATTCGTTACTCAAAATATATAAAATACAAATTTTATCAATTTCACAGCAGGCACTTATGAATTATTGTAAAAAACGAGATTGTAACCTTAATTTTGGACATCAGGGTGAAATCTCTGTAGATTCAGAACGGAAGCCAAATTCTGTGTGATAATGCCCTCATAAACGTTGATACGATTCCTTGTCAAGTTGCAACTCAAAGATAGAGGTCGGCCAAGTCTAAACATAAGTTCTGTGCTGGACAAGAATGCCACTGTCAGAACTAGAATTTTAATCAAGACATGTACTTGAGGCATACATCTGAGGTCTACCAAAAGCTCCTAGATAAAGAAAGCCAAAGAGCTTTGCTGTCACCAGGATGATGATGTCCATTTCATGATGTCAAACATTTGGCATCATCAATAGGCCTTCATGTAAAATTTTTACACAAAGTAATATTTGAAGTTTCTAGTGAATTGACTCACGAAATACAAAACAAAATATTTTAACTATTTTAGGCAATTTTTTTTTTTTTTTTTTTTTTTTTTTTTTTTTTACGGTAACTGGGAATTTTTTTAATCACCACTAGTTACATAATATGATAAGGAAACAGATCACCATGAACTATTTTGTAACTATATTTTCTAATATTTGTAACATTGAACAAAAGTTTAAAATAATTTTATATTGAGAAAATAAAACTGATGACGTCAAAGCTTCGTTTATTTGATTTTCTTTATACACGAGGTTTCGTGTCTATGTGGCAAAAATTTAACACATATGAAAAGAGTAACTAAAGCTAGGTTCAATCCTTTATCTACTTATGGCACTTAGAAGTATCATAAAAATAAATACTTCACGCAATCAGCTTACACCATGTTCTATTAAAGTAAAATTGTTTGAAATGGATAACTTTCTGCTCAGTTTCTAATCATATCAGTAAAGCGATTTAAGCATTAGTGAAATTTTAGACGTTGGTTTTATTAATATTGAATTAGATTTCCCAAAAGTGTTTCATTCAAAGTATTTCTTGAATTCTTTAGTTTTATTTGTGCTATTCGTTTGAAAAAGACTCATTGATTGCTTTTGAAATAATCATCCGACTTATACCTAGCTTTTATTAATATTTGTCTCAGTTTTCTCCTATATTATATTAATCATATTGATCATTCATTGCCTAACAAAAACAACAGGAGAAACACAGTTTCAAGTTGATATTCTTAACCAGCTCACATTCACCAAATCTTTTTTTCGGGCTTCTTGCTCTTTTTAGGGGAGTCTCTTTACAATTCAGATCCCCAGAACAATGAGAGCAAACTGCAGGAACTCTTAATTTGGAACATTAGAATTCTCAAAGTACTTCTACACTCTCAAAAATTATTTCTTCAATTCACGGAATTTTGCAGCAATCAGTGCTGCCGGAATATTTCCGTGAATTGATGAATATCCGTTTCTTTTTCCTCCTGTCAACTGAAGAAACTTCTTTAGAATGAACAAAATGCTACCCTCTTCTTCAGATTTTCGCGAAGAATTCACGGAAATATGTTTCCAAGGAGTACGTAAATTTTTCGTTGAAAAATGGGGAATAAATTAGTATATAAAGGCGCACTCTCAAAAATTATTTCTTTAACTCACTGAAAAATTTCTGGCAGCAGTGCTGCCGGAATATTTCCGTTATTTGACGAATATTCGTTTCTTTTCTTCTGCCAATTGAAGAAACTTCTCCAGATTCAACGAATTTCTTTCCTCTTCTTCAGATTTCAGGAAAAGGAATTCACGGAAATATTATGTTTCCAAGGAGTACAGAAATTATTTGTTGATAAATGAGGGATAAATTAGAGTATACAGACGAATTTTTCTGAGAGTGTAACGAGAATGAAGAGGATTTTCAAAACTTGATTTATCGCGCCCACACACTGCATGTCTACGTCTACTGTCGGTCTTCCGTAGTCGCTCGAAGATAACATTTTATCGTGAAACTCTACGGTCATCCGTATTATTGTTCAAACCACAACATCATGTTTCAGAAGAATAGTCATCCACAGATCTGTTGTATTACTACCCACAAAAAGCATTATGTAAGTGCCACGCAATTCCTACGGTTTAATCAAATGACGATCTGGGTGGTTAAACATGTAAGGACAAAACTCGGAGAAAACGTACTAATAAATGGCAGTATTCCTTTTATTTAAAAAAAATCGCTGTAACATAGACCATTTGCTAAGATCAATTTGCCGGTAAAAAGCTCAATTAATGAAGCTTTTGTTAGACTTAATAAGATCTTTCTTTAGAGGGGCTGAATTCTTTCGTTTGCCGTTGAACCTAAATACTGCTTTTTAAAAATTTCAAGAACAATTCTTCTAATTGATCAAAACTGCAGAAGTTGGTACTTCCAAGATATCTTGAATGACAATACGACTTGTCACAAAAAGCAAGTTGTTCTGAATTCTTTGAGCAACATTCTGGATAATGAAACAAAATGATTGTCCATCTAATATATATGAAAGACGGGATCACTATGAAGTCCATTTGTAGGTGATATGTAGTTTATCTGGCAACATTCAGGTAATAAAATAAAAATAAATGATAATTGTTCTAATAGATCAGGGAGCAATCACCATGGTGTCTATTTTCAGGTCATGATATCCTTAGAGACACAATCTGTATAATTAATAATTAAATCAAATAATTCTTCACCTAATATATAACAGAGTTGTGATCATTATCATACCTGGTTTTAGGCCATGATTGAAAAAGTTTATACAAGAGATAGTATCAGCTGAAACTACCCAATGTTTCACGTTTACAGAAAAAATATGGCTAAATATGTTTTTTGTAAAACAATATAGATTTGTAGGATCTACTTAATGGTCAATCAAAATATCACTCGAAATGTTTAGGCATTTTAATAATTATTATTTCGTCTACAGTAGATTACCAAAGTATTCATAAGCTGAGTTCATCGGAGAAAATTTTAGAATTGCATGAAGTAGTATTTCATATGGATTTGGAATGTGTGGCGAAAATAGATTTTTAAAAATGAAATAAAAAAGACGAGAAACATTTCAAAAATATAATGTGATAAATCACCAAAAAATAATACGAAGTAAAAAAATGATATAATTGGAAATCCCACTGCTTGTGTTTATCTTCTGTAATTACATTATCCCTTATTATATCATTAAATGTTACAATGACAAATACGGCGGTGTTCCCAAACAGGAGCCATGGGATTAAACAAACTACATCTGTAAAATTAACATGTTAATTCGACTGAATGTTCATCTTATTCTTCCCACATTTTTTCCCAGAAGTTGAGAGAAAATCAACTGGCATTTACCTACTTTGTTGCCAAAAGCTCTAATTGCATTTGGTAATCTTTGTTTCTTTGTATAGTTTGACTTTTAATTAACTGTGCATATCTATAGGAATTAATTTTTTATGTATTCCAGAAGGATTTAAGATATTACGAGATAAAATGTTTTCAGATTGTTTTACGGATTTTTTATATATTATATTAAAGGAAAATTATTCAATTTTCCTTCAGCGCTTGTTTAGTATGAAGTTTCTCTTGATAAACCTAAATAAATTTCCGTAGTGAATTTTATGTAATTTGTTGATTTCAATTTTCAACACTACATAAAATTTAATATTTTTAACAAAATTTTAAGCTTCAGTTAAATTAATCAACAATATAACAATATATACATAGTTACATCACAAATAACATGTTTTAGTTAAGTAAAAAGAAAATGGAATTACGAAAATTGCATGCAAATTTACATTTGTTTTTAATGGTTACACTGTTATAAAAAGTTACTGAAATAAACGGTCATTGTCTGGCAGCAATGCTACCAGACAATAACCGTTTTCCCATATGCGGTGTCGGAGAAAATGCTTAATTTCCGTTCACATGTTATCTTACTAAACGGTTTCTCTCCGTTATTTTCAGTCTCAGAATTAGATTTTTTTCCCCGATATTTTCAGGCAGGAACTTCTTTTTTTCCCTATTCAAGAAAGGTATTTTTCTTTTTTTCCTAAATCCCTAAGAAGGATTTTAAGCTTCATTTAAAATTATATGGAATAAGGTTTTGTATCACATTTGAAAGATATTATGCCTCATTTTCCAATAAGCGACATTATTGGACAAAACCGGGTACCTACGTACTTTCAAAAAATAATTTATTTACCCTAGAATATAGTTTTTATACATTAAAAATAGTCTATTTTGAAACCAACGTTCTATTTCATTCAAATACATTGTAATACATTCAACTAGAAATTGAAGCACTTTATTCCTGTAGTTATTTTAACATGTGAGAAAAAGCTGTCCTAGTCCAACTTTTCCATATATATATATGTGTGTGTGTAGATGTTGTAGACAATTCTTCGTTGTTGAAATATAGAATTAGTTTGTTTGTAACTGCACCAACAGCTTCAATAAAAATATTTTTTTTTTGGGGGGGGGAGGAGGTGGTATGCTGCTAAAACACCTCAGTTGTTTTAAAAAGTGTACATACATCTACATAGATTGTTATAAATAGTGCACAGTTAAAAATATGTTTGAATTATTCGTTTTCTTCATTTTTTATTACCAGAGCTGTAATCAATGATTATTAGCCCAAGAAAATTAATTTTAAATCAAGGCAAATTCTTTACATACAGGGTTGTCCAAATTAAACTTCCCCAACTCAGAGGCCTGTGCAGGATGTTGTATGGGTCATAATGTGATGAAAGTTTGAAAACAGACACCTCAGACCACGCGCTCGTGATTTAATTAAAAAAGTTGTTTGTACAAGAAGTTGCCGATAGGTGGCGCTGTAACACTATTAATTTGCATATTGCAACAATGTGATTTGCAGAAATAAAGCTTCTGCGCAACGTATCCAAAAGACGAGCCCTACAAAAGTGGAAGACTTACGCTGCACAGTCAGTTGTTTCCAGCTTGCTGATGCACAATGATGACTTTGAAAGACAAAGCTCTGTTAGTGAAACTTTTCTACCAGAATGACGAGAACTCCTGTGCTGTGATAAGAGCATTCCGCAGGCTGAAGAACTTACCTCGAGGACCAATGACACCACGCGCTTTACGAGACAAGTTCGAAAGAACCGGACAGCTGGGAATTTTACCAGGTAGAGGACGACATGTAGTGGATTCTGCACGCGTACAAGACGTTGCTTTGGCGATCGTGGACGCCACTAGTCAATCATCACATGGTGTTGTCAGTGTGCCAACTGTTTCTCGTACTGTTGATATGTCCTATTCGACCACGGCACACATAAGAACATCTGTAGAACGTCTTGTTGATCTGAAGCACCGCCTATCGGCAACTTCTTGTTCTAATATTTTTTTTTTAATAATTCACGAGCGCGTGATCTGAAGTGTCTGTTTTAATAATTTCATCACATTATGACCCATACAATATCCTGCACATGCCTCTGAGTTGGGGAAGTTTAATTTGGACAACCCTGTATATCTTAATATACTATGCAAAAAGTATTTTTTTAATAAATAGAATATAAATTCACTATAGTCTCTAGTTATAAAACGAATTCACAGTACAATCAAAATACAGAAATGCAGTCATGGTTAAACCAGCTGTGAGGTATAATTAAAGCAGAAACCAAATTTATTTTCAAGGAAAAGGTAAAATAGTACTTACTCCCTTTGACTGGAGATATCATAACTTCATTTGTTTTACAAAAGCTACGAGATTTTCATAATCCAATCGTAAGAAACGCATCCCCCCATATTTAGGTTGAATTTATTTCACAACTCTGAATATGAAAAAGATGCATTTGGTATTCGGATATAAATAAAATTATCACAAGCGAATACACCGAGAAATAAGTTTCGTCGTGTCCACTGTATTAATGTAGCACTCACAGGAAAAAGACTTAGCATTAATTAAAATACTGTACTCCAACTATCTGCAGTCGTCTGTTACATGCATAATGCGACGATATTTTTGTACGTTTAAGGGATCTTAACTCTCCAACTTGAACTGCAGGCAGAATAAGCAACGAAAATATTGCATTCAAAATTGCTAAAATCAGCTTTGTAGGTATTATTTTGATTACGAGCCGAAGTGACTCCGAGACATTTCATTAGTTCAAGCTCGCAGGTGCCAGAAAGAGAACGGAAAATGCCCTTTTAGAACTAGGCTTCAAAAGATTCACAGATAATTTTCGTTTTTTAACAGAACTTCCGTTGAAAAACAGGAAAAATCCTTTATTCACCAATAAGGGAGATTCTCCCGTGAAAACCAGGTTGATATTTTAAATTCAGATTTTTATAACAGTGTACAGATTATCTCAACACTTACAGAACTGTGGAGAAATAATAGGACTTTTTCTTCCTCACTATTTTCTCGGCAAATTATTTTTGATTAGCATAGACCTGGCATGGATGTAAAAGGTCAATATCATAAACAATTCTGATGCTCTCTCGCACTTTGTTTTGAAAACATTCAAACATGCCAACTGACATATTAGTGTAGTTTTAAATATCTCTATAAAAATAAAAACAGTGCATCTTGTACAGAAAGCACGGTTATCCACTCAATTTCTGGTAAAACATACACTGGGGAAAAATGAAGATCTAAAGTAAAAATGTTTCCACTTACTTAGCGAGTTGTAGTCAATCCAATAATGAAATTGTATGAATTGTATGAAGCAACATTCACTCTTGAAAACCGCTTTTATTCCTCAGCAATTTTAGCCCTAAACGAAGATGCAGTAAGCCATACACACTCGGAAACAAACATTCTGAACAAAACTGGAATGGTATTTAATCTTCAAAAGCATGCTTGGTTATTCAGAGACAAACCAGATTCATGTTTTCACTTTGCCAGAAGAATAGTATTCCAATTTTGTGAGTTTTCAGTAAGCTCTTATGCATTTCGTTATGGTGAAGGCATAAATATCTTACTGAAGAACTGTGGAAAAGACTGTACACTCTTAAAATATAGTTCACCGTTTCACCGAATTTCCAGTGCCAATTTAGCTGCAACCGGTATTTTGAAAAATGTGGTGCTAAGGTTCACCATTTTAGCGGTATTTCCTTAAGCACCATCATATAGCAAAATTAATACGCACTACTAGTAGAAAAAGGAAAAAAATAATTCTACTCGGGGCTCGAATCCACAATGGCTGTTTTAAACGATCTCGTGTTGACAACTAATCCACTACTGACAAAATTCTTTAGCAAAAACAAATTATATACAGCATTGTTTTATCTCAATTTGCAAAAAAATTTTCTTGTTAATAGTAAAATATTGAGCTCTGGTATTTTACACGTGATTTTAGAAAAGTAATAGTAACTCAGAAATAATGATGAGTTATGAGCTATAATCAGTTTATGTTCTCTTTTATATGAATGTAGTTAATTTATATGAATCCCTTACACAGCCTATATTGTTTAACAAAGGTTCTTTCTTCCGTTTTCAAACGATTTTTCTTTTCCAAGAATTCATGAGGGAGTTTTATCTTAATTTTTGTAATCGTCGCTAACCTCCTAACGCGAGCTAACGACGGCCATGTTACTTCACCGGAAAACTCTATTTTTCACAGTTGAACCGAAATCTGGGTTCAATCGGTACTTATTTTTATAAGACACTAGCTGAAGTACCCGTCCTCGACGGGTTAGTGAATGAAAATTTCCAAAAAGCAAGAACTTTCGTCAGCATTGTAGGAGTACACAGAATGGATGTAGTATGTTGCCAAAGTAAAGAAAGCGAAGTTATATTTTTCATGTATTGTTAAAATATTACAGGTTAGAGAGTAACTAAGTAATATCATTTCATTCGCTTTAGTTGTAATTATGTAAAGCGCGAACGAATATTTACGCATATTGAAATAATTTTCGCAAAATCTCAAAATTTAATCAACAATTTTGAAAAATTTGAAGCCTAGAATTTAAGTTGAGTGACAACCTATCATGTCACCCAAATTCGTTTCATTCCCTGCAGTCTTTATTTCGTGATGCTGGAAAAAATTTTCAGCACTTTAAAACGATTTTCGAAAAATCTCAAAATGTAAGCAAAATTTTTTTAAAATTCAACGCCTATAAATTAAGATTAGCAACTATCACTCAATTTCGTATCATTCGTATTAGTCGTTATTACGTGATGTTTGAAGAAATATAAACGTATTTTGAAAGAATTTTCACAAAATCTCAAAATCTAATAAAAATGTTTAAAAAATTGGGCTCCTACAGTTTATGTTGAGCAACCATCTATCGTGTGACCAAATTTCATATCATTCGCTTTAGTCGTTATTACGTAATACGGGAACAAAGATTCACTCAGTTTTAAACGATTTTCACAAAATCTCGAAATCTGATGGATTTTTTTAATTAGATGCTTATAGTTTAAGGTGAGTGACCACCTATCATTTCACCAAATATCGTTTTTCCACCTTTGTAGTTATTACGTGATGTGCGAACACAAATTTACGCAGTTTGAAATGATTTTCGCAAAATTTCAAAATCTAATCAAGATTTTTTTAAAATTCGACGCCTATGTTTTAAGTTGAGTACCACCTATCATGTCACTCAATTTCATATCATTCACTTCAATCGTTTTTACGTGATGCTTGAACACAAATTTACGCAGTTTGAAATTATTTTCGCAAAATCTCAAAATCCAATCAGGATTTTTTAAAAATTGGACGCCTATGTTTTAAGTTGAGTGACCACCTATCATGACACCCAATTTCATATCATTCGCTTCAGTCGTTTTTACGTGATGCTTGAACACAAATTTACGCAGTTTGAAAGGATTTTCGCAAAATCTCAAAATCCAATCAAGATTTTTTAAAAATTGGACACCTATGTTTTAAGTTGAGTGACCACCTATCATGACACCCACTTTCATATCATTCGCTTCAGTCGTTTTTGCTTGATGCTTGAACACAAATTTACGCAGTTTGAAACGATTTTCTCAAAATCTGAAAATCTAATCAAGATTTTTTTTAAATTCGACGCTTATGTTTTAAGTTGAGTGACCACCTATCATGACACCAAATTTCATATCATTCGCTTCAGTCGATTTTACGTGATGCTTAAACAAAAAAAGCGTCACGGACAGAATGACAGACAGACAAACTTTTTTTTGAGGGTCGCATCGGATTCCCGGGTGCTTGAAACGGATAGAAATCGCAAAATTTTTGAATTCCAAGAAATGTACAGACAAAAGTCTAATTTTATTTATATAGATTTTCAGTTGAACCCTTAATACGGTTCAACGTATATGGAATTGTTTGCAACTCTCTGATCTCACCGGTTATTTGGTGAAACGTTGAACTTACATTTATAACAGTGTAGGTCACCAAAGGTACAGTTAATTCACCTCCAATTGATACTGTTCGTTTCACTAAGGAAAGATGTCTGAACACAGAAAATAAGTTTTGAAAAAACTTATTTTCTGTGTATAGTCTGATTCATTACTCTCGCTGAGCATCCGCCGAGAGGGGAGTAGTGCCTCCTCAACCTTGCTTTGAAAACAGATCGTTTTACAAATTTTCTTCCGAAACCTCTCCAAACTTCACTATTCTTACTCTTTAATATGCTATGTGCCTTTTTACAAATTTCGGTCATGCTATGCTAATATCCAGAATTATAGAAAATTGCGGTTATGTGTACAAACAACCGTTGTTTTAGAAGAGCAATCCCAGTGGTATATGGCGATTAGCAATAGCAAGCTGAATTCTACAAGAAATTAGTTCTGTATTCGCTTAGTCGCATGTCCGAGCTTCTGCAAAATTTAAAACAAGCTACTGTCATGTGTATTATAAATTTAAGAATCAACAGATTCAAATGGATTCTTTGATCTATAAAACGAACCACAGTATTCTGAAGGCTGAAATGCATTTTTTGCAGTGATTTGAAACCTTAAAACTCTTGCAAACCTAGATGATTTTACAATTTCGAGTGTCTTTGATTGACTTGAAGTTATATGAAAATCGTTTACGAGTAAAAGGCATCTTTTTTCACGGAGATCGTGTTCGTATCTCTTTATGACTACTATCCCTGGCAAAGTAAAAGTTAAGAAATTCCTACTCCTAAAACATGAAGTAAGTGAAGATATATCTTCTTGTAGCTGGTATGATAATTTTACTTACCAATTAGGAGCAATTTGACCAAAAACTTTTAGAGCAGTTTGCCTAATTATGAAGTAAAATTTTGAGCTGAAACAACTAGATGAGGAAAAGAAATTTTTTCTGCGAATAAACTTATCGTATTACGCCGAAGATGCAATGTTTATTCAAATTCAAAGAGATGGTTGAAAATCTTATTTTTTACAATAGTCACGTATTAACTCCAAAAAAAAAAATACATTTTCCATTGATTGTATTTAAAATTCGATCTTATGTTCAAAGGACTGAATGCATTTCAGGACGGGTAAATGTTACTTTAAACATGCTGCTAGAATCACTTAGAAATCAAACATGAAAAAGATACACGTGATTTATATCCTCTTACCATCGACTTCTCAGCAAGTAAGCTAAATCTATACCAGCAAACAAACAAAACTGTGGTGAATGAGGAAAAACATTGACAGATTCAAAAGTACCGCCACAGATGAAAACTTGGAGATAGGACTAGTCGTGAATATTGTATATTCGTAGGAGTTTTTGATTGATTTGCTGAAGTCTAAAAGATAGTATCTACTAAAGTCTACAACGCCAATCTACTGTCATCAAACCAGTCCAGTTGAAAGAAACCGAATAGAAATTTAAAATATATTGGTAATTCTTGTTAGTGATCGCATTTAAGAGAGCAGAAATTTTTCAAAATTTGCTTTGTTAATCAACAAAGATTTTGCTGTGTAGTTTTGTGTTAAATACTATTTTCTGAAATAAATCCTGTTGGTTGATTGCTATAAGAGAGTATGGAAGTTTCTGAAAAAATAGTTCGAATATTATTTTAGTCTGCTGCGATATTCGTTTATTTTTAAGTAACAAACTTTATTCTCAGATGGAGCAATCAAATATGCTAGTTATTTTAACTATTTACGTGATTTAATGCTGGAAGAATAATTTGTTGGCTAATCCGGCAATAAAAAGCGTTATCTAAGAAAATTTTATATCATAAAATATAGATCTTCGGACAAATTCTTAGTAAGGGCAAAATGTGATGCAAATACATTTTCCATCTTTTATCATGTATTAAATAAAATTAGGCTATTACTAAAACTAATCATTCCCGTTGTTAAGTAAAGACTTTTTTATCCATAACAATTTGGCGAAATAACTGTTCTTTTCCGAAATTGCCGGCCGTGGAATTAATTCTATTTATTAACCTTTATCACCTTACGCACTAACTTTTAATTTTGTACATATTTCCAGAAATTACTCAGCCTCCAATGAATACCAATTTGGTCCAATAAAAATAAATTAGGTTACAGCTTTCTTTCTTTCTTTTATTTTGTGATTTTACTGCAAAGATTACTTCTAACTTTCGTTAACTTTTCTTATTTTTCCCTTTTCTTTCTTTCTTTTCAAAGAAGCAGTGATATTTAAACAGTCTTTTCTATGAATCTATTAATTGTTTCGTTTTGAAACGAGGATTACATTTTTTCATTAACTTATCAAAATTTAAATTATTAATTTTGAGTAAAAAACTCAGTAAAAAAGTACATTTAATATGTGCTATTACATTTTCCCGTAAAGACATAAAACAGCACATCATATATTAAATACACAATGCAACAACAATGAATTTTCATAAAGCATTTTAAATGTTGAAAACTTTTGTCCATCTCATTAAGTATGTTTATTTTTTAAGTATATAACAAAATTCTGTCGAAGGGAAACTATGAGAAGTAATCGAATCCCTAGAAAAATTGAAATTATTCCCACTAAAACATTATTTAAATCAAAATTAACTAACTGAAAGTAGATAAATGAATTACTGTTTTCAGTATTCATTTATTTAGTAAAAATATTTTATAATAATAATTTAATAGGTTTTGTCTTATGAAATTTTATTAAACATTATTCGAAATTAAAAAAAGATTCATCAATGAAAATTTACTATTTGATAGTCAAAAATATATTGCTTAGTTCTTTGTTTTTTCGCCCATAAATAACATGGAATTTCATCCAAGAAACTGTTTCTATTTTCGTTCTGAGCACTGTCGTTTTCCCGTATGAAAATTTCTTTTACAAAAAAAAAAAAAAAAAAAAAAAAGGATTTTAGACCGTTTTTACGAGTGATATGCTTATGCAAGAAATACGCTTCTTTTGCGTTAATGTGAACCAGACTTTGGTCTAATTGAAACCGAGCGAGAATCAGATAGCTCAGCTGTTGATTTCAATACCGGTGTGTATCAAGAAAGCAGTACACTTTTCAAAGCCATATTTTCAAGACTGATCCCACACAATCTATCCAAACGTACAAATGGGCCAGGGTGCGCATGTAAACCAATTACAGCGTAGAACCTCAGTTAGCAGTTGTTTCTGTAAACCAATCGGATAACGAAGTCTGATCGGAATGTGCTCTGAAAACATGATTTTGCGTAAAACTAACGAATAGATTGACTTTGCAAATTGCTTATCAGCATAGAGAAGCACTTGAATATGAATAGTGATATCAAATATGTAGCGTTATACACTAAAGTGTAACTAAATACGGGGATCAATAGTTTCGTAAGTTTCATTGCATCTATTAAAGTAGCTATAAAAAAAAAGAATGTTCATAAATTAAAATGATTCGATTTGTTGTTGTTGTTGTCGTGCGCATGGATAGACGACACTATCCATGGAAAGAGGGGTACCATTGTCATCTCTATAGTTTGGACTTGTTGGCCCCTAATTTTGAACCGATTGCAGAGGAGGGATAAACCATCACCTTAAATCGGCACCCCCCAGAGGTATCGTTTAACAATATGGAGAACATTGGTGCCACGACGGATTTTACGTGCACCAGATCCCATTAGCGTACACGGTCCCACAGCAGTCGAGCCGAGAGGGAATCGACCCTTTCAAGCACTGGCCATGCCGGATACTGTTTCATTTGCCGTGTTCTTATGGGAGTTTAACACTTGCATCATTGAGGGACATCTGATTTCTTAAGGAGAGGAATTAGTGTTACAAACTAATTAAAGATAATATGCTAGATTCATTCTACAAAATAATTGCTCAACAGATTAGAGAGGATGATTTCCAGTAGATGGAAAATCCACCGACAGACGGAGAATTTTTTGATATCATAAAAGGTATTGAAGTGTGTGAAGAAGTTTTGAAAGAGGAGATTTTCAAATATGGCTGAACGTTGAAAACGAACATAGGAATTTTGAAATCCTTAATGATGAAAAAATTATACAAGCCGTTGACCCCTCATCAGATTTTAACGATAATGAGAATGCATACCGGGATTTTGATAATACTATAAGTCAATATGTAGGATGATAAGTTACTCAAGCACTAACAACTGTTCTAAATTATTTGGAGCAAAGAAGCAATGTTACGGCGAAATATCTTCTGTTGGTCAAAAAATGGAGTGATCGGACAGCCACTGATAGACATTCTAGAATTTTTCAACAAAAAGTGAAAGACATTTAAAAAAATGTAAATTTCATAAATTAGTGTATATTAAATTTAAAAAATGCAATATTTTCTTGAGATTTGTGTTATTTTTGAAAATGTATCTTTTATTATTTAATTTAGTACGGTTGAAAAATTTTCAACTGGCTTTTCGAAATTTAATACAAAGTAATTGATTTCCTTCTTAAATCTAATGAATTGTGAAATAAAACTTTATGTATGTTTATTTTTATCATTTAAAAATGTATTTATTTAAATTCGTGAATAAGTCCAGCTTTTATACATAGTTTCTATAAAAAAATATTTCCGATATCCAAGGTACTGGCGGTCCAAGTTAGCTCGGATGATCGAGATTTTACTGAATTTGTTGAATTTTGCCTGTGGGTTGACAAGAACCTATAATAAACAATTCTACTGGGTCGTTGATTCGATGTCTCGTGTCTCAGTGGATTTTGTGTAGCCAAAGTTCCCAAAAAGACTTATCTCTGATTCTGTACGTGAGATAGGTATTTAGAAATGATCTGAACTGTTCGGGAGAATGCGTTCATAATGAAAAAAAATTAACACTAGCTCGAAAAAATTTACTGCTTGAAAATATATTTTATGTACTGGGTGTTTCAAAACTGTTTTTAAGAAGTTCTTGGTAAAATAAAATGTCCAAAAGCTATAGATTACTTTAAAAAAATAATGATTAATGATTAGAGAATAAAAAAATTAAAATGCTTATTTATAAGCATTTTAATATATGCTCCTGTAAAGATAAGAATGTATGATTCATGAAAACTTAAACTGTAAACACTGAATTCTATTCTGGCATTAAAAAGTGGCAAATGCATCTAATCTTATAAATAAAAATGAAATTCTGTTTGTTTGTTTGTTTGTTTGTTTGTTTGTTTGTTTGTTTGTTTGTTTGTGGATTTGAGTTGTATACAAATCCACAAAAATGGACCTATCGGCCTGAAATTTAGTACAGATATGTAAAATAATATAGAATAACTCATAGTCCACTTTAAAACTTTGAAAGTCCACCCGTTCCCGGAATTTAAGAGATTTTTTATGTTCTCCACGCAAAAAGCTTTCCGTAATTGTAACCCCTGTAGTGAAAAAAGTGTGAAATAAAGATCGTGGTTGCCATGTGTGGCGATTTTGCCGAATAAGATGTTTTAAATTCTCAAAGTAAAAATAAAAGAATAATAATGATTTTTTTTGTTAGTTTATATTCGTAAGGTTATATTTTTTTTAATTATAATATCGTGTGCATGGGAAATCGGAGCAGGAATGAAATGTTTTATACGCAAAACAATAAGAATTGAAGATTTCCGAGACTAATATGTTAAATTTTTTTAGTTTGGCGAAAAAATAAAATGGCTCAAATGCCGAGAAAGTGAGTTCTAGCGGTTTGCACAGTTTCCAGCTTGGCGCAATTTACTGAGAGCTTAAGGAAACGGATTTTTGAAAACAAGTGCAAAGGTTTTATTAGAATACAGCATTAAATTTTAATGATCCGTGCGAAAATAATGCAGTTATTAAAGGATTTCAAGCCATCTATCTTCAGCATTCTCGCGATTTTGAGGAGGATTCTAACGCTTGGCGCTATTTATCGTAATTTAATCGTCTGCTATTTGGGTTATGAATACACCTGCGTATAAGTTTTTGAAATTTTCATTCAGTTGGAATTGTGCATTTTTCTGAGCAGCTTTTCTGCATCTAATGTATTACATCCAGAAAAAAGGATGTTAGAAATATCAATTTTAATTTTGTTTAATCACACTCATGAATAATGATACACTTTCCAACTTAATGAAAGAAGGAACGAAAATAGGGAAGACCCATGGATTATAACTCTTTTTATATATAGCACTTTAGTGCGTATTTAAAAATCTGAAAGTGTGTCAGATTTTCTATGATTCTAGAGCTTGGCGCAATTTAATGAGAGGGTATTTTTAAAAACAAGCATAGGTTATCTTATAAATAAAAATGAAATTCTGTTTGTCAATTTGTTGATTTGGGTAGTATACAATTCCACCAAAATGGACCTGTCAGCCTGAAATTTTACACAGATATGTAAAATAATATAGAATAAATGATAGTCCACTTTAAAACTTTGAAATTTCACTTAAAAACGTTTTCCTCCTGAATGGTTCTCTTAATTTCCGTTCCCGGAATTTAAGAAATTTTTTATGTTCTCCACGCAGAAAGCTTTACGTAAAAATAACCCCTGTAGTGAAAAAAGTGTGTGAAATAAGCATCTTGGTTGCCATGTGTGGCGATTTTGCCGAATAAAATGTTTTAAATTCTTAAAGTAAAAATAAAAGAATAATAATGATTTTTTTAGTTTATTTTTTTAGGTTATTTTTTTAATTATAATATCGTGTGCGCATAAGAAATGAGAGCAGGAATGAAATGTTTTATACGCAAAACAATGAGGGTCGAAGATATTCGAGACTAATATGTAATTTTTTTTAGTTTGGCGGAAAAAAAATGGCTGATAGGCCGATTTTTAGAGAGTGAGTTCTAGCGGTTTGCACAGTTTTAGGCTTTTTGGCGCAATTTACTGAGAGCTTAAGGGAATAGCATTTTTGAAAACAAGTGTATAGGTTTTCTTAGAATACAGCATTAAATTTTAACTATCCGTGCAGAAATAATGCAGTTATTAGGGCATTTCAAGCGATGTAGCTTCAGAATTCTCGCCAATTGAGGCATTTATTGATTTAACTTGGGGGATATCCGCCAAATTTCAGAAAATTGAAATCTTCGCATTTAGTACATCGAGGTAACGATGAATAAAACATGTTATAGTTGATAATTTAAAAAATGCGGCTGTATTAAGGGATTCCACTTTTCAAATAAATGCCTGGCGGTCGAACCATTTCCCATTTTGATTGCTGCTAAGTCAATGCTTCGAATGATTCCCTGAAAAAACTCTTGCAAAATGGCGTATGCTGGCACTTTGGCGAGGCTTAGATTTGAAACTGGATTTTACTTAAGACTGGTATATACGTATAATAAGACTGGTTATAGATAAAAATGAATGTTGGTATGTGTGTAGGAGGTTGAAAAACTCCAGCACCGTTTTCACCCCACACACGGAGAATTTTTTGATATCATAAAAGGTATTGAAGTGTGTGAAGAAGTTTTGAAAGAGGAGATTTTCAAATATGGCTGAACGTTGAAAACGAACATAGGAATTTTGAAATCCTTAATGATGAAAAAATTATACAAGCCGTTGACCCCTCATCAGATTTTAACGATAATGAGAATGCATACCGGATTTTGATAATACTATAAGTCAATATGTAGGATGATAAGTTACTCCACTAACAACTGTTCTAAATTATTTGGAGCAAAGAAGCAATGTTACGGCGAAATATCTTCTGTTGGTCAAAAAATGGAGTGATCGGACAGCCACTGATAGACATTCTAGAATTTTTCAACAAAAAGTGAAAGACATTTAAAAAAATGTAAATTTCATAAATTAGTGTATATTAAATTTAAAAAATGCAATATTTTCTTGAGATTTGTGTTATTTTTGAAATGTATCTTTTATTATTTAATTTAGTACGGTTGAAAAATTTTCAACTGGCTTTTCGAAATTTAATACAAAGTAATTGATTTCCTTCTTAAATCTAATGAATTGTGAAATAAAACTTTATGTATGTTTATTTTTATCATTTAAAAATGTATTTATTTAAATTCGTGAATAAGTCCAGCTTTTATACATAGTTTCTATAAAAAAATATTTCCGATATCCAAGGTACTGGCGGTCCAAGTTAGCTCGGATGATCGAGGTTTTACTGAATTTGTTGAATTTTGCCTGTGGGTTGACAAGAACCTATAATAAACAATTCTACTGGGTCGTTGATTCGATGTCTCGTGTCTCAGTGGATTTTGTGTAGCCAAAGTTCCCAAAAAGACTTATCTCTGATTCTGTACGTGAGATAGGTATTTAGAAATGATCTGAACTGTTCGGAGAATGCGTTCATAATGAAAAAAAATTAACACTAGCTCGAAAAAATTTACTGCTTGAAAATATATTTTATGTACTGGGTGTTTCAAAACTGTTTTTAAGAAGTTCTTGGTAAAATAAAATGTCCAAAAGCTATAGATTACTTTAAAAAAATTTTGATTAGAGAATAAAAAAAATTAAAATGCTTATTTATAAGCATTTTAATATATGCTCCTTTACAAAGATAAGAATGTATGATTCATGAAAACTTAAACTGTAAACACTGAATTCTATTCTGGCATTAAAAAGTGGCAAATGCATCTAATACTTATATTTAAAGATTTTATTGATGATTTTTTTTTATCCTGCATAAATTTACTGTGCGCGACAGTATATAGTACAGATTATGTGGAGACATCCTGAACATTTTAAAATTCGTTTATTATTACATCTGTTTAAAAGTTTTTTAAAAACAGATTTCATTTTGAATTTACAAAAATCTAACGTATAATCTAGCCGATCTAATAGTATTTATGAGCTGTACAAATTGTTTAAAGCCATGTTAACTATGTGTATATTTTAACACGGCATTATTATATTCAATGATATTTGTTCACACGAAAATACTGTTACAAGTTTCTAATGAACGTTCTAAATTTCAACTCAAATAAGACGTGGCAATATTCCACTATGAAAGTATTTGCTTAAATAATTTGAGCTAGAAAGTTATCCTAACATTTTAATAAAAATAACATAATTACGTATGCGTTTGAAATTGAAATTAATTTTACTTTTTCTTCTCCCATTGGGACACATTCGTAAAACTCTAATTAATTGGCTGAAGCTTTCCCGCAATAAACAAACCACAAAATTTTTCTTTAGGTTGAATGTTTAAAAAAAAGTTTTAAAATTAAGTGAAAGGAAAAGTAAAACACCACTAATATCCCCCGAAAAATCTAAATAAATCCACTAATAGAGGAATGTCTCGCTCCGTTTTTAATCGAAATGCTCATGAGATAAATTATTCATTATTTACTCTAAATGAGAGAACGTATTTAAAAAATGCAAAATAGAATGGCGATTTTTATTTTTAATAGAATAAGTAAAGAAAAGACCCGATTTTCATAAAACTAATATAATTTTGAAATATGTATGGAAAAAAATAACTTATTTCGAGAATGAACTTATTCATATTATTTTTGAATAAATAAAAATGTATAATTTTTAAAGTGTGCCAAAAACAGTTTTTTTTTTTACGATTGATGCAACTTTGTTATTTTTTCAAGATAACCGTTACTATTTAAAAATTGTATACATACTTTCAATTTATTAAAATACATTAAATTAACCATGATAAGAAAAGAATACTTAAAATCTATAATTAAGATAATTTAACCGGCTCTGGTTGTAGAGAATATGAATAAGGTTGCTATTTAAAAAAAAAAATCAAAACAGAACTATATTCTCGGAATTATACTTTAAACGTAGAACTGCATCTCAATTTTTTTTTAAGAGTGATATATTCAGCAATATATTCCATGCTTAAGAAATATCTTCTAAAAGTTTCATAGCTACATAGGCATATTGTTTGTTAAAGTGCATAGTTTTAAGCGCATAGTAAAGCGCACAGCAGAAAATACATTTTAATTTTTTAAAAACTCTGACGTATTTGGTTTATGTTAAACCAAAAGTTCGTAAGAAACGTGATTATTTCTGCTCCCATTAAATGAAGCAAAAATATTTGTAAATGGAAAATGTTTCCCTTTTAGCGAGTTTTTGCAGCATTTTCTACTTTGGAATAAATTTATTTAATAGCATTAAATCTATTAATAATAAGAGAATAAGAATTCCTACCTGTTAACAATAATATGTTGAATAAAAATCAGACGGCACTGTAGTAGTAACTAATAACTATACGTTACTGTAGGAGAAACTTAAAAAAACAAACTTTATTTAGATGTAGCAATTAGAAAAATGAGACGTTACTGTTGGAGAAATTAAAAAAAGGATAGGTTAATTTAGGCAAGGCAACTTTATTAAAAAATGATATGCTGCTGGAGGGGAAACTAAAGGAGTGAAACGCTACTTGCGTAAGCTAATTTTACTTCTCAAATGAACCATCAAGTATAGCTTAATTGGTTTCATGTAGTTTCGTCCTTCATAAGCGATACATTGGCCTAAACAGAAGAACCGAACCCTTTCAAAGCCGAAATAACTAGTATTTTTTCCCAGTTATAAAGACTGACGGCCGTATCCGCCACAAGGAATTATTTCTCTCTCTAAGTAAGATCAAGACCAGCTTGGCCAGTCAGGTCCACTTAGTAGACCGGACCAGTAAGTGGCAAAATAAATTCTATCCATTCCTCAACGAGCCTGGACATTCGAATTTTTTCTCTCCGCCTTTCCACGACACGCTGGGCTGCAGCGGGATATTCAAAGACTCAGTCCGCAAAGCACAGATAGGTACAGAAAGGGAATCTTTTCCGCAAGTCTTTAGGATGAAGGAAAGCAAATAGATTAACCCCTTCCTTCTCGCTCACGTCAAAATCACGGGCTGAGCTTTCCCCCCCTATTTCTCGTGCCCGTGATATTTCCGGGGTAGAATGTTCAAAAGATATTCGCCAGAAAGATCAGAACATTTCAATTCTTTTGCACAGTAATTTTTTATATCTCATTTTACACAACAGATCACAGTACTAGACTATTTTTAAGTTAATTGGAGTTAGATTATTTTAAAATAAATGGTAGCAGTACGGTTATTTCTGCCATGCATTTTACACATTTAGCTCACTCTCTCACCTATGTCCAAAGAACATGTTACAAATATTTATGTATATTATGAAGTAAGTTTAATAAAAATCTCATTTAGTGTTTAAAAAATATGTTTTTAATTTCCACTGAAAAACACACATTCAGTCACAATAACCCTAAATGTTGGCTATTCCTAGAAATTTAATTTTTTATTTAATGCTAAAAAATGTCTCAAACCTTAAAACGAATACATATATTGTACGTACATTTATTTTTAAAAATTTTCTTGAATAAAAAAAAAAAAAATAGGCACATTTATGACCATCTTCTTGAAAATAATACGACCTTTAAGGGGTTAAGAGGTACTTGTGTACGTATATTATACCCAGCCAGCCACGATACATCGAATTAACGTCGCCGTCGACTTAGTTTCGACGTAACCATCGACGTTAAAAATCCTTGGATATGTCCACCTGTTTGCCCGTCGAGCGCTGAACTTCTCGACGGCGTATTACCCGCGAGGGGTGACCGTGAGAGATAACAATCTCGCTTAACTACGGCGTAAGAATGGAAAAGGGTGACCGCCAGGAAGAGAAAATCCCCGATACTGGTCGAACACTCGTCGCTATAACGGCGAAGGGAGACAGATTCTCGGAATTCGTTTATAAAATTCAGCTCATAGTGGTTGATTTTACGTTATACCTTGTCGAATCGCTCCAACAGGACAGAGAAAACCGGCTTATATTCGTCTAATAGAAGTCGTTCTTTAAAGACTTCGCAGAATTTGTCGAATTCTGCCCATTTATAAACGTAGTAATTATGCCGCAATTCCAGACATTCAGAGAATAGACAAATACCATTTACATACGTCGTGAAGGAATGGAAATTCAAACTGTTCTGATCTTGTGAACTCTTGCCGTTTAAAAAGGAAACATTTTATATTTCTATATAATACATTTTAATATTAGTTTGTTAGATAATAAAAAGTTATTTTTAATTAAATGTGCAAAAATTACAAGTTTTAAATTAACTTCTAGTCGTTTAGATGAAGTTGTAAAATATACATTCATAAAAATTTGAACACAGAGAAAATACATTAAAGAAAAATATAATCTTGATTTTTTGAATTTAATTGATCAGTAACTTGCATAAATAGCTTATGTCTCTATTTTACATTTTAAAGGGTTTACTTTTCCCCCCCGGTACATTTTATGAATTGTTTTTACTGTAGGTATATTTAATAAAAGGCGGGGGTGGGTACGCTGTTTAATTCAATGTTATAAACAATCTAAATATCTTCATATATTGGTGAAAGATGGTGAAAAAGTAACTTAAAAATTAAATAAAATATTAGTAAATTTAGTTAAGTAAGGAATATAGTTTAAAATGCAATTTTACTAACAGTAAATATAATTTACTTATTTTATATAAAAAAGATTACTTTTTAACCAATATATGAAAATATTTAGATAGTTTACAAGAGTAGATTAAATAATTTTTTGCACCCTTTTATTAAAAATACCTAATACAGCCAAAACGATTAATAAAATGTACCGGGGGAAAAAATGGAAACCCTTTAAAATGTAAATTAGTGACATAAGTTGTTCGTGCGAGTTACTTATCTGTTAAATTAAAAATCAAGATTATATTTTAACTTTAATATATTTTTTGTATATGTTCAAACTTTTATGAATATAAATTTTATAACTTTATCTAAACGATTAGAAGTTAATTTAAAACTTGTTATTTCTAATCATTTAATTCAAAATTGCTTTTCATTAGCTAACAACTAGTAGTATAATGTATTATATTTAGAAATATAGAGTGTTTCCTTTTAAACGGCATGTGCACCCGACAAGAAGTTTGAATTTCCATGCTTTCACGACGTATGTAAATGGTGTGTGACTGACATATTCTCTAAATGTCTGGAATTCCGGCATAATTACTACGTTTATAAACTGTCAGGATTCGACGAAATCGTCAAGGAACCACTTCTATTAGACGAATAAGCCTGCTTTTTTATCTCCATAGTTTATTATAGTTTTCCTGTAATAAAATATGAAGAAGTTTTCTATCTACAAATCCCCCTCCCCTCTCACCCTCCCACGAGAAAAATTTTGTCTACTTCATTACACAAACAGTTTTTTTATTTATCTCTCTTAATTCTTTGATTTGTTCAATTTCACTACTCCAAATAGGTTTAAATTACATACTAAATGCACATATATTAGTATACAATTTAAAAAGAAAAAAAAAACTTTGCATAAAGTGCTTTAATCTGTTTCATTGTAAGTTATGCCATAATGCAATAATAAGTTGACTTTTGTTATAGTAAGTTTACATTAAGTAAATGTGTGCTTATAATGAGAAAAAATATTTCATATGCTTAAGGTAAACAGTTGATTTTATGCCAATTGTACCTTTATATTTCACTCTATAATACAAATAAGAAGACTTATAATTAGCAATTAAAAAGAAAATGAATAAAAGAAACAAAGCACATAATTATTAGTTAAATAATTACTTAACTCACCTCTAAAATTTTGATTACTGGAATTAAAATTTGTAGTTACCCCGATAAACTTTAATAACATCACCGGCCAACACAATTTAAAGAGAGCCAGACAAACTTATTAATATGCCAAGCTAACGATAAATCGTGTTAGCATTGAACTTGAAAAATATTCCAAGAGATACTTGAAAAATATCCACTTTTATAGTTAAACTATGGAAATTTTAGTGTTCTGTGTAGCGCAGCTGAGCTAAACCATTGACTACACGCTGGAGCGAGTTCTGCCCTTGCCTAAAAAACTGCGAAGTACGAGCCACGCGAACCATGAACGAATACACACACAAAAAAGAAAAAAAAAGCATCTGTTTTCTGAGAAAACGGTTGGGGTGGACATGTCAAAGGTCGTGAGAAAGGACCTCGTAAATTCTGTCTCCCCTCCATCGCGCGTTTCTTCTTGGATGGCTGGGGGGGGGGGGGGTCTCTTAGGCCGCCAAAGCCATAAGCGGAAAATCGGCGATGTATTGTCGGATCATAGACCTCCTGAGGGCGACCAACATTAACAGTCGAAGATAGCCGCCTCCCTGACCAAAATCGAACGGCTCTTTAAGACGTCGACAACACAATGTATGTTTGATCTCTTTTAAACGCTATTTTTTGCTGTAATTTTTCCTCGACCTATTTTCGACATTTCGACATCGGGAATACGTAATTTAAACGTGTGTGCGCTTGCTGGGATAGCGCCTATGAAATTCAATCGCAAAGCAATCAACATGTATCATCGCCCAGATAGTGGTGGTGACATCTCGCGGAAACGTTCGCATTCTCTTATAGACGTTGCCAGTCTAAAAGCATAGCTAAGATCTTGACGTAATCCTAACATTGTGGTGCAATCTCGGTGGCCGTTAACCCTTTGAGGCACAACCCTTTCCCAATGCTGAAAAAAGGGCAGCCGTTACCATCGCTCGACTTAACTACCAGCAAGATGGCGGAAGATCGAAACGTTCATCGCGTGCCACAGATCCAGAGACCTTTTTTTTGACAGCAGCTAGCTGTGCCGCACAGCCAGCTGCTCTCAAAAAAAGGGTCTCTATATCTGTGGCACACGATGAAGGTTTCGATCTTCCGCCATCTTGCTGGTAGTTAAGCCGAGCGATGGCAACGGCTGCCCTTTTTTCAGCATTGGGCAATCTATCCGGCTGTTATCGCATTCTTCCATTTTTCAGCAGATGTCAGTGGTGTTAAAAATAGTAGTGACAATTTTTTGACGGGAAATGACGTGCTAAAAAGTAAAGGATTCTCGTGGAGCTATGTCACCCGCAACTGTTTTTATAAAAATCAAATCTATTCTTCGTGACTGGCAACAGTCAAAACGTCAGAATTTGGTGTTCCCAGAGCGGGAACACTGCGCGTTAAAGGGTTAAAGTATCCGAAAAATGCATTTTATTATTGTATCTAAACTATTATTAATAGTTCAGATACAATATATTAAACTATTATTACATTGTATCTAAGCTATTATTCAGCCATGGGCTGAAAAGGCTTGTTGAAATTCAATCGATTTTATCTTGCTAAGATCCAGTCTCGCGTGTTAGTAGATATCTTCCTTAAAATTTTGAACCATGTCACTAGGTAAATGTTAATCAAAATGAAGTGGACTCACACGCACAGAAAAGAATTAACATGTTATTTAATATAAGCGAAATAGTCTTTCTACAACAGAAAAATAAATTACAAAAATACAAGATTTTCCGTCCCAAAACAAGAAAAAAAAAAATCAAAATAGATGATTTTAATTAGATGTTGTTTCCTTCTCTAGACTAAGTATGACTTGTGAAACAGAGTTAAGACGTCCGGATGCATCCTATACGTAAGTCTTAAAAAGAAAATGCAAATTAACTTTTATAAATAGTAAATTACTTTAATGAATATTAAAGTTTCTGGTTTGCAAGTAGACTTCATTTAAAATTCAAATGCCAAAATTGAAACGACAAATGAATTACTTTGCTTGTTAACTCCCGTCTTCTTTATCCCTATTTTAAAAACACACATTCGCCGGGAACTCATTAATTAGAATTCTACAGCAGTAGATGAGCACATTTTCTTTTTAATTTATAAATTAATTTTTAATTTTAAAAATTTGAAATAAATTTGGACGAAAGAGATAAAAGAAATTCAGTGTTTGTGTTCTATTATTTAGTATTCTATTGGAAGAAGAGCATTTAAATAATTAAACTTAAATTGTAAAATAGAAGCACATTTGGTTGCGAAACAATATTTCACGGCGGTATTCTTAAGTTTGACACTATGTAAAGTGAAAGTTGTGCCGGCACAGCAAGCTGTCGTCAAAAAAGGGTCTCTAGATCTGTGGCACGCGATGAACGTTTCGATCGTCCGCCATCTTGCTGGTAGTTAAGTCGAGCGATGGCAACGGCTGCCCTTTTTTCAGCATTGGGCAATCCATTCAGCTGTTCTCGCATTCTTCCATTTTTCAGCAGATGTCAGTGCTGTTAAAAATAATCGTGACCATTTTTTTACGGGAAATGACGTGCTAAAAAGTTAAGGATTCTCGTGGAGCTATGTCACCCACAACTATTTTTATAGAAATCAAAGCTATTCTTCGTGACTGGCAACAGTCAGAACGTCAGACTTTGGTGTTCCCAGAGCGGGAACACTGCCCGTTAAGGGGTTAAAAGAAATACCAGAATTCACGATATATTCATTTTAAGTTCTGTGAGTAGAGGAGAGGAGACTAGAGATTTAAGTAGAGGAGACTAGAGTCAAAAGTAACGCGGGCCAATCGTATCATTCCGCATTTAATGCATTATGCAATTTTTACATCAGTCAGGTGATGGAAGTATGGTGTACCACCCTCTAATAATTCATGGACAGAAACAGCAAAGAAATCAGTTGAAATGTCTACATTCTGTGATGGATAACACCTTCCTTTCTTGCTCCGGTCTACGAGTTTTTGTTCTGCGAGCATTATCTCTCTATTATGTAACTCATTGTATAACATCATTTTTATGTAGCATACTAGCCTTAAGAAATACGATTAAAAATGGTATGCTAAATATATTTGCACTATCAGTAATAAAAACACATATTGTTGTTATAAAAACGATTAAACCATGCAGCTGTTACAATGGACCCAGGCTTACAACACTTGTCATAACTATTAGAATTATTAAAATTCTACTCATGCATCAACTGTAATTCTGAAATTGCATTTATTCAAATGTTTGCGAAGTTTCTGTGACGTCTAGCTCAAATTTGCATCGAGTTCTCCCCCTTAAGTTATGTAAATATTGATATAAATGGCAAAATTAAAAAAAAAAAATTTTTTTTGCTGATTAAAAAAAAAAAATTTGGCTCTATTTCAAAGAAATATTTTTGTTGAATCCACACATTTTTTTTTAAAATTCGAGCGAAATATTTAGTAAAATTTTACAAAAATTTTTCTACAGCTAACAAAATTATTTGGTTGAAATAGTGCCAACCGAATTAATTTTTGTTGAATCAACAAAATATTGTTCGATTTCAACAAAACTTTTTTTTTCCGCGTACAGTAACAAAATCTTCATTTTAAAGATAACATGTTAATTCTTTTAATATTTTAGATACAATATATTAAACTATTATTATATTGTATCTAAACTATTATTCAGCTATGGGCTGAAAAGGCAATAGGAACAAAGGCGTATAGTAACAAAATCTTCATTTTAAAGATAACATGTTAATTCTTTTATTATTTTAGATACAATATATTAAACTATTATTATATTGTATCTAAACTATTATTCAGCGATAGCTTGCGAAGATCCAGTCTCGCGTGTTAGTAGATATCTTCCTTAAAATTTTGAACCATGTCACTAGGTAAATGTTAAGCAAAATGAAGTGGACTCACACGCACAAAAAAGAATTAACATGTTATCTTAAATAATAAAAGAATAACAAAAGAATAATAAATAATAAAAGAATTAACATGTTGAAAATAACATGCTATGACATGTTTAACATATTTGGTTGAAATAGTGCCAACCAAATTAATTTTTGTTGAATCAACAAAATATTGTTCGATTTCAACAAACCTTTTTTTTTCCGCGTATAGTAACAAAATCTTCATTTTAAAGATAACATGTTAATTCTTTTATTATTTTAGATACAATATATTAAACTATTATTATATTGTATCTAAACTATTATTCAGCGATGGGCTGAAAAGGCTTGTTGACATGCAATCGATGTTAGTTTGCGAAGATCCACTCTCGCGTGTTAGTAGATATCTTCCTTAAAATTTTGAACCATGTCACTAGGTAAATGTTAATCAAAATGAAGTGGACTCACACGCACAAAAAAGAATTAACATGTTATCTTAAATAATAAAAGAATAATAAAAGAATAATAAATAATAAAAGAATTAACATGTTGAAATTAACATGTTATGACATGTTTAACATATTTCGTTGAAATAGTGCCAACCAAATTAATTTTTGTTGAATCAACAAAATATTGTTCGATTTCAACAAAACTTTTTTTTCAGTGTATAGTAACAAAATCTTCATTTTTAAGTAAAGGAAAAAAAATTCTTGCGGGTTCAGATTCAAAAATACATTACAAACTCCATGATATTTAATCCTTACTATATATATTATCGGGGCAGAAAATAAGATTAAGAGTACATTAGCTGATCCTTCACACTTAAGAAAAGGAGAAAAAGGTACAAAACAGGAGTCGTAAAGTGAAACGGAAAGCCACCGGAGTGAACGACTCTTCTTTTCAGCACCGTAAAAAGTTTTTATCTCCAGCACAATAGAGAATAAAACATTTTTCAGAGTTAAAGAGTTCCATAATAACTCCATAAAGAGAAAGTTGGTGTATATATGGATTTGTTTGATTTTATTGTTAGCATTACTGCGTAGCCTTTTATAAATTTCTTGCTCCAGAAAGGGGATTTTTGTTCTCTGTTCTGTAGAAATTCCGAGGAATAATAGAAACACTAGATTCTTTTCTTAGAAATTCCCAGAATGAATTTTTTTTCTACGTTGCCGATTCGCTAGTGAAACACGAAGTCTTAACTTTTGGCTGATGGAAATAGTTAGCTACTGATTAATGGTGTCATTGTATATTTCCATGAGTAAATTAAAAATATTTTGTACGCAATGCTACTTAATATATACACAGTTATGTAACTAGAATAGTTTCTTTTTACTTTCCGAACCAAGTAAGGAAAGTATTGTAATCATGAAAAAATTCGACTTCGAAATTTTGGTGTATTTACACGTTTTGAGGTCTTCTAAATTCATTTATGCTATTTTTACGAGATGTACGTATGTATGTGTGTATGTGTGTGCATGTGTGTCTGTGTGTGTGTGTATGTGAGTGAACACGATACCTCCTAAACGGGGCATTCGATTGAGCTCAAATTGGGTACATATGTTATAAACCACCGTCGCAAGACCGGTATTGATTTTGGTGTGCATAGGACGTATAGTTTTTCTACAGGGTAACGACAAAGATTTCTTTTACATTACGACCTATGAGGGGAAATTCTTGAAAGTGCGATCGCGTTTAAAAGGTGCATTCGATTGATCTCAAATTGGGTATACATGTTATAAACCACGATCGTAAGACCGGTATTGATTTTTATGTGCACAGGACTTATAGTTTTTCTACAGGGCTACGACAAAGATTTCTTTTAGATTATGGCATAAGGGGAGAAATTCTTGAAAGTGCGCTAGCGTTTAAATGGTGCATTCGATTGAGCTTCAATTTGGTGTATATGTTTGAATTATTCATCGATTAAAATTTATTTAAATGCTTGGTAATGATCTGAATCGTAAGTTTTCGGAAAGTCGAGTGGAGTCACTCGAGTTTTTTTTTTTTTTTTTTTTTTTTTTTTGAGGGAGAGGAGGGAGTCCAATAGAATACAGCTTCAGGGAAAGTTTTAATAAGGTGCCTTATGATTTGTTTACGATAAGCTCGGATACTATTAAACAACTTTAAATCTAAATTGACGATGTGAGGTAGAATGAGGAGGACTTTCTCAACGACCAGCTATAAAACAACGAACAAGGAATAGGGTACAAATTTTGGACACATGATCATTAATGTGGCTGGTATGACAATGTAGCGAAAGACGTATTTTGAAAATGCGATTTTTGTTTTTGAACTTTATTAGCAGTGGTTTTTCTTAATTTTTATATTTAATGAAGTTTTTGTTTCATAATGCGTTATACTTTTAAATGTTATGTGTCTCATTTTCATTATCCACCTAAATGAATTTGCTTCTCGCATTTTTGCCAATTTAGTAATCTATTCGTCATCTTAGCCCACCGAAGTAACCACGGGGTAAGATGAAGAACTTTTTTTTAATACTCCGCCATCTTCCAAGAGAAGATGAAATTGTTTAAATATACTTTTATGAAATTCAAAAGTACGAAGAAATCTTTCTGTAAATTTCAGGATTTTAAACCGAATTCAGAGAAAATATTTAGAAAGAAAAGCTTAGGTGATACACGAACAGATTTACGCAGTTTGAAACGATTTTTGAAAAATATAAAAATCTGGTGAACATTAAAAAAAAT
Source organism: Cheiracanthium punctorium (assembly GCA_038373885.1). Taxonomy (NCBI): domain Eukaryota; kingdom Metazoa; phylum Arthropoda; class Arachnida; order Araneae; family Cheiracanthiidae; genus Cheiracanthium; species Cheiracanthium punctorium. Next base: position 79,189 of record JAWZYV010012997.1, on the reverse strand, counting down.
ATATTCGAAATATATAGTTTAATTTGAATGACCACGACTACCTGTTATGTCACCAAATATCGTTTCATTCGCTTCAGCCAATTTTTACATGACGCGCAAACGAAAAAGGCGTCACGGAGAGAATGACAGAACGACATTCACAGTCAGACAAGCTTTTTTTTTTTTTTTTTTTTTTTTTTACAGTCGTACTGGGTTCCCAAGTGCTCGAAACGGATAGAAATCGCCAAAGTTTTGAGAATTCGTAAATGTACAAACACAAGTCTAATTTTATTTAAATAGATCTATTATATATTTAGCTTATACATAACTACAGTAATCAGAAACGGCAATTATGCAACATACAAGAATCTGGGAATTAAAGCAATCTACCCGTGAGTTCTACTACACTATCAGCTCCTATATGAGCACTTTTAGGGGGTTTCTTGCATTTGTAAAGGCGCTCATCTCGGGACTTCAAACATTTTGGCATTAAAATAGCACACACAAAAAAATTTCAATATGCTATAAAAATGATCACTATTCGGACGGCTAGAAGGGGGCTAGAATCCCCCCCCCCGCAACCTATATGGCTGCCCATGTAATAAATAAACTTCAGTACAGTAAAAAAGAGCCCCACATTCTGTACGTCATATAAGTCAACCACGAAAGAAAAAAATAATGAAGCTCGTCATAGCGTGAAATTTTTAAGGAAAACAGAAATTAACTTTCTCTTATATGACTCTTAAAGAATCTGAGATGAAGTGAGGAACCGTGTGCTTATTTATTTGAAAAAAAAAAAATAGATTCCCTTAAATAGGCATTTTCCGTTAGTTTGTTGAACGCATCTAAAAATTTTCTACAGGCGTGAACACATGTGGCAATTTTAATACATTAAAATCTTGATTAACGTATAAGGGGCGTATACGTACACAATATTAGCAAAACTTAATAAAGTGTGCATAAATGCACGTTAAAAATTGGAAAGAGTATAAATGGAGTTATTCACAGGAAAAATAAAAAATATTATTATCACATCCCGGATGTTATAATCAAAAGCAATAAATTAGAGATGCTTCAGTTTGTAGATAGCAAAAGAAAATGACTTTTTTCCTAAAATAAAAAAGCACTATTCCTAAACGGCGAATTAAAAAGAAGAAATACGGTTCTGAACTTTCGCAAAATATATCCTCTCAAAAAATATTCGAATTCAAGACAAATTTCCTATATTAATTTCTGAATAGTAGCGTTGTCTGCGGAAAGTTAAATTATTGAACACGGGTCATCAAATAGAGTTTTGTGCTTGTGCTGGAAAAGGGTGCGAAGAACTACTGAATTTTTTATCAAACTGATATGAGAAAATTGCCTTTTTCTCGAATACTTTTTTGAGGTGCTGTACAAAATAATGCAAACGTTTTCAAACTAAAATTTCAAATCTGTCATAATTTAACAAAACCAAGGCTACTATAGATGTTCGAACTGGCGCAAGACGCCATTTTTCTGCTCAAGGATTATCAGTTGTTCACAGAGTTATTTTCATTTAGCTTAGGTGACGTAGTAGCTTAAGTTGTAGCGTAAGTTCCTTTGAAAAGTGCCAAAATGAGCATTAATCGAGCCAATGTAGGATGTTGGCGAAATATTTCAGTGCAAAATGGTGACTTGCGCCGACAAGTATTTTTAGGGGCTTTCAAATAAAACCATACAAATGTTAAATCCCATGTATAGAATTGATTGCAACTATTTATGTAATTATCATAATAATTATATAATTTGTTAGTATGAAATGCTTGGCTAATAAAGCAGAATATCATGTGTTCCGGTTATTTTCTGACCTTTTCTAATGAAAGCTTGTTTTAGAATCTTTTCCGTTGCTTTTTGGAATTCATAGCTGTTCTGCCAGTTGTGCTTGCATCAGTCGCGGATTTTCATCCAAGGATGTTTGCAGTTCGGTATCTTCAAATTTTTTCGGTTGTCCGGAACGTTATTAGTCTTCCACATAAAAATAGTAATTTTTAAGGTTATCAAACTATTCTTTACAAGTTGTATTCGATGGACATTTTCACCTCCTGCTTCAAGAAGAATGCGATATGTTTCAGCAATCGTTTTCTTCAAAATAAAGTTAAGGAATCGAAACTTCCGCAAGTTCTCCCTTTCTTTATTTTTTTTCCTTTTTTATGGTGGGGGTGGGGGGAGGATTTGACTCATAATATAAATAACTATGTGTACTATGTGTTGTTTGAAATTCTTTCTACTGTCAACCAATTTCTGTACAGGAATAAAATATTTATCCAACAATAAATAAAAAAAATAAAAATAAAAAGATTCAACATTTTTTTTATTAATTACATTTGTAATTTACGCTATCTACCGGATCTCCTAAAAATGACTGATGGATTTTGATAGTCAATAAAAAAAGACGGAATGCGATAGATATGTATCGTTTGCGGCCTTACGCCTAGGAAATCAGGGAATTTTATCTCACCAAATTTCCAATTTAGTTAACATTTCTACCAAGAGATGGAGCAGCAGGCGATCTGTAACAGCTATAGTTAAAACGAAGTATTTCAGCTCGCCATTCCATAGTTCATCGTCAAGCTCATAGCATCTGCTGTTGAGATTGCAAGTCCACTCTACCAAAATGGTTTCTTCCGTTGAACAGCGGGTATTTATTGTGTTAAGAGTTCCACCGCCTGGAACACAGTTTTTTTCAAATGAGGTGCAGTTTCAAAAGAATATTTCATGTGAGAAACCGACCGTCAGACAATGGCGATAAGGACTCTATTTCACAAATTCGAATGAACGGGGAACGTGAATGATGACCGTATTGGAATTGTCGGCCGGCCACGCCATTCAGCTACAATGTCGAATGCTGAAGCCGTACAGCAGGTTATCCAACAGCGGCCCCGGACTTCGTACGACGTGTTGCATCTTGTACTGGACTCCGAAAAATGGGCATTCACCGTCTCATGCGCCACAGCCTTCACATGTTCCCAAACAAAATCCGGACTCACCAACCCCTCAGTCCAAATGCCATTAATCCACGCTATGATTTCACGAACGCCATGCTGCAACTTGTGGATGACGGTAAACTCGATGTTGGGAACATATGGTTCTCAGATGAAGCGTATTTTCACCTCGATGGCTATGTCAACAAGCAGAACTCGCGAATTTGGGGAAGCGAAAATCATCATATTGCTGAATCTTCATCCCTGCATTCACCAAAAATAATGGTATAATGGTATGTGCTGCGGTTTCCTCCAAATGATGTACGATATCTTGAGATTCTGGAAGAATTTGTGGAGATTCATATTGCTTTGGAGGACTGTTCGAATGCTTTCTGGTTCATGCAAGATGGTGCTCGTCCACATCGAACGTAGTCTGCAATATTTGACTTCTTGAACGAAAATTTTAGTTGCCTTGGGTTACTACATGCATACAGGAAATGGCATGGCATGGCCTCCTTATTCGCCAGACTTGACGCCCTGCGACTTTTTTCTTTGGGGGTACCTGAAAGATTTGGTATACTGGCAAACTCCAGAAACAATTGCGGAGCTGAAGCAGCACATCTGAACTGCATGTGAGACAATTCCAAGTGACATGTTTGAACGGATGTCTGGAAATTTTTGCCTGACTGCGCCACGTTGTTGCAGCAAATGGAGGTTACATTGAAAATGTCATTGTTTAGTTTTTTGCAACTGTCCTTGCAAAATTTTCATATAGGATTTTATTTTTTCGTAGTTTTCAGCGCCATCTGTGGGTGGAAATGTTAACTAAATTTGAAATTTGGTGGGATAAAATTCCCTGATTTTTAAGAATAAGGCCGCAAATGATGCATATCTATCGCATTCCGTCTTTTTTTTAAAATTGATTTTCAAAATCCATCAGTCATTTTTGGGACACCCGGCATGTGTAAAGCTCAAAAATCAACTTTCACACCTATTTAGAAAACATAAAGTTACCTTTAAAAAAAAATTATAATACAACTACCAAGACGCAATTATCAAAGCCCAATCATTTAATGATATTAGCAATAATGTTTATCGTAATCATTTTTGTTATAATGTTTTTTTATTACTGGAATAATTTTCTATTAGGTTATAAAACAGATCTTCATAGCTGTATTACATAGAAACCTGCGTGCACCTTCTATTTTAACATAATATCCAGGTTCTCAGAAAAAAATGGAGGAGTTGTTCCCCAACTTTTTCCTTTTTGGTGAGTTCTTCTGTAACTTCGGTCTCTTTCGTGAGGTATTCTGCAACTTTCCCCTCTTTACTGAGTTATTCTGTAACTTTAGCCTCTTTGTCGAGTTGTTCTGTTACTTTCAAGAGCATGCTTGGTTCAATTTTTTAAGTAAAAGTTCTGTGACTTGAGCACTGGAGCTTATGATATGGTGCGGCTGCGGTAAATTTTACAATTAAATTATTTCTGTGATAGTACAACTCGCTGAATGCAAATGCGCTACAATAAATCCAGGCACGGAGCAATAGATGAGGCAAAGTATGACATTAAAGGCTTTTATTTAAACAAACGAAATTATTAATTGACTATTAGTAAGAAATGGTGGCTGGCGGCCAGGTAAATATTACTACGTGTTACAAAATCACTTGAATGAAATCACTTGAATAAAGATACGCCAACAACCAATTACTCATTGGCGAGAACAAAAACTTGGCTGTTATTAATGACGCCAATTCAAGAGAAATCCTAAAATTTAACCCAATAAATCAAAGTAATGAAACCGAGAACATCTAATGTTAAAGAAGAGGCAGGACAACAAAAAATAACAAACGCCAACACTATGCCAAAGACATGTCAATAACCCCTTGCTATTGCAAACGGTCGTAATATAATCTATTTTTAGCCCAGAACGGCTCCAAAGGCCTGATGAGGAAAATAAGCAATTAAGAATAATGCATCCGGGGAAAAGCGAATGTACAGATTAAAAGCCGAAGTGACGGAAAAATGAACACAGAAATGTACTTTAGAATTCTTAATTTTGGATAGATTACACTAAAGAAACATAGATTAAATGATAATTAATATTTAATATGTAATCTACATCAAACAGAACTTGTGCACTTAGATCTGGAGGTGGGCCTCAAAGTTGGTACCGAGAAGGGTTCAATTCGGATAAAAACTTTTGGTACAAAAGATGTGTATTCACTTTTTTTTATGGGGGAAGAACATGTTTAAGCGTGTTCAGAAGAGGCAGGGGCGGGGTTAAACGTGTAACATCTTGTAGTCGCGTTGTGGTACTTATTGAATTATTTTGTAATGTTAAAATATCTTTGCCTGTTTCCAAAATTCTCAGGGGGTTATGAATGCTCTTTCAAACTCATAAACTTAGAATCTGCGTTAGAAGATCGAATTATGAAATAAATTCTTTCTTTCTTTTTTTTTTTTTAATTGTACAAGCACTGCGATCATAAATTGTCCAAATCTTTTGAACATGATCTTAAAAAAATGTAAAAGTGAAAGTTTAGCAAGTTACTTGGACAGGAAAATAAAATAAAAATCCGAAGTATATATTTCAGAAGAAAATAAGGAAAAGGAACATATGTCCAGAATTTATTTCATTTTTTCGATTTATATTACATTTCTTCTGTGTCTAACCACGATGATATATATTTTAGAAAAAGTATTTGAAGTACATTTGTAAAGCACGATGATTGAAGTTTTGAAAGCTGCAGATGAAGCAAATTCTTTTTCTTTTCCACGAGAGAGGTATCCAATTATTTGAGTTTGGTAAATAAGTTTAAAAAAATCGAAAGCCTCTCATTTAAAATAAAGTTTAGAGTAACATTTCTCAGTATAGAGACTAATTCCTGAATTGAGAATTTACAGCACTAATCTTGATGATGAAATATTTCATATTAATATATTTTAAAAGATTTCATTTCATTTTAAAATAATCGTAAACCGCACAGAAACAAAACAGTTATTAAAAATTAGAGCAAGAGGAGATCTTCAATTGGGTAAGATTATTTTTTTTTAGTTATTTTTACATCTTTCTGCAAATTTTCAATCCCGTTGGTCTAACAACGATGAAAGTAGATATGATTTTTAAAATTAGTTTCATACTCAAGAGCCAAATTCTAAACTGATGAGCCGAACAGTAAGGAAAAAAGTGAAAGACTAAATCCATTTTGCAGTCTTTAGTGTCTTCCTTACGAATAAGTAAATATGAATGAAAATGTATTTACAGAATTGTTGATAAGAAAAAATTGTCTATGTTGCCAGTTTACGAAACTTAGCTGCACATAATTTCTGGTTTTCAACCAAGATATTTGCTATCGCAAGTGCACCATATTGGTGATTTTTTTAAAACTACTAAAAGTTGGATAAAATAATGAAATTTTAGATTTTTAAAGTAGCTTTTTTCACAAATAACTTTTTTATATCTGTTCTAACTTTCAACCCTATCAATCTAAAGTACGACACAAACTATGCAGAAACGTTGAAGTATGATTTGGTGCTCAAACTGATCCATGGAACCAAATTATGGTAAAACGTTTCTCCACAGAAAAGATGCAGCTAATTTAGATCCATTGTATATGCGAACCTTGAACTATTTCTATAAACGGTGTTACATCTTGAGATAAAGGCAGACGAATTAGCCGACTGCAGATGGAATAAATTTCGTAAACCTTATAACATATAGCAACACAATTAATGTTCTGGAATTTGTATTTCTGCATATTAAATAAAAATGTAAATAAAAAAAATAAAAAAAGCTGGTTCTAGACACCAACTACAAAAGCTCTATGTGTTATTCAGAGGATGTTAAGTGATTTTCAAAATAATAAGCATCTTATCAGGTTTTTGACTACATGTATGTTGTTTGTGATTAACATAGTGAATTAAAAATCAGTTGGAATTTTAAAAGCAATCTTTTAATTCAGACTTCAAATCTAAGCAAACGCTATCGGTAAAATTGGCTTCATTTTTATACCATTTGAAAAACGACATGTAGAAAATTGCACGTAGAATTTATTTCGGGACAAGCCACGCCGATTCTCAGAAAAAAAAATTGCGTTTTTTTATTAGATGATTATCAGACACTTTATTGCACACAAAAACAGACAAAATTTATCCAAGCAAAATGGATAATTTCTTTCAGCATTAAGTAAATTAGAACAGAAAAATATCACTTAAGATTTATTTATTTATTCTTATATTTATTTTATTTTTACAAGACGATACACTATTAACATTAAGAGTCTTTAGGACACAGTGAATGTTTCATCTACATTATTAACACTGAAAGAGTCTTTAGAGCGCAGTACTGAAGAGTTTCATCTACATAATGATTTATAACTCATTGTACATTGCAGCTTTACACACAAATTGCAAGTGCTTTTAATACTGACTACCTATCAGTGCTTTAGATCCAAAACTTTAGCAGTTCATTATTAATTAGAAAATGTTTGGAGGCAGAGTTTGAAATTTTAGCTCATTTAAGCAGGTTGATTTATAACTCTCAGAGCATTAAAAGTTTATGCAAGCTAAAATAGTAGCTAGTTTTGATTAATTTTTTGACTGCTTTAATATGAAAACTTTTAAAGTTCCATTAATCAGTGAAAAACTTTGATATAATTCTGTTTACAAGTTTCAGTCAGTGAAATAGAAGTTTGTTGTTAGTTTTTCACAACACTTTCCAATAAAGTTGAGAAATGTTTTCGGTTTGTCTGTCTGTACGCTTGTCCGCCCATCTTTCCATGCTCTAACCGCAGTGAATATGTATTGATTGTTACTAACTTTGTGCATGTTATACTAAGTACTGTACCGTAATGGTGTATATAGCATTTATAGTTCTTTTAAAGAAGTAATTAAAATGTTTTCAATGCATGACATTCTATGACTCGTCAATGTTTAATGTGTATTTTAGGGACATTAATATATTTTTAAAAAGTAATATATGTTGTCAATGATTGAAAAACAATGTTCTTCAGCAAAAATAATGTATGCAGCACTTGTAATTCTTTTGTAAGCACCCCCCCCCCCGACAAGTGGCGGCCCGTGGTCAAAACTGTTAGTGCAGCCGGAAGCATATGAGCACCCCCCCCCCCCTTTTCCTCCGGACAGGATTGGAACATCTTTGTTATTGAATTCGAAAGCTGGCGGATTAAGCCCTCACCGAGTGAAAAAAAAAAAGAAATTACATAAAAAGATGTAAGAGATCCTATTTTACTTCCATAAAATGGACATAAATTTCAACCAGCCGCTCTTATCCTCAAAATTGCATTAATCCGTGTCTGATTCGAAGTTTCCTTAGAATTTTCTTTTGTAACGATAACTTGAGAAGAAAAGAAAAAAAAAAGAAAACTTACTTATTTTTCATAAGTCAAATCAATCCTCCTTTATTTTAAACATGCGAATCGGTCAGTGATGTCCCCATAAAAAGGCGTTGTTTTAATTAAGATATCAATAATTTTAAAAGCTCTTTAAAATTTACCATGCTTAAAGAATTTTCTCGCTCGCCATGTCCTCTAAATGCCAGTTCTTGCTTACTTAAAAACAATACTACTTTGATGGTTAATTGTCCATTCATAAGCGTCTATTCAGGCTTACCTTCTTGATAAATTCAGCAATATAAAGTCGAGAGTTTTCCAAACATATATTCTTCTTACCCCCTACCTCATTTCTTGTCCGAGCCAATCAGTCGAGTTCTCAAGTTCAGCCGCCGTTAAAAAATCTTTCATCGGCTGTATCAGCTGCATACTCCCTATGCTGGAGAAGCTGCTTACGTAGTCGTTGTCATGACAACGGTGCTGCCAATTTTCTTTTCAGTGCTCTGGGCTGAACCAAAGATTTTCCCAATTGAATTGCGGGAAGATTAAAGTGCTTTTTTTTTTCTGAATGTGCGATCCGGCCACAATACGTTTTTTTTTGTTTGGTTTTTTTCGGAGATTTTTTTAATTTACCGTAGGAATTCCACAATACTAATCTGAATTTAGGAAAATTAGTACAATAAATTATTTTAAAGTATGTGCTAATAATTTCAAGTGTAGCCCGGCTGTACTTGCTGTATCCCACGAGCCGCCACTGCCCCCGACTCCATTACATTATGGCTAAGGAAATTCACAGATATTAATTCATTTCAAGCACAGTACAATAGTAGGTTATGTTGAGATAATATGGGTAGGTATTTCACTTTACTACAAAATATACATAAACTCTTTTTAAATGATATTTCTTTCTTAGCCGGTATTTTCACGCACCAGTTGGCAATGAATCCATGTTCTTTTTCTATGTCACCAGAAACCTTTCAAGAAACTAATAAATTCCAGAAAATTTTAGAAGTTCTGTAATCATTTTAAATTTAGAAAAAGTTTAAACAGCTCATTATCAGAAAAACGAAGAATTTTTAAAAAATATATATTTTTTCTATTTAAGTATGGTGGGATAAAATAGGTATACGGTTAGGCTAAGTTTATTTTATGTTTTTCAAATAATAATACACTTTTTGATGAGTATAAATACAGCCTACTTATGTCTGAAAATATGGGCACATAGTTGCCAATTCTCCCTATTTTATCGGGATATTTTCCACCACAATTTTTAAACAGTTTTATTTTACATTAAAAATTTGGACTTATTTTACTTATTAATTGCAAAGAAAAATGAGTGGTGGGAAATCTTCCGATAGAATCGAAAAAGTTGAAAACTGTGCAAGCGTAAAAAGAAAACTAATTTAAAAACAAATTATTTATATATTTGATTAAAAAGAATATCTACTCATTTTACCCTCGCCTTACACTGCCTGCAACAATGAGGTATCGGAATAAAATGTTTATATAGAACCCAAGTCTAACAGCCCTGGCTATAGTATTTTTAAACATTGAAAAAATTGTAAGCCGTGGCAGAAAATAAAATAAATTTGATTAATTGTATTAATTTTTTTGGCTTTAAAATAATCTATTGCCCGTTTCTCTCCACCTTTATGAAAATAACAGATTTTTCGGAAGCTTAATACTTTTGCCTTTAAAACTAATACAGTTATACAAAATCTTTTAGGATGTAAAGTGGATGAATGCATTTCATAAAGTAATACAAAAATGTTGCATGTTTAACACTAACAGAAAATTAGTAATGAATAAAAAAAATCCCATTTTCATACCCGTTTATCCCCCTTATCTCAGAACCCATTTATCCCCTTATCTCAGAATCCGTTTATTCCCTATACAAATATTTATAACAACTTACTCTTCATTCAACAGTTGGAAATAATGTTTAAAGTTATTAACAGCGTCTCTTTAAATTATAGGTTAACTCCGGGAGAGTTGCTTAATGCTTATTTTACGCTAATTACTGAATCCATGCATGATTTCGAAGTCAAGACTAAGTGTAGCACCTAAGTGTACCACCCTGTATAGTGTACTGTGTACGCCACTTTCCGCTGCGAATACAGGCAACTGTGACGTGTTACGTCTGCACCGTACAGAGCGGGATACATGCCATTCCGGTATGAATGCCGCAGTTTCTTTTGCACGGGATGCCGCTATTAGTAAAATTTTATTTTATCTCTCTGTGTCTTATTTTTTATATTACTGAGAGTGTATTTTCTGAATTTTTGTTACTGGAGTATATTTTCTGAATTTAATTATAAGTGTTATTAACTTTTTCCCTTTTAATTTGCTGACTCACGAAGTTGGTCGTTATTTATATTAGTCGTTAATTGTAATTCTAATAATTTTGCATTTTAACCTTCTGGCTTAAATGAAATATTGTTTTTAAAAACCATATAAAGTTCAAATTTGTTTACAGATTTTATTAGAAACGCCCACATTTTATAACAGAATAAAATAATGTTAAAGCAAATAAAATAAAATAAACACCAATTTACCCTCCTCCCCCTCAAATACATTTATGTTACGCTGTTGATGAAATAACATTTAAAATTCAGTTAAAAAAATAAGTATTTAATTTTAGTAGTGTACTAAGTCTGCAGACTAATATTGATTGAAACCTTCTAGTACGTCTCTTTGTACTCATTTAGTTTCTTTTTGTTATTACATAGGTAAATAGAGTCCAGATTAATATTTATTTCAATATTTTTTTATTTATTATTTCATTCTGTTTTTATGAAAGGCACGGCCTAACTCCAGCACAAGAGCGGCGTTTCACCCTGAATGTTGGGTGACGTGCCGCAGTGCAATGCTTTAGAAAAGAAATGTTAAAAAAGATTCACTATTTTTTATGTTTTTTTTGTGGAATTGTTTAGGTTGTCGCATGTCATTTTTTACATTTTTTTGCACGCATGTTTTATATTCTACATTATAAGGAATGTAATATACTATTTAAAACTTCTTTAACTTATTGAAATACATAATTTGTTTAAATTCTCGAAGAAGTTTAAACTGTGTGAATAAAAATTATTTGGAAAAATTCGGAATTATTCATTATTCGGAAATGTCGAAAGTCCCTTCAGTTTTAGCAGCCAAAGTAAAATATTTCTTAACAATATAAGAAAAACACAATTATGCATTGTTCTTACCTTTTTAACTAAAGTTTCTATTAAAAAGAAACGACAAATTTATGCCATTTTGCAATATTTTAATTGCAGCAGAAACAACGATGCAAAACATTCTTTTTCTTCGAAGCACAAACAACAACCGCGTTGCCAAAAAATTTTAACTTTTTTCTCGCTTCAAATTAATTACAAGTTCATTGCTGTGGCGACCCACGCTGATGTAAAGGTGACGTAAGAGAAAGAGTTTGGCACACCCAAGCATGCAAAACATTCGAAATCATGTTTTAATATTTTTCGTCCCATACATTAAAAATGCAAGAAGTATTATATTAGTCGTAAAATGTTCGGAAAAATATGCAAGAAAGACCACATTTGTCGTAAAATTAGTGAAAAAATGTAAGAGACATCCTGTCATTTGTTCTCAAACATCACATTTGTTAATCATTGAAATCAAAATATAAGAACATCACATTTGTCGTAAAATTTCTGAAAAAATGAAAGAAACATCATATTTATCGTAAAATTGCTAAATAAAGTAAGAAACATGCATGTGTCGTAAAATTTATGTAAATAATACATAAGTTTCCTGTTTGTCATAAAAGTTTAAAAAAATGTAAGAAACGTCATATTTATCATAAAAATTACAAAAAATATTGAGAAACATAACGTATATCTCAAAATTTATGTAAAGGTATCTTATATATAATAAAATCCGAGAGTAAACATTGTATGTAGCTAGGTTTGTAGGTAGGTTTGTGACAACCAATCTTTTTGCGCCCGTCGCTCGATCGCATTGCGACGAGACGGTTGGTCGCAGACCTACCGAATTTTGCATACGGCTTCACTAGGATAGATCCTAACACGCCTCGGAGCGATTTTTTCGAAATTCGAATTAGAAAAGGTTTTATTTTATGTTTTGTCCGATTTTTAGCGATTTTTCTTGCATAATACGTAATAACACCGGTCATTGCACTCGCAGTAAAACGATGTTTGCATCATCGGACAGAGGAGAAAATTTTCTTTCGAAAACAGTTTGTTTTGACTATGTAACATATTTTGCCGATTTTTGGGGAATTTTTAAAAATAATTTCTCTACGCCAAGAGTCAAGTCATTTTGTTTATTTTTAGATTCCAAACCATTGGAATCAATTCGAATTATACATGTAAGAAATATTTTCGTTCCCTGCCGTGCGGAGAACGGGCACGCAGCTAGTAAGTATAATATTTGTCGTAAAATGTATGAAAAAATATGCAAGAAATATCGTCGTAAAATTATGAAAAAAGAATTTAAGATACACAACAATTATCTTATTTTTTTTTTAAATATAAGAAGTATTTGCCATAAATTTTATGAAAACAGTAAGAAGTACCACATTGGTCGTAAAATGTATAAAAGAATAATTAAGAAACATCAAACTTGTAAAAATTGCCCATTCGTGCTCGCTGACGGTTGAAGATTCAGAAAGTCTCATCATTTATATATAGTATATAAAAAAAATGAGCTTTTCAAAAGTAGTAAAAGAAACCCACTCCGCTGCACAGCACTTCTGAAAAAAGTGAGACTCACATTACAAGATGTTTTAACAGCAATCCTTCACAGTGAAGCACGCGCCTGGGAAATGTTATTGAATTACATTCTGCCATAATGCACGATTTCGTGCGCATCTCGCCGTAAGGGAATTAGACACGGTGACGTTTCCTATTACTTTTCTCTTTAGTGTTTAATTAGAAAAAGAGGCGTAACTGAAACTACGCCATAATTCTCGGGATAACGTATGGTTTGTTTTGACGTAGCTGAGGCGGGGGTGGGGGATGGAACAATTAAGCATGCTAGGAATGAAGGAAACAATTTGGATTAGGTGATATTTTATCTGAGTGTTGAATATTTGTGGGCATTTTTAGATGTGTTAAGCATTCATGAGGTCAGTATGTGTAGCTGAAAGTCGTTGACCCTCAATCAAGTAGAATAATTTAATTGCTGGTATTTTTTTACGTATTTGGTCGAGATTACTGGCCAAACAGTGTAAATTTGTATGCGACATGGATGAACAAATGCGCAATTTTTTATTTTCATTTATTTTTTTTAACCCTTTGAGGCGCAACCCTTTCCCAATGCTGAAAAAAGGGCAACCGTTGCCATCGCTCGACTTAACTACCAGCAAGATGGCGGACGATCGAAACGTTCATCGCGTGCCACAGATCTAGAGACCCTTTCTGACGACTGTGCGGCACAGCCAGCTGCTTCAAAAAAGGTCTCTAGATCTGTGGCACGCGATGAACGTTTCGATCGTCCGCCATCTTGCTGGTAGTTAAGTCGAGCGATGGCAACGGCTGCCCTTTTTTACAGCATTGGGCAATCTATCCAGCTCTTCTCGCATTCTTCCAATTTTCAGCAGATGTCAGTGCTGTTAAAAATAACCGTGACCATTTTTTTACGGGAAATGACGTGCTAAAAAGTAAAGGATTCTTGTGGAACTATGTCATCCGCAACTATTTTTTAATAGAAACCAAATCTATTCTTCGTGACTGGCAACAGTCAAAACATCAGAGTTTGGTGTTCCCAGAGCGGGAACACTGCGCGTTAAAGGGTTAATAAGATACGGGTCTTATACAACTATGCCATTAATTTCCTCTGGGCGCACCTTAAACACATTTTTGTCTTCTTTCACACACACACCCTCACATATATGTGTGTACAAGGTCGTTATAGTTAAATTTCCTCTATAAACAGCATTCTACTGTTGAAATGGCGTTTTACAACTAAATCTAGTGTATGGACTACACATAAGATGCACTCAAGGGAGTTTTTCTAAAGTTAAGTTAAAAAAATGTCAACTAGGTGGAGCTTTAATTGATAAAATCAGTTCAGAAATGTCACAAATTAGTCCATGAATGCACAAAAACTAATTGAATAATTTGGTGAAATTATTTGTGAATTTTGAATTACACTTTCCATTGTTAAATTTATTGTTTTTTCAAGCAAAACGTCACCTAGTGGATATTTTTTCAAAATTCTTTAAATGTATATTGCAGTCTATATGTCTAATTTGATATAATCCGTTCAACCGTTTTTTATCGGTAGAAATTGCTCATAGGGGAATTATAAACATCCCTGTATATATGTGTAATAGTAAAATGGCTAAACTTACGAATCAAGGAATTATTCTACAGCAGATTCGTAGTCCAAATATACAATTAACACAAAATCGTTTATGGAATAGATAAGATTTTAATCAGTATACGATTCCGCATGGAATGAGCACAATTCGCAATAGCTATTACTCAAAGTATATACGATATGAAGATGCATTAAAGAGATATCAAATCGTAAGACAAAATGCGCAATTTGCAGCTGTATGTTGGCTTGCAACAATTTTATTAAAGAGGATAATGCCTAATTATGGCAAGGTTGTGAATGCATAAAAATTAATAAATATTGTATAAGAAATATGAAATCAGTATTCTATAATAAAAGCGCTAAAAGCTGCATAGTACTACAGAACAATATATAATAGTAAACTGGCTAAACTTACGAATCAAGGAATTATTCTACAGCAGATTCGTAGTCCAAATATACAATGAACACAAAATCGTTTATGGAATAGATAAGATTTTAATCAGTATACTATTCCACATGGAATGAGCACAATTCGCAATAGCTATTACTCAAAGTATATACGATATGAAGATGCATTAAAGAGATATCAAATCGTAAGACAAAATGCGCAATTTGCAGCTGTATTTTGGCTTGCAACAATTTTATTAAAGAGGATAATGCCTAATTATGGCAAGGTTGTGAATGCATCAAAGTTAATAAATATTATATAAGAAATATAAAATCAGTATTCTATAATAAAAGCGCTAAAAGCTGCATCGTACTACAGAACAATATATAATAGTAAACTGGCTAAACTTACGAATCAAGGAATCATTCTACAGCAGATTCGTAGTCCAAATATACAATGAACACAAAATCGTTTATGGAATAGATAAGATTTTAATCAGTACACGATTCCGCATGGAATGAACACAATTCGCAATAGCTATTACTCAAAGTATATACGATATGAAGATGCATTATATATATATATATATATATATATATATATATATATATATATATAATATAAAATAGCTAAACTTACGTATTATGGAATCCCTAGTAAAACATTTAGTAGTAGCACATGATGACAAAAGGTACTGAAAAACTGAAAACATGAAGTAAAAAATTGACAATCCAGAGGCAAGAAATTGTATAAAACAGAGCTGTTAAAGCCACAGAGAAGTAGGAGGACAAGCCAAGCAAGATCACATGGGCATAAGCCTAATTGTTCGATCCCATGCAATGAAGTGGAGATGGATAGTAAAATTGAAATCGAGTACTCCATTATCAAGTACCACCGTACTCACATTTCAATTTAAAGAAAAACAAAAATAGCTAGGTTTCTGCAGGTCACCTGACAAAAGAAGTCGCTTTACGTGACCTGGGGGTACGACCATAGCTATAAGAAAAAAACAGCATGAATGCCAACCAAACATGGAGGAGGAAGAACTGACAAGACTAGAAATCGTTGCCAACCGAGAAAATTAACCGACAAAAATAAAAATAGAAACAGCTAGAGCCAAGGAGAAAAAGTATGAGAAATAAAAACAGACAAAATTCTGCCAAAACTATGTAAATTTATTAAGAAATTCAGTAAATGGAGGGGGACGGGGAAATAAGAATAATATTAAAGAATAATAATTATAGTAATAGTAAATATATATAAATAAAAAAAAATTGATTATAGCTAACCCATGAGCAACTTAGTACGAGCATTAATAGCTAGGAAGTACTAAGGAAAGAGTGTAAAAAAGAGTTGGGGAAAAAATTGTAATTAACATTAATTATCATAATGATTATAATAAAAATAATTTACTCAAGTATTAATTGTTATTAGTTCTGATAGTGTTGTATGCAGTATAAGTAACATTGCACTTAATAAGGCTTATATATGGTACAGTAGAGAAAAAATATATAAATATATTTTTATATATTTTTAATCTATTTTGAGATTATATTTCTAAAAACAGAAGTGTGCATACAAGAAGTAAAATGAGTAAAAGCATTAACATGAAAATTAAACTCATCTCTTTTATTAAATATATTAAATGATAGACTCTTATCATCATTAATATTTAGTTGTAAGTCTAAGAAGTTTATTATTCTATTATCATTGGGATTTTGTATTAATTCTAGGGCTGAATGGTAAGCTATTGGGAAATTATCAGAATCAGTATAGTTATTATCAGTGGCTATTGTAATTATGTCATCTATATACCTATATATTATAAGAGAACTATTGTAATTTTTTTCATAATTATATAAATATAGGTCAACTAAGTAACTGGAATTAGAACCACCCTGTGGTATTCCTAATATTTGCCTATATAGTTTATTATTATGCAGAATGTATAATTATTACACTGCTGGCCACCCAAATTGCAACACCAAGAAAAACAAGAGATATCACAACAAAATTTATTGTGTAGATAACATGTTGACCAAGTAACAAATGATTAAATTTACAGCATTCTATGAAGCGTGGTTCCTGCCAAAATCAGTACCCAGAGTAGCCGCCGTTGTTGGAGATCACAGCTGCCACACGCCTCGGCATTGATTCAAAGAGACTTTGAATGTGTTCTTGGGGTACAGCATATTAAATAAGCGAGGAGGTAAAAGAGGTATCACTTACCTCCTTCAAAGGCGTAAGTCCGTTATCTCCTCCGTCATCCCGCTAAATTGGCTGGAACGAAAACTGGAATACACGACATTATTATTTGTATATATTTTAGTTTCGTGCTCTTGAATGAGTACAATATATTTATTTTCCGTCTAGGTTATACAATATACATTTAAGAGGAATATCATGTTTACAAAGATTGAATTTTGGCTGGTCGGGATGTCGACCGCTCAGCAGCAGCGCATGGAAGAGAGTGACTTGAAAGTACAGCATGCATGCGTTCTTGCCCCCACGGTTGCCAGGGGCCCCATAGCACGTGTTAAGTAAGGGGCCCTCGTTTGGGTAATTATCACATGCAGATCCATACATCTACATATGCGGACATCGACGCGTGCAGGAGAAACTGGGTCAGGGAAAGAGTTCGAAAGTTTCATAGTTTTATATTTCCCAACACTCCTGCCTAAAACTTGAAACGTTCAATAATCGTTCAAAATGACAGTTCTATGTCCTATAAAGCTCCTTCGTGGAAGAGCTTTTGTCAGGATGTCTGCAGTCATTGAGTCAGTGGGGACGTATTGAAAAGTTATCACCTTGTCTTCTACCAAATGCTTGAGAAGATGGTATCTCAGGTCTATATGTTTTGTTTTGTGATGATGTCTGTCTGATTTGGCCAATTTAATGCACGATTGGTTGTCTTCAAACACGGTCACTGGATAGTCTTGCGGCATGTCCAGTTCCTTTAGTAGATTTATTAGCCACGCAATTTCTTGTGCAGCACTGGCAGCAGAGACGTATTCCGCCTCAGCTGATGACAATGTCACGCACAGCTGTTTCTTGGAAACCCAGTAAATAGGATTATTTCCTAGCATAAATAGATTTCCAGAGATGGATTTTCGATCTGCTGGATCGTTGGCCCAATCTGCATCTGCGTAAACTTTTAGGACAGGTTCCTCAAAATTTGTAAAAGTCAGTTTAAGGTCAATTGTTGTCTTGAGGTATCTGATGGTTCTTTTGACGGCTTCCCAATCTTTCGCTCTGGGATTTTGATTTCTTCGGCTTAAGATGTTCACAGCGGCACTTATATCTGGTCTAGATATGGTGGAAATATATAGTAGTGCACCTACAGCCTGTCTGTATTTAGTGTTGTTTGGCAAGAGATTTTCGTCATCTAGTGTTTTAATGTAGCCTGGCTCCATGGGTGTTTCTGTTGGTTTTGAGTTTTCTAAACTGAATTTAGTTATTAGTTCTTGGATTTTGTTAGTTTGATCAAGTGTCATTGTGTTTTTATTTGGTCGATTTATGTTTATGCCTAAGTAGTATTTGGCTTCGCCTAAATCAGTTACAGGGTATTCGCTCTTTAATTTATTTATGAGTTTGTCAATGTTTTGATCTTCTCCTGCGATTAGTAGATCATCTACATAAACAATAACATATGTCGTTTTGTTATTTACTGTTTGTTTATACATGCATTTGTCAACCGAGCTCTGTTGAAAGCCGAATTTGGTTAGAGATTGGTGGATTTTTAAGTTCCAAGCTCTAGCAGCTTGTTTCAGCCCATATATTGCCTTTTTAAGTTTACAAACTTTGTGTTCCTCTCCGGGGATTACATGCCCTTCGGGCTGATGCATATACACTTCTTCCTCTAATTCTCCGTGTAAAAATGCAGTTTTTATATCGATATGTCTAAGACTTAAATTTTTATATACAGCCATTGCCAAAAAACTCCTTATCGTTGTATGAGACGCAACAGGTGCAAAGGTCTCGTCATAGTCTACTCCGTATTTTTGGGAGAAACCTTTGGCAACAAGCCTTGCTTTGTATTTTTCTACTGAGCCTTGACTATTATATTTTAATTTAAAAGCCCATTTGCATCCAATAACTTTTGTTCCAGGGGGGGCTACAACTAAATCCCATGTGTTATTATCATGAAGTGAATTTATTTCGTCTAGTGTTGCGTTTACCCATTTTTCCTTCTCCACGGGGTTTTCCATTTTTTGAATTTCATCCCAACTTTTAGGTTCTACTATCCTGGTATTATTTATTACATATGCAAATCTATCAGGAGGAACGCCTTTATTACTCCTCTCTGATCTGCGAGGATAATTTTGTGTACCATTTGAGTTAGCAGGAATATTATTTGGATTTTGTACATTGTCGCCGGCGCTATCTAATTCAACACCGATCAATTGCTGTATAGGTTGAGGATTACCGCTGTTTGATTTTCCTTCCCCGTTATGTGATTCATCATTTTTAATTATTTCCTGATTTCTGTCTTCTAGGAATTTGACTGTTCTACTTATAATTACATTTCTACCGTTGGTACAAATTCTATATCCCTTACTCCTATTATCATAACCTACGAATATCCCTTCTGTAGCGGTGTTGTCAAGTTTTCCTCTATGTAATTTTTGAATATATGCAAATGCGCGACAACCGAACGTTTTAATATTTGATAGATCTGGTTTACGACCAGTCCATTTCTCATAGGGAGTGGAATCACAGGATTGTGTAGGGAGCCTATTTTGCAAATACGTCGCAGTGTTAATGGCTTCCCCCCAAAAGGAGTTAGGTAAATCACCCTCCTTAAGGAGACACCGACACATCTCCATCAAGGTGCGATTTTTGCGTTCCGCAACCCCGTTCTGAGGTGCAGAGTACGGAACTGTCAGTTGGTGATCTATTCCCTCTCTCTTCATATATTCATCAAATTCTTTCCCTATGTACTCCCCTCCGTTATCGGAACGGATTGCCTGCACTTTTCTTCCAAACTTATTTGCGGTCATTGCCACATACTCCTTAAATTTAGAGAAAACTTCATGTTTATTTTTTAATAGATATATTACAGTAAACCGGCTAAAGTCATCTATGAAGGTCAAAAAATAGTATTTCCCACCAATTGTTGGGGTTTGCATTGGTCCACAGAGGTCAGTGTGTACCAATTCTATCGCCTTTGTGGCTCTGAAACTCGCAATTTTTGGATATGGACTATCAGAAAGTTTCGACATAATACAGGTTTCACATACATTATCATGTTTACATTCATCTATTTCAATCCCTATAGCCAAATCTTTATTCACTAATTCTTTTATATGATTGACATTTCTATGACCCAATCTTTTATGCCATTTATATATACAATTTTTATTTTCACATACGTTAACTAAGTTTGCGGTGTGGTATGCGGCATTGTTTATATTACACTCATACAAATTATTATTTACATAACCTTCAATATAAGTTTTATCCCCATGTATAATTTCACACTTGTTTTTGTCAAATACCACCGTACAACCGTTCTCAGTTGCCCTTTTTACAGACAGTAAATTTGCTTCGATTTCGGGTACAAATAGAACATTACGCAGTGTAATTTTATTAATCTCTCCTCCCGATGTTTTTGCCTTGAATTCTATGTCTCCTGACCCGTAGGAGGTCAACGATTTTCCGTTAGCAATTACAACATCGCTTATATTGGTGTCATTTATTCTAGTGAATAAATTTTTATTATTTGAAATGTGTGATGAACTGCCAGAGTCTATTATCCACTTTTTACCTGGACTTCCAGCTAATAGTGCTAAATTTTTAAATTTAGATGCGGTGTCACTAGCTCTATCTGTATAATTTCGGTTCGACTCTTCCTCAAATCTGTGTCTATCGTTTGATTCAAAGCATAGTGATGAATTAGCTTGTTTGGATGTGAAATTTTGATTTTTGTATCTTGTGTTATTGTTCTGTAATTTCTTAAGGTGCCAGCATTCTAATTTTGTGTGATTTTTCATTTTACAGTGTGAACAATATTTAGTTTCTCGTCTATAATTGTTGTTGTGTTTTTTGTTTGTTTGAAATGCTTTAGTAAAATTTTCAGACGGTCGGCTATTCTCAATACGTCTGTTGTATTCATCTATTAGCTTGCTTCTAATAAACTCCGGATTTAATTCCTCTTCAGGTCTCGCTTCTAGTGCCGTTATCAGCGTGTCATAGCTCTCCGGCAGGGAACACAAAAACAACGCCGATATGTGAGAGTCACTGATCTTTTCCCCTATGGCCTTTAACCTCTCAACCAGTTCGAGTATTTTAGTCGTATGCTCTAGCATATTTCCTCTCTCGTCAAGTTTTGTGCTATATAATTTTCTCAATAGATACAGCTTGCTAGAGAGGTTACACCTTTCGTGTATGGTCCTCAGAGCTTCCCATGTAGCCTTTGCGGTTGTGAGATTTTTCACATGTACTATTTGGGAATCTTCAATGAATAAATTGATTAAGGCTCTAGCCTTGTTATCTTTCTTTCGCCAAGTATCGGTTATTGGCGATGGCGGATCATCTGTTAAGAGATCATTAAGATCTTCTTTTATCAACAGCATCTCCAATTTGAATTTCCAGTTTGAATAATTATGTTGGTTTAATTTCTCAACCACTTGGCTTTCTTTAAATGAAGCCATATTAATTTTTTTTTGTTTCACAATGTCCTCAGAAATTTTAATATTCTTTCAAGGCACAGAGACTATTCAGTCTCATAATCTATTAAATAAGCGAGGAGGTAAAAGAGGTATCACTTACCTCCTTCAAAGGCGTAAGTCCGTTATCTCCTCCGTCATCCCGCTAAATTGGCTGGAACGAAAACTGGAATACACGACATTATTATTTGTATATATTTTAGTTTCGTGCTCTTGAATGAGTACAATATATTTATTTTCCATCTAGGTTATACAATATACATTTAAGAGGAATATCATGTTTACAAAGATTGAAGTTTGGCTGGTCGGGATGTCGACCGCTCAGCAGCAGCGCATGGAAGAGAGTGACTTGAAAGTACAGCATGCATGCGTTCTTGCCCCCACGGTTGCCAGGGGCCCCATAGCACGTGTTAAGTAAGAGGCCCTCGTTTGGGTAATTATCACATGCAGATCCATACATCTACATATGCGGACATCGACGCGTGCAGGAGAAACTGGGTCAGGGAAAGAGTTCAAAGTTTCATAGTTTTATATTTCCCAACACAGCAGACCAAGCAGCTTCCACACGTTGCCAAAGTTGATCTGGTGTGACAGCTGGGGATGAACTCTGGGTCAGTCGTTGAGCAACCATGGACCACATGTTTTCTATCGGCGAAAGATCCGGAGAGCGCGCCGGCCAGGGAAGCAATTCAATCTGGTGATTGACGAAGAACCCTTGGACAATGCGTGCCACGTGTGGCCGTGCATTATCCTGCTGAAATATGGCTGTTGGCAAGCCCTGAAGGTAAGAAAGGACAACTGGCTCCAACACCTCGGAGATGTAGCGCTGGCTGGTTAAAGTACCGGCAATGCGTACTAGAGGAGTGCGAGAGAGATATCCGATACCGCCCCATACCATAATACCCGGTGCAGGACCAGTGTGACGGTGCATAATGCAGCTGTTCAGCATCCTCTCTCCACGGTGTCTCCAGACTCGAATCCGACCGTCGTGGTGTTGCATACAGAAGCGTGACTCGTCAGTAAAGAGAATTTCATTCCATTCTGTCGTCCACATCCTTCTTTCATCGCACCATTGGCGGCGGAGATGTCTGTGGTTCCGCGTCAGAGGTAGACAAAGCAACGGACGTCTTGCGGACAGACCATTCTGCTGTAAACGACGTCGAATGGTACGCGCAGACACTGGATGATGCGTTACAGACTGAATCTGCTGTGATATGGTTCGTGATGTGACTGAGCGGTCCGTCACTGCCATGCGTACAATCTGCCTGTCATCACGTGACGTGGTGCACTGAGGTCGATGCGGTCGATCACGTCTGTCCGTCGTACCCTCCTGCACCCAACGATCACATATCCGCATCACAGTTGTTTGGTTTCGTCCAATACGACGACCGATTTCCCTGAAAGATAACCCACAATCTCGGTATGCCACTATCCTTCCTCTGTCAAACTCGGATACTTGATCAAAAGATGATCGTTGTTTCCTACGAGGCATAATTTATCGTTTTTTTTGAAAAAAAAGCAAGAAAAACACAATTGCTGTACTTGAAACCGTCGAAATCTCCAAGCCTTAAATAGGGCTTTGAGGTGGCGCCACAGGCGCGCTTGATGTGCGTCTGCGCTGAAATTCTAATCATTTGCATATCTCACCTCAGCTAATGCATGTTGTAAATTTCATATTATTTGCATGCTTCCTTCAGGGTGTTGCATTTACGATGGCCAGCAGTGTATAAACTATAAACTTTAATAGATTTTTGAAATAATTAGTATCTATGTTAGATGACAAATTAATGTTATTATTACTAGTTATAAATAGATTTAATATAACATTATACAAATCGTCTAAAGGTATGCTATTGGATAGGTCTTTAAAATCATATGTAGATACGTTAGTCACATTTTTTAGGTCTTTAATCTTATCTTTTAGTTCATAGCTATTACCTATAGATATAGAAGAAGTATTTGATTTTATAAACAGATCATGCATAGAGGTAAGTATTTTAAGTAATATTTTACTGGCTATATTATTATATGTGTTACATCCGATAGTAACTGTCCTGAATTTTATCTATATATATATTTAGGAAGAGACTTCTATCGATTTCCTTAATAATGATTTTAATGATTTGAATCATGGACAGCAACTGATTACTTCTTCTTCTCTCTCTCTTTTTTTGAACATACAGGGCGACTGAATTTAGTTTTCCAACGGAGGGAAATCTTTTTGCAAATTTATAGAAATAGCGTTGCCCGCTAATTTCATGAAAGTTAAAATAAACCCACAAAAGATTCACGTTCTTAACCATGTTACCTTGTCTCTTGCGTTTGAAACCATGTTGTATATAATGTTAAGGCATTCTCTCTCTCTCTCCTCTTTCGTTTACTTTTTCATAGAGGGAATATTTATTACTTTTTTCACTATCATTAGGATGGTATATTTTATTTTTTGTTTTATTTATTTATTTTTATTTTATTCAATTATATTTTTTGTTGAATATTTTGCAGCACACACAAATAAACTTCGTTCACGTGCAAAGACTCAGTTCTCTAGTTTCTTTAACATCTTTTTTTTTAGCATCAAAGAATATGTTCTCTTTCTTTTTTGATTAAAAAATCTTAGTTACTGATATACAGTACTTTTTTGAAAATTATGTAAATTAAAAGAAAAAATGATTATGTATAGTTATTTCTGTTTTGCTATTTTTTAAGGATTATTTTCTGTCAAGAACTTAGAAAGGGTTAATGATTCATTAAAATTACATTGCAATAAATAAAAAAACGCTAGTCTAATTTTTTCAAGTATGTAATGCATTAATATATTGAAAGGGGGAAACTTTAAAAAAACTTTTTTTTTTTGCTATGCATAAATTTATTTTAAAAAGAAGAAGATTATTAGCTGTTTTTATGTAAATAAATATTTATACCCTACATTTACTTAAGACACGTACATTGATAATATACCTTAATTAAAAACGAGATAATTAGGGATTAGATGTTGATTATTTTGCAACTTTTGAGACTGTTTTGTACGCTTTTAAATAAATTAATACGTTTTATAAAAACAACCAGGATAACGCTTTCCTTCATTAAATTTACACTACTGTTTTCATTGTACTTTTTGCTAATCTAAAGAATATTCCTATACTAAAACATGCAGGAGAAATAAATAAGAACACAATACAAAAAAAAAGTTCGCAGGAATAAGTTAATTAGAGTTAATTTTGTTTTAAAATGAAAGTAAACAAAAGTAAAATAAGCCCTTTTTAAATAAACATACAACAATACTTTTAAAAGTTCGTGTTCAATTATTACGTGTATTAATTTGATAAATTGAGGAAATTATATTACTGCATACCTATCTGAATTCTGTAATATAGTTAACTTATCATTTCATCTTTGAGTACAGCTGGTGTTCATTTCCAGAGTATTTTCTTTTGTAAATTGAAAACAGCTTTTTTTTTCTTGCGTTTACCTTCCAATTTTATTTTTCCGAAATTAGACGTCACTGCTGGAGGGTTTGAAATGTTGCCATACATGCTAAGGGGAAAAATATAAATTAGCATTAAAAAGAAGAGTATTTTTAAATCGCTAGTAAGTTAATGTTCTATTTGTTGCATATCAATATATTTTTATTTTCTGAGTTCAAGAACTCTAGAAGTAACTCCAGGTTTCACTGGATGCTTGAATTTAAAAACTTAGGTGGCAAGATCGGATCCTGTTACTAGGGTATTTGTAATGTTAAAAATCGAATGTGAAATGAAATCAATTATTTTAAGTGAACAGAGATGGAATGTATGTCGGGTAATTTTTGGTAACGGAGAAATATTTTCATGCTGAGAATTCCGTTTTACATGCACAGATTGTAAAAAGCCTTAGCAGAGAAAGCACCCTTCGATGAAAGATGTATGTCGATCATTCATGTATGCTGATCAATGGCTTCATCATTGAATAGTTTCAAAAATGGGAGAAGTGTTGTTAAATAGGAAAAGTAAAAATGAGCTAAAAAAAAATCGCTAAATCTCCACAAAAGTCGCCATTTTTAAAAATGAATTTTTCAAAAATAGTTTTAAGTGTTAAACATCTAAAATTGTGCTTATTTAAAGTTAGATGAACAGCATTGATTATGATGTTCATTCTAATATAACTTATGTTATGCATCCTTACTGTACTCTAAACTGGCTAATTGGGGTAAATTATAAATTAACAATGATTTGGAATTGATAATTGAATTATGATGGTTGTTGTGTTGGTTTTTATGATACTAATCCTAGAGATACTGAAGCTATGTTTGGAAACTGAGAAATAAGTATTTTAAAATCATTTTATGCGAACCAAAATCGATGCGTACTTAAGCTTTCTAGTAGCTTCTTCGGCTGTTCTGCTCCTCACCATGTCACACGCTTACCATAAAACCTTCCTACTCCCAATTTTTAAAGTACGTGGAGTTTTATTTTTTGTGTGGTACAATAATAATACACTCGTAAAATATGCGAGATTAATAGACAAGATTTCCAGAAAAAGATGTCTTAAAGGGTGAGTTTAGGGTGAACTAAAGCTTAGGTTCAGTGCGATGTAAAAGCCACGTATTAAAGAACATATTGTTGAAGAATTTTCGAGGCAATCCGCTGTTATGGGGTTTGAAATAGTTTAAAATTCGTATTCTACGCGTCCAATAGTTAAATTTTGCTTTGTGTTGCATCAGGTTTGGTTTACTAGAACGCGAGATATGGAAGTTTTATGTTTCTCCATTGGTTTCTATAGCATTTTCTAGAAATTTCGAAAAATATTGGTCCTAGGCCTTCGCTAACCTCACTTTTTGGGGACTTATTTTTGGCGCCAAATTTGATGATATTTTCCAAAGAAGTCGCCAAGCTTGGCGACATTTCGGCCATTTGGCGCGTTTTCCCCAATGGGGCTTGTATAGTTATCCTAGAAGTTTCTTCTTCTTTTGAAGGGGGCGGGGGGTCCAATTAAAAGTGAACCATTACTTTAAGAAACACATACCAATTTACATATTTTTTGTACAAAGAGTCATCCTTGGCATTAGCAATTATTTTGTGTTCTACTACTTACAAACTGAGTTTTTAGACATAAAAACTTATGATTGACTCTTTGCTCTAACAGACCAAGGGTTATTAAAAATTCTCCCAAAATAAAGGCATTTCTAAAACTTTGACAGTCAAAATTTTCTTGTGCCAAAAGTCACAAAGGTGTATACAGGGTGAATTTAAACTCTTGGGCAAAACTTTAAGGGGTGATAGGGCACATAATAAGGAATCAGAATCACATAGCAATGTGAGGTCAAAAACGCAGTTTTCACTTACCTGGTAATAATCACTTTGTGAAAAGTATTGAAGTGTTCGTCTAATTTCTTAACCAAGTTTCATAAACAATAGGCACGCCTCCAAAAATTTCATCCGTGGCATAAAATAGAATTTTTAAACTATGAATTTCAGTCTTCTGTTTTCGGAGAAAGATACATTAGTTTCTGAAGAACAATGGTCGGAAAGTGCACTGTTGTTTCAGAACTTTTTCCAAAGTGATTATTAACAGCTACATGAAGACGATGTTGCCGACCCCACATTGCTATGTGATTCTGATTCCTTATTATGTGCTCTATCACCTCTTAAAGTTTTGTCCAAGAGTTTAGATTCACCCTGTATTTCAGTGAATACATACTAATGAGAAGTCCTGAAATATATATGGTTCGATATTTTGTTTTGCACCTAGACAGCAAACTTGTCCATTTCATGACAAACTTGTCCAGAACATGCCCATGTCTATAGCAAAATATCTCCTGGACGTCATTCTAATGATATCTTTGGAAAATCCATAATATATCTGTAACATGACATGAAATGGATATAAAAATACCCCGATTATATCTTTGTATGGACATACCTAGGAAAAATCTGTAATATGTATCAAACGTGACATGAAATGGATTTTTAAAAACCCGAATTATGTTTTTGTATTGGCATAAAGGATAAAATCTATCTTGAACTGTTCCACGTGGATCATCAAAACTTGCTCATAAGATGTCAGCCATATGCCATCCGTTAAAATTATGAACTTATTATGGAAAAAATACAGTCACTCTATGGTTTTGCCAATATATCCATATCTATGACTTGTTCATATGAACATATTCTGGATAAGTTTGTGCGAATGGGAACAAAGTATCGATGAGCAAAATATAAAGCTAAAATAAGTTACCATAGATATCTGAATTAATTTTGTTTCTGCTGTACTTAAGGCTTCTTTTTAAGCCAACTGCATACTTGGTCACTCTTTGCTTATGCAGTATAGATGACCTTCAAATTTTGAGTTTTCTGCTTTAAGGTCAAATATTTATAAAAGGCAACCACACATACTTTACCCTTTTTCAGTATTTTACATTAGTATATATTCACTGAAATATATACCTTTGTGGCATACTTCTCGCACAAGACGAGTAAAAGTTTCAGAAAAAGGCCTTTCTTTTTGCAGAAATTCGAATGAGCGGTGGCTTTTGTGCCAAGAGTCAACCAAAAGACTTTACATCCTATGTCAGTGTAGAAGCAATAGAACGCAAAATAATGAGAATCCAATGCTCATTCTCGGCAAAAGATTATTGCTTTATGTAAAAATGTGTTTTTCGTAAAATAATGGATGATTTTCAACTTATCCCGAAAAATATAGGATTTTTTTCTCTCTTTTTGGGCAAAATATATATAAAAAAAACACGTGTCTGATAAATTTAGATGAAAAGTATGTCGTGAAAATTTCAACAAAATCAAAAATATCAACTATAAAGTCAGCATGACTCTTAAAAACTGCCTCTTAAAAATAGAAAAGAAAGATCTATCCTTATGGGAAAGATTCTGTTGAGTTTTAACAGCATTAAACAAAAGTTTCAATAAGTACTTATTCGTTGCTCAATAAAAACTTTTTGGAACGATATGTATGTTCTTTATTTACCTGTTTACCTAGAAAATTACAATTATGCATCTAAAGTAGTATGCTTCTCATGTGACATGGAAAGTTCAGATCACACAAGGGATTCAAGTCATACTAACCAAGAGGTTATAAAAACAGACATAAAGATTTTATGGGATACTTTGTTTAAAGGGAAAATTTGCATTGCTTGGAGAAGTAAAAACAAGAGAAGATTTTTCGTATAATATATATCCCTGTACATCAGAAAGGCCCATTTTAATCTTTTAACACTCTAATTTTTCTATAGAAAATAATCTCGTGAGACTGAGATCAAACGCTTAGTTATTCAATTCTTATTTATTTTATTAGTTAAGTTGATATGAAACTGAAATAAATAAATAAGTAAATAAAATGAATATTTTATAAAGAAAAAGTTGAGGGTAAGATATTTTGAATACTTTGTATTTTCCCCTTCTCTTTTATGTTTAGATTGCAAGAAACGATTAATTCTTCTTTTCTTTTGCTCTCTGAATGCTTTGTGACTGTATTTTTCTATTATTTTCGGGGCTAAATTAAGAGGACCTTATAGAAAACAGCTTTCCTGTAAACACTGCTTAAATTCTTATTTTAAAAGTGTCCGTTTTAGCAAACATATACACACAGAAACCGCCGTAATATAAATCTAGCTCATAGAAAAATATAATCACTTTTATCTATTTAAGTTTTGAAGCTCCAGAAGCTCTGTCTCAATAACTGCTGAAAAACTTGTTCTATGATGATGAACAAGTAGTGGCAAAATGTTCAAACCACTATTCATTGTTTTTGTGCCTGGTTATTGGGTATGAAGTATTATTAGGTTGTAACGAAAGTTTTCCGCCACCGCAAACATCGTTAGCACACACAGTTCTCGTTGGCGTATTTGCTCATATTTTGTCAAACGATTTTTGGCATTTGAAAGAAAGAGGTTTACTTTATTACATTGTGTTGTGAAATCTTTAAAAAATATAGTTATCATTAAGTATAAGGTGTCTCAAATGGAACTATCACTCTAGAGGATTAGAACCATCATTTACTTCCAGTTGTGTTGCATATATCAACGAATTATGAGTACAGCTTTAAGTACTATTGTTGTATCATATGGGCTGTTTGCAGGTTTGGTACCGAAAGTTCAAAAACAGTTATCTAAGAAGTTAGTTTTTCAGGCAGATATGGCGGAAAACTTTCGTTACAACCTGATAATTGAACATACGAGAAGATGACGGGGTGATTTTTTTTAAATTAATGAACTTTGGGAATTTTCTTCTAAAGACCATAAATTGCGTATTCTAAGTTTAGTCTCTTCAGGAATTTTAAGTTTCATAATGTAAGCATTTAATTTTTTTTTTAATGGCGGGCACTTTCCGTTTATAGGCATTGGCCAATACCAAGGCCAAAATTACTGGTCTCTTTATTATGGAGGCATTTAAAGGGTGGACCAGCGTTGCCTACTATGAAGGGGCGGGCGAGATTGTACCCAAGCCCGTGCCGGGAACAGAACCCGGACGAGTGGTGTGGTATATCGACTCTCTAGCCACTACACAACCCGAGCGGCGCCATTTGATTACTCTACATTTTATTTTATTCAGGACATCTACTAAATTTTGTTTGAAAATTGGAATTTATATTTCGTTTATATTAAATCTACACCCATTCAAAAAGGAATTTGTGTGTAATCCTTGTGAATTCCGAATTATATTTAAAAAAAAAAAAAAAAAAAAAAAAAAAAACACCCGAGATAAATAAGAGAAGTTTCTATTGTATGTGCATGAGATTTACTTTTCATAAGAATAATATATTAAGTATGGAATCGTCATAGGTAATCTTATTTACATTCGAATACTTATTTGAGATGGTGTATTGAAATAAATATATGTTATAGTATATGAATGTTTAATACAATGGAGCGAAATCAAACATAGGAGGTTTTTATTATTTTGAACGAAAAATACTCTCGTCTTTTAATGCCACTTTCATTATAATTCTTGCGAAGAAATAAAGAGAAAGTTTCCATCGTGATTATGCCAGAAAGAAAATAGTTATTTTTTCTCTTTCCGGATTAAATTAATTCTTTTTATACCGCTTCAGAGAAAAAATAAAAATGGGATGGGCAAGTGAATTTCACCTTCAATTTTGAGAGCGTAAAAAAATCAGTAATAAAAATACAAAAAAAGTCTGATAGTT
Organism: Cheiracanthium punctorium; assembly: GCA_038373885.1. Taxonomy (NCBI): domain Eukaryota; kingdom Metazoa; phylum Arthropoda; class Arachnida; order Araneae; family Cheiracanthiidae; genus Cheiracanthium; species Cheiracanthium punctorium. The sequence goes on along the minus strand of JAWZYV010012997.1, from coordinate 48,428 downwards.
TTCTACAGTTTGCCAAGTATGCCAAGAAGCTTCATAAACGAGTTGCATATCAGTATAGAAAACAAACAAATGAGGCTATTAGCCAAAATCCTGGTAGTTGCCCGATCTGCTTGAAGTACAATAAATCGAAATTTTAAACATCACCTGTTTTCTTTCTCTTATTAAAATGATTTCCAGACTACTTGTTGGTGGATAAAAACAGAGAATTCCTCTCTATGCTATCACTTCTAGGTTACTCAATGTTTAGATGCGTAAATGCGATATTTTCCAACTGATTTTTTCCACAAACAAACGTCACCATGACTTCATACAGTGGTCGTCGGAAAAAGGAGTGCACACTTAGAACTGTCTCAGAAAATTTCTTTAGAAAGAATGTAATGCAATTTGAAAAGCGAGTGCACTTTTTGGTCAAACTGAATGTTTCAAATGAAAGTTACGCTCATCACACGCAAGAACTTAGAATTTTATTCAAAGAACTTAGACTTTTTTTCGTCAAAAGTTTAAAGATGCATCAGTTCCATACACGCGTCTCTGCATTTTAACCGTAGAAACATTTTTCAACTTCCACTCAATAATCTACTTTCCCCTCTTGAGAGCTCAAACACACACCCGCCATGTTGATGTTACTAGGGCTATCTGCCAAAGAGAGAAATGCTTTTGGTGGAGGACATTGAAATGGGTTTTAATATTAATGAACGTCACATCTTTAGAAAACCATCCAAAATACCTGACCATTAGATCGACAGCCGCACGATAGGCCTGAATCCTAGACCTTCACACTTTGGACCTCTACCAGTTTTCAGAGTCAACCTCAGAGCCCTTAGTCGGTAAGATAGAAAAATTAATTTTGTATGACTGTTCAAAGTACGAAATTTTTTTTTTTTTTTTACTCACTCTGTATTACTACACCGATGCGAATAATTTTTGACATATGACTGTGACTTTCACGCTTGGATACTGATAAAAAACAACATTTTAATGATTTTATTTTAACTGTTACAGATACTTGAATGAAGTATTTTTGTTGTAAGTAGAAGTTTTAAAGTGACACCAAACAAAGTAAGCAAGTGTTCTTGGAATTGCTTCCAATTTGCTTTAAAAATATGTGTCTCTTAAAGCACAGATACGTATTCAACAGTATTAGCATTATTTGAAATATCTTGACATCAAACTTGAAAGATCTCAAAGGAGCTTCAGAGAGAAATCCTAAACATCAGTGAATTCGGTGAAAAATGGACTTGATTCCATTATGCAATGAATGCTTAAATTATACTCGCATTCTCTTTGTAATCGAATATGATTTCGATCAAAATAAGCTTTCTTTTAAATTACTGCACGGCAATGTTACCATTTGGAAACACTGAATCCAAAAACAATCAACTTTTTCTTATAGCTTGTGTAACAGGGGTTTAAGTAGACATTTTATTTTGACGAATCGAACTACATAATGGAAGCAGAAATTGTAGTTTTACGTTACGTTACATTTTATTTTACGTAAGGGAGTAGAAAATTGAACGAAATGGCTGTTTTCGTTCTAATTTATAAATTTTTAAACTTAATCGCTCAGTCGCTCAATGCGCTTATGCTTAAATTAAAAATATATAATACTTTTTACGGCTTTTATCATTTCTTTTAAAACGGTTAAAACAGGGTAAATAAAACGGTTTTATAATACAGGTAAAGAGGAATCATAAAAGATTCTCACAGTCTAAAATTAAAACATGTTAAAATTTACATTTAAGAAAATTGCTCTAACTACTTTTAAGAAGGTTATGCTAGAAAATTAGCTTTCTTTTAATTTATTATTACTCTCTCTCTAGATATATTTTTAATTACTTTTTATGAATACTGCTAATACTATTCATAAAAAGTAACTAAAAATATATCTAGATATATATAAATATATATATATCTTAGCTCGCTGTGTAAAAGTTTAAGTAAGCATTTTAAAAATTAACGTATTATTATAATATGCTGAAGTAACTTTAAATATATTAGTTATCTTTTATGTGTTGTAATGCGGTTTAGAAATATACTTATGTTAAATTTTTATTTTCAAATTTTCAGTAACTCTCGAGCACCTCGCTAATACAATCAGAAGTGTGTATTTGGAAATAAAATGTTACCCAAATCATTATACAAAAAATAAGTGCGATAAAAAGCTTATACAAAATTTACTAAAACAACAACGAGCACAAAAATGTCTGATAAAAAATATAGAAATGAAATAAATTTTGAATCTAAAGTAGCAAGGAATAACACTTTACTGAGGATTAATAACATTTTGAAATTAAACAGGTATGCTTACGAGATATCTTTAGAACCGAAATAGATTATATAAAAAACTCAAATTATGTACAGTGAACTCGCCCTACAACGTGATTTATCATACGCGAATGTGATATTATGCTAGTTTTTCAAGAATAACATATCTCAGAGCTAACGCTGACAGTAAGAAGCGCAAACTAGAAGTGTGGTGTGTGAGAGGTAAGTATCGTCTTCCTGATTTGCTACTGGAAGAAGAGAGCCAATTAGCGAACGGCATTTGATCACTTGTAGCATCACTAAAAGCGGAAGCACCCCAAACCGTCTCAGTCCAAACCTGGCTTTACTTACTACTTTATTTAGGAAATGGTAATTTGTCGTTAATGAATGGTTTGAGCGGTGTTTATAAGTGTCTAAAATAGCCGTGTGTGTTTACAACAGTCGTATGTATACCTTATTTTACAACTCGAAATTTTCACTTACGCGAGGGGGTCTTGGAACACATCTCCCGCGTAAGTCAAGACTCCACTGTATATCTAAAACCTTCACATCTATTTCTTGAAGCTACTCCAGAATTCCACAATCTAGAAACATAAATTATCCCATTTTTCAGACTTTTCCATTCAACTGAAGATATCTTTTTCTTTTCACAAGAAATTTAAGGAAATCTCAGAGAAATAAACGGCTTGTAAATGATTGAGGACACGTTACTTTACTTAAATTACGCTTTCATTAAATGTGAAATTTAAAGAAACACGACTTTTAAAACATTCTCCAGGAAGAAAAAAGCTTAATTATTTTAGTCACGATTTCTTTAATTTGGTACTAATGATTAGTCAGCTTTATTATGCCATAGTTACGTGTCTCAGTTCTCTCCAAAATTAGTCTAAATCAGAGTATTCTCAGAGGGGATGTTTCTAAAATTAAGAATCTTAACTTTGCGCCGAAACTTTGTTACGGCATTCTTCACTGGAATTCAGTTACTTCTGATGCATACCAGAAACCAGCTTGGGAGTTTCAGAAAGTTGTTTAAACAAAGCGCCATGTAAACTTCAGGTGCATAGCATTACAGAAAGAGGAATGGAGTGCGTAATCTAATCAAGATGAGTGCAAATTGCATAAACGTTACAGATACTACAGATGCGGCATCTTTCTTAAATTTGCAAAATAATGCACATTTTGTAAAATTTTGCTGTTTCGCTTCGATTATCCCTGGTACAAATAAATTTATGTTTTGAGAGTGGGGGAAGTCGTTCAGGAAAATGTGCTATAAATTATAAAACATTCGATTGGCTAATTTGATGAAAATTAAATTGAACTTCTGTTTTGTAAGTGTCAACTTTCATAAATTCGGTGTTTTGCAGTCTCCCCCCCCCCGGATGTAACAGACGGAGATATACATTGAAGTCGTTACGTCAGAAATAATAATTATTTGATACGTTAATACAAAAAACAAATGTCATACAAAATAAAAGGATATGTTCAAGTAAACAATAAAGTAAAAAATAAAACTCAAAACAGTGAAAAAAAAATCACCCCCGCCTTTTTTTTTCTTTTTAAATATGTGCTAAAGTGAAACCCTGTATATTGAATGCCGTGCAAACTAAGGAAATAAGAGTGTATTTCTTATATAATTCCTTTTTTTAGATAGTTGGTAGATCTCATCTTCTGTGCATATATTTCTTAAAACATAATACATTGCAAATGTTAAATTGCTAGATTTTGCTAATGTATAAATGAATGTCAGTTTAAACATGCACCTAAGTCATTCATGATTGCCTTGATAGAAACCCAAATAAACGCGTAGGAAGATAGCATTCATGCTTATACCCTGGTAGAAATTCAACACTAGGAACTAGTATTGCCATCTAGCGGCAGAACAGGACGCCATAAGTGTGTACAAAATAAGAGACATGCAAATTGTACAAAAAAGACGGTAACTTTAGAATTCATTTTAAGCCTTCCACACGTCTTTTTCAAAACAAGGGGGCCGATTTCACATGACAGTGGTCGAAACTTAATTGTACAAAAACCATTATAAGTAAGCAATTGAAAAACTTCTTTAAGGCTGTTTTTTAAGCAATTTTTTCAACTTTGAACAATTAAAAGAAATAAAATGACGTCATTTTAAATATTTAAAAGTACGTCATAAGTATTGAAAATATCCATTAAAAATGTTCAACATTAATCTACCATTCCTTAAATATTACATTTATTTTGAAATTTGAAAAGCACAGTTAACAATATTTTACTTTTTTGTAAAGAAAAATCAAGCACCCCCATTTCATAAAACAGGAAATCTATGAATACGTATCAATCATACATCTAATTCAAATAGACATGGGATGTTTCAGATTTATTACTTGCAGATAAAACTCCTATTTCAGCCTTCGTACTGGTATTTATCTAAAGAATATATATACAAAAGGACGACATTTCAACGGATTTCCGAATTACGAGAAAGTATTTACTCGCGTAACTCCTCATCGTTCGAGTTTTAAGGCATTTTAAAATTTCTTTCCCATAGCCGCTTTTGCTAGTACAAATAACTTAAACCTGCAGAATCCTCGATACTGGTTATATATATAAAGCATTTTCTTTTCGCTTTGCGGGCCTGATCCGTCTGAGGAAGTGAAATGAATTACGTTAGGGGGAAATCGTATTATCTAGCGCAACATACGTCTTCCCTGGATGGACGGATATGGATAGTTTCTGGTCGGCGATTGAAGCTTTACAGGTAAAATCCCGTATTTGTGTAAAAGATCCATCGTTTGCTCTCACGTTACTCTCGTAGATACGAAATTGTGTATGAGGAATGAATTTCTGGTCATTTCTGCCGAATAATTCTTTCTATTATTTTTTTTATTTAAGTTTTAGTTTAATAGATGAACGTTAAAATATAAGAAGGATTTAAACACTCTGTTCCGTTCATTGGCGTCCAGTTTTAACAGAATATTTATCTATTCCTTTTTAAACGTAGGATTACGTCAGAGGGTAGAAATACACTAGAGAGTGCCTCGCCATTCATAGCATGCTGGAAAAGGGAGGAAAGGATGAACCATGTGACTGTGGGAACAGTAACACGCAGAAGGACTAGACTTGTGCTTTATTGCCACATTTGGCAAGTGGTACGTGTAAACTACAAGCTGACTGTCAACTTACGCATCACAATCCGTCTTGGCGTAAAAAAAATATCGCCAAGGCTTAGTGGATGTGGATACATGAAATATTCTTTATTTATGAAAAGTATGTTTTAAAAATATGGAAAAAACAGCAATCTCTTGTGAAATGTTATTCCAGAACATTTAACATATAATACATTGCATACATGTGCAGAGGAACTGTGAGACAAAAAAAAAAATCATCGCTGTCATAAGTTATAATATTACTCTGTTTGAAAAATAACTGTGTGAAATAACCAGGATGAGCTGAATGAATTACCCCCGTGTTCCTTTAATGGCAGTCAAAAGCGTAACGTCATAAATAAAACAAATTGAGCGATAAACTTTGGCACGAAATTTACGTCATATTCACAATTTACGCGATTTATAGTTCCTCGAGATTAGAGAGTTTGGCATCTTTCACGAGATGCAGGATTTAAATAAAAAACGGTTTATCAGAAGATCAATTGCGATTGTTATATTCATCCTTTTTTTCCAACCGGCACCTTACAGGTAACTAAACTATACGTAATCCTATACGCTCGGTAGTTTCAAAACAAGAGATTACCTAAATTTTTTTTCTTCTTTTTTACTCCCTTGTTCAAAGTAAAGGATATATTGAAACTGCGAAAAATTTGTTATTCAGGTTTTTACAAGAAAATAGATTTTGACTTTCCGGAATCAACTTTGTCAAGTTTCTGCGTGACGTCTGTATCTACGATCCATTTTCAACAACCGTGAATCCCCTATGACTACTTTTGGCGTAACGTCTTTGTAAGTATTTACCACTGTGCATGTAGCTTGCATAGCTAAAAAACAGTTAGCCGTAGAATGCTGAAATTTATTATTTAGGCCTGTTGTACAAGCTAACTGTGCACCACTCTTTTTGACTGCATTCGACTGGTTGTTTTATTTATAGGATCACCCGAAATACTTTCAATTCATAAAAATCTACTGGCATTCAATGCTCGATCCATGCACAAAATTGCTCCATCCATCGCTAAACTTGGCTAAAACATCGCTAAAATTTGGTGAACCACGTTTAATTTTGACAAGGTGAGTTTAGTTTTGAAAACTAAACTCATCTTGTCAAATCCATCGTTTCTTACGCCAAATTTGACATAAAAGTTGAATTTTCAAAATCAAACCCAGTTTAGTAAAATCTTCAATATTCGGTGAGATATCGCCAAAACTTAATGTTATTGAAGTATCGTCTCTCATTTTCAAAATGAAATAAGTTTAAATAAAGTGCAAAAAATATATAAAAAATATAGTGGACGAAGAAAAAAGTGATGTGTTGTCCACGTCATTTCGTTAACTGATGTTCACGAATATCATACGTAATTTTCCCCTTTAAGCTTGGAAGTAGTTTTTCAAACTTGTCTGATTGTAAATGTTGTCCTTTCACTTCTTTTGTGAGACAATTGAATTTCAAACCCTACAAGTTTCAAGGATTATTTGCGCTACCATGTCCGAGTGGATTAGACTCTGAAAAGGGTAGACGGCCGAAGTGTGAAGGTCCCGGGTACGGGTCCCATCGCGCGGCTGTCGATCCGACGGTCTGAGAGTTTTGGTAGGTTTTCTCCAGATGTAAAGTGAAATACACGTTAGAACCCCTTAGAAAGTCCTCCTACCAAGGCACCCCCCATCTTTGGCAGATCGTCCGAACGTAGCGTTGCCATACTCACACAAACAAAACAAATCTGGCCCTATCACGAGGCTGTCGATCTAAAATTCCGGAGTTTTGTTCGTTTTTTTTTTCAGATGTGACACGAATACGTGTTTGAACTCCTTAGAAAGTCCTACCAAGGCTCCCCCTTCCGATCCTAGGCAAATCGCCCAGGCGTAGCGTTGTTATAACAACAAACAAGGATCATTATTATTATTATTTGTATTTTTGATTTTTTCGAAATAAACAACTAAACAGTGTGCAATGCTTAAATAAGCATTCATTTTCTTCAGTTTGTTCATGTGGCTCAAAATTCTTTCTTTCTCAGTTTGATTTATTTAAAATTTCACATGCAAATATTACTAAATGTGGAAATACAATTTTTGCGAAATTCACAAGCAAAACCGTTCAAAGTACTTTGTTCGCGAACACGGTCGTAATTTATTAAAGTTAACGGTATTATACACTGCCCCATGGAAAGCCGCCTCATTATTCTATCCTTGAAATTGATGACACGGTTTCCTAAATAATTAACTAATTTTCGCGTAATTAATTTTAGCAAGATTCTCATTCGGAATAAACTGCTATGATAAAACTCGTTTCCGAAGACCGACCGCTCTTGATAACGCCCCGATATTTATTTTATGTATATATTTTTTTTTCTTTTCCCTGACTTGAGTTTTATTCAATCTTTTTTCTTAACTTTCTAACATAATTTCACATCAAAAATTAATCTCATGACGTAAAATTTGTCTCCGGAGTAATATTTGCGGTTGTAAATCTGAATTTAAAAGTAACGCTCCGTTGATTCTCTAAATCCATTTCATGCAATAAATGCTTAAGCCATATGAATCAGAGATGGTAAAATATGGGCTGGAGATACTTGTAACAAGTTTCTTTCTGTCATATCAAAAACAAAATTACACATTTAGATATATTTTTAAATCCCTCGCCAGCAATTTTATATAAATAAATACATACGTCCTTTTTTAAAAAAAATAGCATATTTTTTGATTTGATGCCTCCGAAAATATTTTAAACTAATTCATATATGGTCTGAAAATAATTTGGTTTATTGCTGGAGTTAGAGTTTTTCAATTACGGAACACAGTTACCCGAGTAGATTTAACCTGTTAAATAAATGTTACGGTTAAGATGGGACACAGAAAATGAGAAATCAATAGCAAATAATATTATATTTTCGCTAGTGTTCCAAATTTTAGTGTGCAGAGGCATTCACAAGAAGTAGAATTTTTAGCGACACTACATGAATGATTAAATTTACTTCTCATTAAGTATAATATTTTAGATAGTGAATTTTATACATCTAAAGAATTTTATAAATCTTAGACAGTGAGTTTTATAAATCAAAGCGTGCTAACTTGAACAAGCTACATGAATAAATAGTAAGTATTTTTTCTGAATATATAGATAAAATGTGTTTTATATGTATATGTTACTGCGAAAGACCGAAATTGGAGAATGTCGACATTTATCGGTGAATGTCAAAAAAATACCAAACACTTCCGTGAAAGACCGAATGTTTGATTATATTCTAGTTTATTCGGACTACCACCGGTGTATGTCGACAAGCACAGATATGCTCTGGCGGAGGTCGAAAAAGACTGAAGTCAACAGAAAAGCAAAATATGTAGCAAAAATATTTTTATTCTGTTTGGGGAGATTATTTCCCCATGAATCCAATGGTTGGTCATGGCTATAGAAGAAAAGTCCACTACAGCATAAATGAAAAGTTCTTTATTGGCTGAAAGTAAAACTAAAATCTTAATGCTTAACATTTATCTAATTACATCTTCTATCATTATTAAGATGGCAAGTAATATCTAGAATCCGTTCTGCTTCTCAAGCTGGAATCTAAAGCTACATGTAAAAAAAAGATAAATAAATAAATAAATAAATAAATAAATAAATCTCTAGCTGTCCTATAAATCTACATTTAAATTCTCTGCAGTTAGCCCATCAGGGAAAGCTGTTCTACAGACCTCACAGTGACTGGTAACTCCTTACAGCAAGAAAGCCTAAAACGTTACGTCACTCTTGGGACGTTTAGTCTCCCTGAAATACAGAAAAGAGATGCATATCCTCGACATAGTCAACATTCACCATTAGTGCACGGTGAATGTCAATATTTGCTGATATAAGTGAGAAATCAGGATATTTAGAAATATTTCGGACATACACCACATTCAGCGTTGAAAGTCGACATTCTCCAGATTTCGGACTTTTACAGCAACATATATATCACATGTGTGTGTGTGTGTGTAAAACTTATTCATGTAGCAATCACTTGACAATTTCAAAATGTACTTGAGGTTTTGGAAAATATAATCTGGGGCAACGACTTTAAAATTCATTGAAATCAACACATATGTTTAAAATTAGGTAATAGCACCTTGTTCGTAACACCCAACTTCCTTTTGTCGGTTGTGACATGCCTAGTGGAAAAATAAACCAACGTAGTATACTATTTTACGGGAGAACTGAAAAAGTTCCTTATTTTTTTCGAAATAAACAACTAAACAGAATGCATTGTTTAAATAAGCATTTAAGTATGTCATTTTCTTCGGTTTATTTATGTGGCTCAAAACTTTTTCTTTCTCATTTTGATGCATTTAAAATTTCACATGCAAATATTGTTAAATGTGGAAATTCAATTTTTGTGAAATCCACAAGCAAAACCGTTCAAAGTACTTTGTTCGTGAACACGGTCGTAATTTATTAAAGTTAACGGTATTATACACTGCCCCATGAAAAGCAGCCTCATTATTCTATCCTTGAAATTGATGACACGGTTTCCTAAATAATTAACTAATTTTCGCGTAATTAATTTTAACAAGATTCTCATTCGGAATAAACTGCTATGATAAAACTCGTTTCCGAAGACCGACCGCTCTTGATAACGCCCCGATATTTATTTTATGTATATATATTTTTTCTTTTCCCTGAAAATTCTCGACTTGAGTTTTATTCAATCTTTTTTTTTTAAACTTTCTAACATAATTTCACATCAAAAATTAATCTCATGACGTAAAATTTGTCTCCGGAGTAATATTTGCGGTTGTAAATCTGAATTTAAAAGTAACGCTCCGTTGATTCTCTAAATCCATTTCATGCAATAAATGCTTAAGCTATATGAATCAGAGATGGTAAAATATGGGCTGGAGATACTTGTAACAAGTTTCTTTCTGTCATATCAAACACAAAATTACACATTTAGATATATTTTTAAATCCCTCGCCAGCAATTTTATATAAATAAATACATACGTCCTTTTTTTTAAAATAGCATATTTTTCGATTTGGTGCCTCCGAAAATATTTTAAACTAATTCATATTCTGGTCTGAAAATAATTTGGTTTATTGCTGGAGTTAGAGTTTTTCAATTACGGAACACAGTTACCCGAGTAGATTTAACCTGTTAAATAAATGTTACGGTTAAGGTGGGACACAGAAAATGAGAAATCAATAGCAAATAATATTATATTTTCGCTAGTGTTCCAAATTTTAGTGTGCAGAGGCATTCACAAGAAGTAGAATTTTTAGCGACACTACATGAATGATTAAATTTACTTCTCATTAAGTATAATATTTTAGATAGTGAATTTTATACATCTAAAGAATTTTACACATCTTAGACAGTGAGTTTTATAAATCAAAGCGTGCTAAATTGCACAGGCTACGTGAAAAAATAGTATTTTTTCTAAAAGTATTCTGAAGTATTTTCTGAAGTATTTTTTTCTGAATATATAGATAAAATGTGTTTTATATGTATATGTTACTGCGAAAGACCGAAATTGGAGAATGTCGACATTCATCGGTGAATGTCAAAAAATACCAAATACTTCCGTGAAAGACCGAATATTTGATTATATTCTAGTTTATTCGGACTACCACCGGTGTATGTCGACAAGCACAGATATGCTCTGGCGGAGGTCGAAAAAGAGAAGACGAAGTCAACAGAAAAGCAAAAATGTAGCAAAAATATTTTTATTCTGTTAAGGGAGATTATTTCCCATGAATCCAATGGTTGGCCATGGTTATAGAAGAAAAGTCCACTACGGTATAAATGAAAAGTTCTTTATTGGCTAAACGTAAAGCTAAAATCTTAATGTTTAGCATTTATCTACATACATCTTCTATGATTATTAAGATGCGCAAGTAATATCTGGAATCCTTTCTTTTTCTCAAGCTAGAACCTAAAGCTACATGTCAAAAAAAAAAACACAACAAACAACCAACAAATCTCTAGCTGTCCTTTAAATCTACATTTAAATTCTCTGCAGTTGGTCCATCAGGGAAAGCTCTTGTACTCTCTTAACTCCTTACAACAAGAAAGCCTTAAACGTGACGTCACTCTTGGGACGTTTAGTCTCACCTGAAATACAGAAAAGAGATGCATATCATCGACATAGTCAACATTCACTATTAGTGCACGGTGGATGTCAATATTTGCTGGTATAAGTGAGAAATAAGGATATTTAGCAAATATTTCTGACATACACCAAGACACTAATGTGAATGTTGATATTCAGTGGTGAAAGTCAATATTCTGCAGATTTCGGACTTTCACAGCAACATATATATCATATGTGTGTGTGTAAGATTTATTCATGTAGCAATCATTTGACAATTTCAAAATGTATTTGAGGTTTTAGAAAATGTAATCTGGTGCAACGACTTTAAAATTCATTGAAATCAACACATATGTTTGAAAATTAGGTAATAGAACCTTGTTTGAAACACCTAACTTCCTTTTGTCGGTTGTGTCTTTTAAGAAATGTGCCATCTCTAGTGGAAAAATAAACCAACATAGTATGCTATTTTACGGCAGAGCTGAAAAATTTCCTTTTTGAAATATGCATTCAGTACAAAGGATAAACGGAAAGTTTTTTTCCAGCGAATGATTAACACTTTACTGCCAACGTGCAAATTCAACCCGATTTCTGCCTATATATTGAGGCACAAAATCGTCACATTATTGATTTTGACAAGCAGCATTGCAAATATGTATGCTACAGTTAAAACCCGAAATCAGCCAGAACCCGAATTAACTAGGGAAAACGCGTTCTGACTGACAGCGCTCGGAAAAACCCGCTTTCCCAAGTGAATTCCGGAATGTTAATGCTTTTATGCACTAAAAATCGGGTAAATAAATTTCTTAAAAAGTTACAGTTGTCAGATAAGAAACAAAATAATTTTAATGTTATAAGCAAGTGATGAATACGGACGAGGGTCAGTTGCATCCGCGCCAACGCTATCAATCAAATCGATGGGCGAGTTGAACCGGAATCCTTATCTTGCTCCTCCCTCCGAAATATGCTAAAGCTGGTCCTTTGCGAGACCCAAAAAACATCACGGGGCGGGCCTCCGCTGTAGGGGCGGGGTCCCTTCAAAAATATGCTACCGCTGCGAACCCCCCCCCCAAAGAAACATCACTGTGTCTGGCATCCGCTGTGGGGGGGGGTGCTCAAAAATATGCTACCGCTGGCCCTTTGCGAGACCCAACAAAAAAACTTGTCATATAATATATTGTTGAAATAATGCAATAATTTTTGATAGATGTAAAAATTATTGTCTGAAAAATCAGCCAAAGCCCGAATAAATCGGGTTTTCCCTAGTTAATTCGGGTTTTGCCTAGCGCTGTCAGTTAAAACACGTTTTCCCTAGTCAATTCGGGTTTTGATTAATATCGGGTTTTCACTGTAACCTATATATTAGATAAATGTTAGAGTTTGAATTACTCTGTAGTGTGTTTATATTGGAATTAGTTCGAGTATGTACCAACATTGGCTAAAAATGTCAAAATGTCAATATTTTTTAATAGTTTAAACCTGTATATTCTTTATGTTCTTGATTAACTTAAATAAATATCAAAAATGCCTGTTGTAGATTTTTAAATCTCAGGACGTTCTTTTTATAATTTTTACCTAATCCACAAATTAACTCACGAACACAACCGCTACGGAAGAAAAAAAGAAAATTTTCTAAATAGATTGGTTAACTTGTCTAAATTCCCCAACTTAATCTAATAATCTTCATTAATCTCATTAATTATTAAAAATGTCTGTTGTAGAAACGAAATGCTATTTGTTGTTGGTGGTGTTGCTAATGCCCTCTGGCAACCGCGTTGGGGTGACAGACCCCCCTATCGATAGGCAGGCGATGGGCTGAAGGAGCGGCTTCCATTTAAAAGAGCCCCAGTGGGAGGAAGTCCGTCTTAGCTCGGGGTCCCGTAATTTTGAACCAATTCCAGAGGAGGGACCAACCCCCTGAAATCGGCACCCCCAGAGGTATCGTTTAACAACTCGGAGGACTTTGGAGCCACGACGGATTTTACATGCACCAGCTCCCATTAGCGTACACGGTTCCACAGCGGACGGGCCGAGAGGGGGAAGTCCCTCCCAAGCACTGGCCAAGCCAGATGCTGCTTCACTTGCCGTGTTCTTATGGGAACGGAGTTTAGCGCCCAGTCCACTGCGGGAAATGCTATTTAAATCACACAGATGTAACAGATAGAATCGCACTTAACCCTTTAACGCGCAGTGTTCTCGCTCTGGGAACACCAAATTCTGACGTTTTGACTGTTGCCAGTCACGAAGAATAGATTTGATTTCTATTAAAAAATAGGTGCGGGTGACATAGCTCCACGAGAATCCTATTTTTAGCACGTCATTTCCCGTAAAAAAATTGCCACGGTTATTTTTAACAGCACTGACATCCACTGAAAAATGGAAGAATGCGAGAACAGCTGGATAGATTGCCCAATGCTGAAAAAAGGGCAGCCGCCATCGCTCGACTTAACTACCAGCAAGATGGCGGACGATCGAAACGTTCATCGCGTGCTACAGAATCTAGAGACCTTTTTTGACGAGGCACAGCCAGCTGCGTCAAAAAAGTGTCTCTAGATCTGTGGCACGCGATGAACGTTTCGATCGTCCGCCATCTTGTTGGTAGTTAACTAGAGCGATGGCAACGGCTGCCCTTTTTTCAGCATTGGGGAAGGGTTGCGCCTCAAAGGGTTAAACAAAATTTTTAAATCTCAGTTCCTTTTATATATTTTTATTTAATCCACAAATGAAGTAACTCGCTGACAGAATTCCAGAAATAGAACTAAAAGAAGTTTCTACAAAGTGAACATAAAAAAAAAATGTGTACCATTCTTCCTCCAATAATGCTTTTCTTACAATAGCGTTTTTCATGTGTATTTTATTAAGTAACCAAACATCTTATTGGCATTTTTCTTTCCTCTTTCTCCCCGGCGTCGCTTTCTTTTTATTTACTTGCTGTAAAAGGCAATCAATTGAATTAATTTCGAATTCCGCTTCTCAGGAATTCTCTCAACAAAAGCAAACCCTCCCTCATTATTCGAAAGCGATCAACAGATAAAAGAATTCTAAAACTAAGTGGCTAAGCAATACTTTCAATAAATTTCTGCCACTTACCAAGATAACTGCGAACACATTTGTAACGTTGCTGTTGTGTTGAAAAGAGGTAAGAAAAAGATAATTAAAGTTGCCTCTGGTTCTACTAAGAAAAACAAAAAGAAAATGAACGGAGGCCTTATAATTACTCTGTTCTTGTTCTGAATACTGATTTTCTAGATTCTAGTTACTTGCTAGCATAAGAATAATATGACATGCATTATAGGTGAATTGTGTATTGCGTATTAACCCTTTAACGCGCAGTGTTCCCGCTCTGGGAACACCAAAGTCTGACGTTTTGACTGTTGCCAGTCACGAAGAATAGATTTGATTTCTATAAAAATAGTTGCGGGTGACATAGCTCCAGGAGAATCCTTTACTTTTTAGCACGTAATTTCCCGTAAAAAAATCGTCGCGATTAATTTTAATAGCACTGACATCTGCTGAAAAATGGAAGAATGCGAGAACAGCTGGATAGATTGCCAGCTGGATAGATTGTGCTCGCGCACAGCCAGCTGTCGTCAAAAAAGGGTCTCTAGATCTGTGGCATGCGATGAACGTTTCGATCGTCCGCCATCTTGCTGGTAGTTAAGTCGAGCGATGGCAACGGCTGCTCTTTTTTCAGCATTGGGAAAGGGTTGCGTCCATGCGAAGAAGAAGAGAAAGAATGCGAGATTTTACGAAGAAACAATTAAAGTTTCTCCGTAAGATTACCAGCAATATCTAATCTAATCCTCTATCTAAAAGAAATAGACCAATCAGGTTAGGCTGTGAAGTTGCTTCTCCCGCTCTTTGCCGTAAAGATGAGTTCGGGCTCATTTTTTGAAGCCCGAACCCACCCGAGCCCGAAGACTTTTAATCCGAGCCCGCCCGAGCCCGAGCAATATTATTTAAGGTCGGAGCCCGAGCCCTAAATTTCAGCTAAAGATAAATAAATTCAATAAAATTCAAATAAGTTATTCTTTGATAGAATACAATATTTTGCCGTTCGCAAATTACAGACAAATATAGTTGCAAACTTTTAATGCACTTTCTAATTCTTTATATCGATTTCTATGAAATAATGTCCGATCTCATGACTAACTAAGCAATATAAGCCGCCGTTCTGAAATACTCAAAGAGCTTAATGCATCTTCTAGGTACCCGTGCCGCTATTTTTTTTTTATAAGTACTTTTATTTTCCATATGAATGCCTTTTTAAAAATCTGTTTCAAGGAGTATATTCAATAAAATAGAAATTTTTCGGTGACGAGAGGGTTAAACGGGATATTCTTTTAACCGATATTCTAGTAAAAGGAGACTTGACTGTACATTAACCCTTTAACGCGCAGTGTTCCCGCTCTGGGAACACCAAACTCTGACGTTTTGACTGTTGCCAGTCACGAAGAATAGATTTGATTTCTATAAAAATAGTTGCGGGTGACATAGCTCCAGGAGAATCCTTTACTTTTTAGCACGTCATTTCCCGTAAAAAAATCGTCGCGATTAATTTTAACAGCAACTGACATCTGCTGAAAAATGGAAGAATGCGAGAAAAGCTGGATAGATTGCCCAGTGCCGAAAAAAGGGCAGCCGTTGCATCGCTCGACTTAACTACCAGCAAGATGGCGGACGATTGAAACGTTCATCGCGTGCCACAGATCTAGCCTTCTGAGCGTCCTGGAAATGGGCAAATAATGTAAAGTTGTTTTTGCGCCAAAATTTTCGTGTAGCTTTAAAATTATAGAAAAAATAAAATTTCGTTTGGGAGATTTGTAATTATCAGAAAACAAGTTCTTAAATTACTTACAAGCTTTAATATCAAAACATATTTTATGATACCTGACTGTTATAAATAATTTAAGTTATAGATGCATTGCAGTGAAAACTGGAACTAAGATGACGGGATTTTACGTCTCAGCCGCTTGGAGGGCTAGAGGCCCTTTTTTGACGCAGCTGGCTGTACCGCACAGCCAGCTGTCGTCGAAAAAGGGTCTCTAGATCTGTGGCACGCGAAGAACGTTTCGATCGTTCGCCATCTTGCTAGTAGTTAAGTCGAGCGATGGCAACGGTTGCCCTTTTTTCAGCATTGGGAAAGGGTTGCGCCTCCAAGGGTTAAGGAAAAGCTACACGAGGGCTGTCTGCTTAAGGATGGGTGCCTTGGGTGGAGGATTTCGTAATGGGTTCTAACATGCGACGTTACACCTGGAGAAAACAGCCCAAAACTTCAGAGCGTTAGACCGATGGCTGCGCGATAGACCCGCACCCGGAATTTCACACTTCAGTCATCTATCATGTTCAGTGTTTTTATCAGCTCTGCCATGGTGAGGCAAGTGAACTGTGAAACATACTACTAGTTTATATGCAACTAGTATTGTAATGAGTGATTCAGTTTTTTTGTACACAGGTCACCCTATAAATTTATTTTTTTCTATCTTTTTTAATTTATAAAATTTTAGCATAAAGGGTAACTGCTTACCATTAGAAAACTTTGGAAATGAAATGAGTAGTTTATAAACTTCCGCCCTGATCAAACAGTTTGAAACATCCGATACAATAAAACTTCCCATTAACGAGTTTTTCATCAAGCAGAAACTCATCTTAAACGGATGTTTAATTAACCGAAGTCTGAAACGGAAAACAATTCTTTATGGAGAAAAAAGGGATGGAAAAAATGCTCTAGTATGGAAAATATTACTGATAGTAGCATTGTTTAAAAATTCTTCAGCCAATTCTTAATAAAGTCTTAACTTAACTTTTATTTATTCACTAATATTTAAAGGTGCTTTTTTCATATGGGAAAAAATGGGATACGTGAAAAGTAAATGCATGTATCAAATTTAATTTATTTAAAAATATTTTTTGATACTAGAAAGATGACTCGAATTAATTATTAATTATACCTTAAGAACTTTCATCGCTATCATCCTTAAGAAATAAAATTACAACCGAAGACACTGTGTTTTAAAAAATAGATAAAAAATAGAGCAAATAAATTTTTAAAGTTTTCTATCTGTTTTTATATTATTAACACATATTTACTGTATTATAATTTTAAATAGAAACTATTTGGCATCGGAATTCTTCTCTTTTGATAGATTTTAAACAACGTGAATACTCGTTACTAAAATTACAGAGTTTATGTTTGATTTTCAACGCAATAAAATACAAATGTTCAATTGTCCGACAAATAAATAAATATGTACATATGCATTTTTTATCATGATTTCTTTCAGCAAATATTCTTGGTTTATTTTTTCAATGCACATTTTTTAAAAACTTACAAGATACTGTGTATGCACTGATATCGATAAAAGTGAACAAATAGTCCAAAAAAGTGAAATGCATCCAACATCTAAAGAAACGACAGAATTCACAATCTCAAAGAGTGGAAAAGTACGTTTTTCTAAGAGTAGTTTTAATGGAATGATTAAATATTCTCTCTTTTGATTTACATACTGTGTTTCTCAGTTCATAATAAATTAAAATATTTAAGCATTTAGAGATTTGATGCTATTTCATTCTCCTCTATTTACAGCGTAACAGTCCCTCACGTTTCATATTAAGATATGTTTTATGACGTGAGTGTACTCTCTTAAAAATTTAGAGTGACATTGTCACTCTTACAAAAAGTCACCGGCAAATGATCCCAGATAGAGTGAGATAAGAGTGAGAAAACTGCATTATGACTCTTCATGGATAGGATTCTGTCACCCTAACTGCAAGAGTGAGACAATGTCACTCTTAGAGTAAGGGTGAAGGCGCTATCTGCTCACTCTAGCGAGAGAGTCACCACATTTCCCATGATGCGTTCACTTCAGCAGGAGTGAGTGCGTTGCTTCCACACCCAAACGACGCCATATTGGAATTGGACTGCAGTTGCGAAGTACCAACTGCATACAAGTAATGGAATACTTTTAGCTAACACAAGTAAGTAAAACCTTATAACTTTTCAATTATTGTAAATGTTATTTAAAATTTGATAATTCACAACATATAAGATACATTGATTCAGTGTCGGATCCATTAGGACTCCAGCTCTTCCGACAGACATTGCTTTGGTTAGGGTTAACATTTTGCTTTACTATACATTTTGTTTTTAAGACTTAAACAAGCCTGCTTCTTTTAATTTTATACCCTTCCGAGAAATTGATCTTTGGATCCGTCTCTATACTTGATCGTAGTATGTTATTTATGCTTATATAGCTGAAATCTTGCATTCGTTTTTTGTTTCTGTATATAATATTTGAGCATGTTTTGATGCGTGTTTGTAAATCGGTGGTGCAGTCAGGATTTTATTTCGGGGGTGGAGAGGGCTCTAACCTGTGTATCAAATTGTAAGCAAGCTGTTTCAACTGTAGCCTCAGTATCAAATTTTAAACTAAGTAAAGGGTCAGATTTTTAGGAAGGATACGCGCCTGTTGCAAATAGTATAAACAAAATTTTAAATCAAAAGCAGAAAATAATGATCAATTATATATTGTATGCAATTTATATTGAAATAAATTATAAACGTGGGAAAAAAATATTTTGTGATTAAATTTCAATATGTCTATGTGCATCATTTTATCTTATTGCACATTCTAGCACAGATTCACGCTTAGAATATACATATATACGTTGTTAGATCAAAATAACCGCTCTGTTGTTGTGGTGTAATATTTCCCTCTCCACTTTTTACACATACACAAACCTCTCTCTCATATGGTAAAGTGGATAATTTACGATCGAACACCCCAGATGGCCTCAGGAAAGTCCACTTTTAAATCAGGGAAACCAGCTGAAAGTAGCAGGTGATTCAGAATGTGTGAGCTTTCATTAGTAGTACGAAAAACACAAGGGATACTTGTGCTGGTAAACTGATTCAACGCGGAAAAAAAGTTATTGTTTTTGGTGTTAAATGCGAGATTTTTGGAATTGAAAAGTTTGTATACTGTTTAAGGATAATTCAATAGTATAGTAACGGATAAGTTTAATATTACTGGTAATAAAGGTAAGTGTTACAATATTAAATTTAGTAATACAGTATTAATTTTAGAGCCTTGCAGATTTTGGTATGGTAGATTTTATGTCTTCTGTTGTGTATCAATATTGGTAAATAAAATTCTCAAATTGGTAAAACTTACCTTTTAG
The DNA here is from genome assembly GCA_038373885.1 of Cheiracanthium punctorium. Lineage (NCBI taxonomy): Eukaryota > Metazoa > Arthropoda > Arachnida > Araneae > Cheiracanthiidae > Cheiracanthium > Cheiracanthium punctorium. Next base: position 28,780 of record JAWZYV010012997.1, on the reverse strand, counting down.
CCTAGATACCAATTCAAAATAATGCTAATTTTTTTCTATTGAATTTAATTAACATATGAAATATATCCACAATATTGGCTATATACTGGAAATGTTTCTGAAGTAATTCCATTACTGATAAAGTTTTTAATAGTAGCAAGTTAGTAGTTAGCCCAAATATCTTTACAATGTGTTCACAATATTAAGTAAAAATTCGAAATATTTATAATGTATTCTTAATATTGACAAGTAATTTTTAAAAATATTTTTATACCATTTTATTATTTTTCTAATGCTAATATACTCAATCCTTCACATTGTTATTATATTGGAAATAAAAACTAATATTGGTAAAAATTAGCAACATTTATCCATTATATTGTCCATGTTAATGAATTAAATTAAATATATTTAAAATGTATCCACACAGTATTGTGTGTATATTATAAATTTCCCTCATATTGTACTAACAAATATTTTTAATGTGTCAGCATCTTAATATCACAGTAATGGTGAATTAAGACTGTTTATCTACTGTACATTATTTCAAAATTTAAAATCTGATAAATAATTTTAGGTGCATTTATGTACAAATTGCTGAAAAATATATTTTAATAATTAAGTCAAATACTACTGAAAATCCTGTGATGATAAGACCATGATTATCACAGGAGCAAGGAGGGCACATGCCCCAGACACCCCATTTTAAGGGGTCCTTAAATTTTTTCAGAATATGAATTTAGTTTATTAAATTTTCATTCTAAGATACTAAATGCCTGGTTTTTTTTTTCTAAAAGTTGGATGTGTGTGTGGCAAAATAGATCCCAAATGGATGAGCCGATTTTAATGTAGTTTGTTTTATTTTAAAGATGGTATAATCAGAACGGTTCTTCATTGTATTTGATAATATTCACTTCATCTATTCCCCTTAAATAAAGCTTACTTTACACTTGTTCAGTCTAAGACAATTCAAATAATATTGTTGACATTCAATTAATTTTGATTGCTGAATTATTTCTGTAATGTTATGGAAAAAGCCATGCTTTGAGTTGCATTTTTTTAAGACTTCATTTTTAATAAAGGTTATTTCACATATTGCATAGGAAATGTTCATAAACTTAAAATTTATCTAGCATATTTCATTTTAAATTCATTTAATCAGAACATATCTTTGCAGATTGAAAAAACATACTTAAGTGGGGGGGGGGGTGGAGTGAGTTTGGCTTAGGGACGTATCTAAACCTTAAAAATTTCAAGCTGAACTTTCAAAATTACCCACGAATATGTAATTTTCTCCATTTCTTATGTTTACTTATTTCGAGGGTGGCTGAAGCCCCACCAGTCACCCTCTGGCCAAGGACGTACCCAGGAAGGGGGGTGGGGGTCTGTAACACCTTCGAAATTTCAGTTTTTATTAACAAAGCAATAATGGTGAAGTCTTTTTGTGAAAATTTCTGCCTTTTTCATCGTTTGGACCCCCTCCGAAATTTTTGGACCCTCCCAGAATTTTTTTTGGGGTATGTCCCTGCCCCTGCTCTCCTCTCCTAGGGGGGGAGCAAGTTCCCTACCTTGAGCCCCCCCTTATGGGTGCCCATATCATTAATGTTATATTTTTCAAGTATTTAATATTATTCTGTGGTTTTCTGAACTTGCAGGTAGCAGAACAGATTTCATTATTTATTGACATTGTTGAGAAAGCAGACAGCATGGATTTCAGAGTTTGGGTCTTCTACTGGGTATCATTAAGGGTAAATAAATTTATGATATTGGTAAAATTTACTTAAAAATTCAAAATAATTTTAATCCTTTTTCTACTGAATTTAAATGAAATGTATCTGCAATATTGCCTATATTTTGGAAGTAGTTCTGAAGTAGTTCCATTACCAATAAACTTTCAAATAGCACCTCACAGGATTGTAAAACATTGAAAACCCAAACCAGTATTTTTACATAGCAGCAAGTTAATATTTAGCCCAAATGTATTTAAAATGTATCCACAATATTAGGTAAACATTGGTAATATTTCTAATGTATTCCTAATATTGACAAGTAATTAATTTTATAGTATTTTTATTTTTTCATGTTCATATACTTAATTATTCAATATTATCATTAAATTGGAAATAAATACTAATGTAAATTGTAGCAAATTAATATTTACCCATTATATTGTCAATCTTAATGAATTTAAATTAAATTTATTTAAAATGTATCCACAATATTGGGTGTATATTTCAAATATTCCTCATATATATTGCACAAGTATATATTTTTGATATGTTAGCATCTTAATATATTATTACTTGCGAATTATCACTGTTTATCTGTTACACATTATTTTTGCATTTAAAATCTGAAATAATTTTAAATGCATTCATATACAAATTTCTGAAAAATATATCTTAATAAATAAGTCAAATATTACTGAAAAATTTAATGTAATATGATTGTTCCCTGATTATCATGGGCAAGCGGGTAAATACTGTGGAAAATACAGAAAGACAATTGTCAGAGTCGGTGAAGAAACAAAATGTAAGGGGGCCCCCATTTAGACCCATACTTCTGACTCAAGCGACTTTATGTCGTAATTGCTGCCTGGATTTGAGATTGGGGGGGGGGGGACTGAAGCCCTATAGCCACTCATCCCATTACCCCTCGATCTACCACCGAATCATTTGTTCTTGTGATAATGTTTAAATGTAAATTTTAACTGAAGACTCCTACCTTGGGTGGTCATTAGTTAAATATATATAAATTGATAATAAATGAATATTCATATAAATTGGTTGCTTTAGAAAACGAAACTTTTAGAATGTTTTTTATGTACTGAATACTCATTTTCTTGAAATATAGGAGAGTTAATAACAGCGATGACTGGGTGATTTTTCAAGAACCTTTGATAAGGGTGAATACTACTTTGGATGTCTTTAGATATAAGTATGTATTTATTTTTAATTATTTACTGTTTCAGTGTATTTTTAAATTTGGGAGTTAATTTTATATTCATATCATATGTTATAAATGTTCCTTATACACATGTCTGTGTGAATTTTATATTATTATTATTATTTGCATTGCAAAGCATCCCATTTTAGAAGAATGTATATCTTAAGCACTGAATCAGATGGGTAGTAGATTTCTCACAAAAATTGTGTTTCATTAAGTGTCTCACTGAGTAGAAACAAAATGTTTCAATCAAGTTATTATTATTTTTTTTTTTACAAGAAATAATGCAATTTCTGAACAGGTTTTAAAAGAATTCAACTATGTCAGAAATTTGAAAATTCAGAATTTCTCTTCACAAGCTGTATTTATGGCAATACAAATGGTTAATTTATAGAAGTGAAATACTCAGAGAAAAATTTATAACATATTGTATTGTCCAAAATAGAGGGAGAATTAGCCATCAGATACAGTTTCCACTTTCGTGAATTTCTCCCTAAAAATGGGATAAGACCTGCAGTTTTGTTGTTCTATAAAAGTTCATCATGCTGTCTATGAAGAAGCATTCTGAATTATACCGAGTTTTTGAGAAGCCTGTCTTTAAAGCTTGCAGAGCCAAGTGATGAATAAAATATGTTACAAGAAAAACTGATTGATTTTGGCTGTTTATCACTTTATTATCTTTTTATTTTCTAGTACTCTGAACTGGTCCTGTGGAAAACCATTGAATTTTTGTCAGTGGCATGCTGTAAAAGAGAAGAAACTATTGGCATTATAAGTGGTATTCATATTTTTGTTTTATTTGTTTATTTATTCTTTAAATGTTCTTAATTACTAGTTCAAAGTCTGCATACTTTTGATCTCTGCGGTCTAATTTTTTCAAAGCTTGTATCGCATAATTTCATAATTGTCAATAACTTTTTTTTTTTTTTTTGAGATGTTTACTTTTTTGTTTAGTTTATTTTTTTCTTATTTTCCAAATTGATTTATATGTTTTTTTTTTTAGTTTTTTTTTCCCTAAAGTGATGTTACTTTGGGGCAGTTAGTGACTATGTATTAAATTTTATAAATTTCATGTAAATTGAGAAAGTTATTAGGGCTGTTCTTAAAAGAAAAAAAGTATAACTTTTGGTAAAGTTACATCAATGAGTAAAACAATAAATATTTATACAGTAAAATTCAATGTGGTATTCTTTATTAAAGCATTTGACCCAGGCAACTCTTTAGTATATCATTTTATGTTATGCTATATTCTGTCATTTATTTAATCTCTATTATATGTAAATTTTTTATGTCAAGTTGCATATTTGACACCAAGTTAATAAATTGCTTGCAAAATCAAGTCTTATTTGCAACATTTTATGAAGTAACAATGAAATAAAGTATAAAAATCAATTTTTAGTCCCTTCAGATTAATTTTTTTACTCTGCACCCTCACTACCTCTTAAAAATATGTTGTAAGTAAAACCTTGAAACTCCTGTAACTTTTATTATTATTATTATTATTATTATTATTATTAATGTTGTCACTGCTGTTGTTGTTTAAAATGTAAACTGTAAAATGCTACTTTCAGAGATGAGATTTAAGAATTTAGTTTAATATTCAGACCTTTTTCAATGTTTATAAAGAATTCAGTTTTTTCATTTTTTTCAAAAATTTTCTGATTTTTCAGTAAGGCAAAATTGTATATAAGTAAGATAGATTTAGTATCAATAAAAATTAAAATATTTATTGCTCTTGAAATTCATAAGTATAATTGCTCAAAAGTTGTTTGGACATTCTTTCAGACTTTTTTTCCTTTTTTGTTAATCTCATATCTGTACTTTGGTACAAACCAAATCGAAAACTAGCCTACCAGTTTTGACACCATATTACATGTACCACCATTAGTGGTAAAAACAGATGAAATATATTATTTTTTAATTTTACTAATACAATATGTAAATGTAAACTTTACTTCCTTAGTAAATTCAGATTTTTTAAGCCTGCAGTATTAACAAAGTGCAATAACCTTGTCAGTGTTCACATGTTGTCATATGTATATTTGAATATTACTCAAAAATATCTTTAGTCTAGTTTTTAACTGACTTCAAGAAGATCTAGGTTATTAATTGGGGTCAGTACTCAGAGGTGTAGCAAGAATTTTCAGTGCCCGAGAACAAATTTGCATCACTTCCTGTTTACCAAAATGCGCTGGAAAAAGTTTTATATACAAATTGGTGCCTTTTGGATCCTATGCCCTGGGACAAATGTCCCCCTCTAGCTACACTTCTGAGCATTGAATCCTTGTAATTTACCAGACTGGATATGAAAAGTATTTTCAAACTTCCGTTTAATTATTTATTTCTTTTGTTTATCTTCCACATATAGATGTGATCTTTGCTAAGAATGTTGTTATTTGATGATATTTTACTTGCTGTGCATGAAAAGTTTTTATTGCAAAGTTATCACTTTATTTTTTACTCAATTTTTGATGTACCTAAAATATATTACAAGTCCTGAATATTTTCTATTTTTTAATTGATTGTAATAATTTGCAAATTTAACTCACCAATAGTAAGTAATGTGTTTAATATTTATTTTGTCACTATTAGTTTGATGTTTGTTATTACGCACAGGTTACTGTGATTCAGGGATAATTTTATTCCAAATTGCTTTGATATGGGATTTTCGCTTCAATACTGTCCCCAATTATTCTTTTTTGTGTTACCTCAGAGGATTTACCTCACAAAATAAAATTTTGTGAAGTAAATCCTACAATGTGTTCCTTACTTTTAATAAAGTATTTTGTGCTCTCAATCACTTTGCATATCAGTATATTCTAATATTAATAGAACATAGAGAACAGATTATTTTATAAAACAGTACAAGCATTTCTTATCTGTAAAATTAAGTTTTTTTTCTTTTATTTTTTGCAGGTAAAAAAATAGATTTTTTTTTTTTTTTTTTTTGAGCTGCTATATTTAGGTTTTATTGCAGTTTTTTTTCCATTTGCTTTTATGTTCAGTGGCAAAATTAAAATGTAAAAGGCAGCTTAAATTCTACATCTTTATTTTATTCATTTATTCATAATTTGTACAATTTTAACAGTAGGAACCCTGTTTCCCTTCCCTCTCTTACTCAGAAGGTTACAGTATATGTAAATGTTACTTGAAAGTATTTATTATTACCATACATAAATATGGTAATATGAAAAATGGTAATAAGAAAGTATTTATTATTACCATTTTTCGGTATGCTTTTGTGCTGTTCCAAAATTGTATTTAACCTGCTCCTAAAGGTGTTCCAAAATGTATGTAGATTTGCAGACTTTTTATTATAAAGTTATCCTCCGATTTTAGTGAAACTATAAACAAAATGTTTTCTGAATCAAATGAAAAGATCTGCTGACTTATTCCTCTGTAAATTCATCACCTAGTTGAAAGTGTTAAGCTGTGCTTTAGTTGGAGATTTAAATTTGACACTAATCCATGTACACACAAAACTAATTTTAACTAATTTTATTTTGTATGTATTTAACATAGATCTAGTTTATGCTCTAGTATATTCTAGCTGCCAACTCTTTCTGATTTTGAGCCTTTCTTCAGTCTTATTCAAATTATGGGGAGGGGGGAGGGTACCCTTTTTTTATTAGGATAGAATAGCAGTTATGTTTTAACTTTTAATTCTGTAATTACTTGTTGAAGTCATAATTTTTATCTTCCAGATGCTGTTAGAAGAATCCCTGAATGTGAAATAGTATTGAAGTACTCATATTGAATCCAGTGATTGTATTTTATATAAATGTAACAATGTAATACAATTAAACCAAATTTGTAATAATTTGTTGTGTGTTCACTGCCATTGCTTTTATAATTCATTCAAACCTGCATGAGTCTCAATAAGAGATATCTTCCACTTTTTTTCAATTCGTAGGCTATTTTTTACTTCTGCAGTTCTGTAATAGTTTAAATTTTTTTTTTTAATTTAGAACGCATCGTAAACTAAAATTTGCTAGGCTGAAGACTACTCTGGACTTGGAAGTTCCATTACTCATGTTTTTATTAAGACTTTGCTTATATATTTTTATTAACTGTTTTTTCTTTCTTTTTTTTTGGCCCTCGTATTAATTGAACTTTGTTCTAACATACTAATGAGTTTTTCTGGCTTTACTTTCATTTATTGTTCTAAATCTGTTTTCAATAGTATAATAATTCTTGCATAAAATCTATATTAAAAGAATTTTTTTTTCAATTTGAAGTTTTTAAAAGATTAAGTAATTTGTAGCTATTTTGCTGTAAAAGTGAAATTGAAATAAATAAAATCACACTTAAAAATAAATAAAGAAATGAATGTGTATATATATTAAAAAATTAAGAAATGGCTTTTATTTTGAAGTATGTATAAATTATGTTCAGAAGAGGAATTTGGTTTTTTAAGAGGTGAAAAAAAAAATCTTTTTCTTTGAATCACCACCCTCCCCCCTCACCCAGACATTATCTATGGAGGTTAATATGGTTCACCCTCATGCTCTAAACTTCAATTATTTCTTTGCGTTATGGCAAGTCTACAAGAGGGGTGTCTTCTTGGGGGGGCTGACTTGGGTGGTGAACTTTTTAAGGATTCTAACCTGTATTCTTGCTCATGCCTCTAAACCTTAAATAATGGTTTTTGGACAAGACAAAAATGTTGGGTGTATTCAACAAAATGGGCATTGTTGGGGAATTATGAAATAATTGGTTTTGATTTATATTATTTATGTATTGGCCTGCACAAAAATATTTCTTTACCCCTTTTCACAAAAAAAGAAATCAATCAATATAAAGTAGTTTCCATTTTAGAAATATTTTATTCCTTTTTCTGGGGGGAGGGGAAAGAATAGAAAAATAGGTATTCTCTTAAATTTCCAAACATGATATGTACATTAACAGAGGTTATCAGCAGATATATTTATATTTTTGATTTACCCAACAATTAGTTTATTTATTTAATTTTTTTTTTTTTTTTGGTTTTCAATTAAAGGATAGCTATTGCTCTTTTAACTTATTTTCGTGTTTCATAATTCTTGTATTTGTTCGTATAAATGACTGAAATTTAATTTCAAATAATTTCTTTTCGATAACAATTCAATCCTGTTCATTTCTTATTTATTTAAAATTTAAAAAAAAAGACTTGTTAATTGTAATAAAGTTGAAAAGAAAGTTTGAATAAATTATGCTTAAAATAAAACCTATTTAAAAATCAAAATTATTAGTATTCTTTTGATTTTATATAAATATCTTATCATGAACTATTTTTATTGTTTTGTTAATACTGTTGTAAGTGAAAGTTGTTCTGAAATGTACCATAGGTAAAAAATAAGCTTTCAGGGATTTTTTATTTCAGCAGGAGAAAAGGTAACATTGAACATATCAAATATTTCTGCACACTGTTGAGTAATGTGGATGTCCGAAACTCTTATTTCTATTCTTGTTTGATCACAGATTACCTCAAATGAAGTTATAGTACTGCAGACAAAGAAAATTCTTATAAATCTCCTGCTGATGGATTTTACATAGCTCAATGGCTATACAGATCACCTCCAAGCATTTTGAAACTTTCACTTCTATTCCTGTTACGTTTTGACTAACCAAACAAAACATAAACTGTTAACGAATTCTGTAACTAAATAGATCTAGAGGTTATGGAGGTTTGTTTTAGTAACCATGTGGAACTCTTGGGGGTACCTTTTAGTGATGCCATCATCTGATTATTAAAATGAAACTCTGTACTCCTTCTTAATCTGTTTAATTTCAGAATAGGCTGTTATTTTAAATACTGTATGTTTTGTGTCAACAGTCCACATTTCACTCACTGGAATGAAAGCAAGAATCTAAAAATGCATGGGGTCAGATATTACTTGTACCATTGAGCTACGTAAAATTTATTTTCCAGCTGTTATGGATCATTCTGAACATGACAATAATCCAAGATAGCCCAGAAATAGATATCTAAGAAGTTCTGGATATGAAATAAGTATCAATTTCTGATCTTTGGATATTTTGAATATGAAATAGATAGCCATTTTTGGGATATTCTGGATCTTTAAGATCTTCTGGAAGTTTAATTATTATAACTATGCTACATATATACAGATACCTGTATATTATAGATGTTATTTACTCATTAGAGAGATCACACCTCAAATTTCTAATAGAGAAATCTATTTTATGTTGGACTTCTAATAGATATACCCAATATCCAGCTATGATGTATTAAAGATTGCCTATGGACAAACTTGGGGGGGGGGGGAGGTAAATGCGGCAAAAATATTTACTTGTACGATATGAAGAATATTTTCAAGGCGCTCGATATTGCAGATACATTTTAAATATATTTAATTTAAATTCAATAGCAGCAAAGTTTTATAATTTTTACAATATAAAGGTTAAATATCAACTTTCTACTTTTTACCAATACTAGCTTTATTCCCAGTGTAATATTGAGTAAATATTAACCAAAAAAATTAAAAATGGTATAAAGTTATGTTAAAGTAATTACTTATCCATATTGAATATATTTCCAATGTATATCAAATACTATAAATGCATTTTAAATATATCTGAGGCAAATATTAACTTTGCTACTTTGTACGAAGTTACATTTGATACATTTGACGAAGTTACAGTTGATCTTTGTTTTCAATTTTTTTTAACAATATTGAGTTAACATTAAAAAATTTATCAATTGAGGACTACTTCAAAAATATTTCCAATACAACCCTATATTAAGAATATATTTTTTTGTATGTTAAATTCAGTGGAAAAGGTATTAGTATAGTCATACTGAAAGTATAATGTTATTTTGAGAATTTATCAGACCTAAATGCTAATTTTTACCAATATTGGAATTTTATTTACCAATATTGGAAACTGTTTATTCTCAATGTGTTCACTTACTACTTTGTAATATTATTGGTTTTTGATATCAATGTTTTCACAATATTGAGTTAATATTTAAAAGTTCATTGGTAGTGAGACTGCTTCAGAAATATTCTCAATATATAATTAATATATCAATACACACTTCATATGTTAATTAAAATTTTACAAATAATAATAACATTTTGAGCATATATCAGGGCTAAACTCTAGTTTTTACCAATACTGGAAGTGGTCTTTACTCTCAAAGTATTCACATATATGTAAATTTTAATAATTAAAAGTAATTAGTACTTAATAATATTGGAAATATTTCTAATATACACTCAATATTATTGATAAATTTCAAATACTTTAAGATTCAATAGTATTAAAATTTGACTTCAAATGGGCAAAATATTAAATTTATAATATTGGATTTTATTTTCAATGAATTCACAAGATTGGATAAATATTGATGCTATATAGAAAATATCTTTTAATGTTTGCCAAATATTTAAAAAATAATAATAATCAATGCTGTTACCAGATACATTCATATATATATATATATATATATATATATATATATATATATTTATAAGGAATTATTTTAATTTCCCCAAAATAGTGATAGCCAGAAGCAAGGCATATGCAAGGAATAAATCCAGGGCCGTACCCAGACAAAAATTTCAGGCAGGGTCCAAACCGTGGAAAAGGCAGAATTTTTCACAAAAAGACGTCATTATTATTATTTTATTAACAAAAATCAATTTTTTTGGGAGGGGGGAGGGTCCGGACCCCTGGATACGGTCTCGAATAATCACCCTATAAAAAGTGGCGGTCACTCTTAAAAAGGGTCATAGCTCACTCTTGATCAGAGCGCTCCACTCTTTAAGGGATGGCGTGCTGTCACCCTTTCCTTAGAGTGAGGCACTCTTTCCCGGAGTGGGTTTTTGAATTCTCACTCCTAGTCCAGAGTCAGAAATGTCACTCTTCAGAATAGTGATTTCTCACTCTATGGAGGTTGGCTGATTTTTGTCACGAAGGTAGGGTGATATATCACTCCTCAGCACTGGTTTTTCACTCTTGATTATTAAGAGAGTAATGTATAAAGGTAAAATATTTTCACAAAATGTCAGTGAAAACAACCCATAAAATTCAACTTAATGCCAACCATTAAATTTATTCCCTCTCAGAAAATGGTACAAAAACCTCATAATATCTTCTTTTCAAGGTTCTTTGTGTCCATTACACATTTGCTTTGGTTATTTTGGAAGAAAAAAAATTACTTCCACTCCTTCGGAGTTTAAAGTTGACATGCTTGACGCAACACAAAAATTATGTGTGGTAAAACTGATAAAGTTGTTCTGCGGCAGAACACGAAATGCGAATGTTTAAAGGGTTTTTCTTATAGTGGTGACATCCGTTACTGCCTTTAATTTACAATTCGTGGCAATTTGTACTAGAGGCGGATCATTTGGAAGTCAGATTAATTAAGACAAATTTAAATGTCAACTGAACAAAGGAACAATCGATTTTGGAAAACCGTGCAGTTAATTTAATTTTCTGGAAAGTGTCAGGTAATATTGGATTGCCAATACACTTTAAATATCAGGATATTTTATGCGAATGCTGCTCACATGTTTTTCGTATGATGTACAATACATTTTTAAGGCACTAGGGAATACATTGTCCACTTCAGACTGACAGATTGAACTACAAAGAAAATTTAAAGCAAGAATGATAAATCCTCACAATTGCATCGGCTATAAAAAAATTCGGCTTTTATCTACAACATACGCAACTACATATAAAAATTCGAAAATAGTTTTGCAAAGACGATATTTTTCGATTATAATCTCCATTAGAGGATAATTTGCTTTTTCACATTTGCTTGTCCGTCTGCTATACTACGCTTTAATTTAGGCTAAACTCAATAGTCCATGCGATAAATAACCAAATTTTGGATTTTGTAGCGTGTAAATCAGGATTTCGAATCCTTTATAAGTGCCAAACTCGGAAACTATAAGGCGATATTGCACTAATATTATAAACTTGAATGTTTGTCAGTTTGCATATGCTTGTAATTCTTTCACGTTGAAACGGCTTGATTTTCATGCAGGTGCCGACAGATGGCGCAGATTTACCATGCGAAGCGATTGCAGCACAGTAGTAACATAGAAACGTATTAATAATTTTCAATATGTAGTAATTTTCTTAATAATAACTTTGTTCAAAGTGTCATTCTTTAATGAATGTCTAAACATATTGTAAATTCTTTTGTTTTGATTTTGTTCTTTTTGAGTACGTTCAGTACACCGTTAAAATTGGTTCACCATTTCACCAAAACATGGTATTACAAGAACGCTTGCACCATTAGACAGAAAACCTTGTGTTGTAGCATCCGTTTCTTAAATTGAACCATAAACTTAAGTGCACTAAACCAGAAAATGACAAATAGTTGAACCATGAAATTGAAAACATTGATCAATACAGGGTATCCCAAAAACATGGTAATATGCTTTAATTCAGTATCCATCACAGAAAAGTGGGCATGCAAATGGAAGAGATATTTAAAATAAGTCAATAAAAAAGCCTACCTTAAGCAAAAATTTCCCTCGTTAATTTTCAAGAAGTGACGCTTTATGAATTTCTCCAAGAGATTTATAAAGTGTCACTTTTAATAGAAATTTATAAAGTATCACTTCTGTAAGAAATTTATAAAGTGAGCCACACACAAAAAAAAAAAAAACCAACTACCCAATTTGTAATATGTGCCCCGTACACTAATAAGGTGATGAGAAAACTTTGAAAATTTTGAAAAATGGTGTTGGTCCAAATGAAAATATGTCTTATTTGATAAGTTTTGCTAATAAATTACAATAAAGTTGGAGCCGTGTTACTCTTCCGTTCCTAAAGTTGGGCTGATGCAATAAGATAAGTTCTCGGCATCAATGGCATGGTGAGCATATATTTTTAAAAGAATATTTTTGAAAGTGTGAAAAATTCATGAGTCATTTTGCCACCTAGAAGCATTTTGTAGAAATCAACTTATTATTCTCGAAAATAAGACTTGTTAAACAGCATGACCCGCATACTTGTTTTTTCAACCGAAAGCAAAAATGCTAAATTTGAGCATCGAAGCTTCAGTTTAAAGTAAAATTTACTTCTTTCCCGGGTTTGAGTAATTTAGCGACGATGGATTTACTTACTGCGGACGCCTTCTATTATCCTTGCGCAGTCGCGAGGGAACAGCCCTGGACACAACAGATCTTCCCTGTCTCGCGAAGAGCTCGTTAAATATCTATCGTGGACCATCCATCATTTATGACAAAAAAAAAGTGGGGATTGCAGGAATGGTTATTAAGATTCTCCGGCACTTTTGGATGTACTTGGCAACACCGGAGCTCCAGTGTAATCCATGAAAAAAAAAAAAAAAAAAGCATTTATTTGGGCTAACAGAGGGGAGCTGTTAAAAAGCCGCTTCCTGCCCTGAACCGACAAGAGGAGTCAATGGGTCAGGAAGGGGCTTAATAAAGTTGGGTCATTTTGCTCTGCCATTTTCAATGAGTCACGTTCGCGATCTCGGCTATAAAATTGCATCGGATGGAATGGCAGTGCACGCAGCGTTAATAAGAGGGTCTTATATGGGTGATTGATTCGAAAATAGAAATCAATAAAGTTCCAGAACTTACTTTAATGTTTTATACTACATTAAGCATGTTTTCCAGTTGTGGCATTCGAGCATTATTATGGTGTAACAGTGGATTTAGAATACGCACTTTTTCTAAGAATATTTAGAAAGAAATTATTTTCTGAAATGTGCATTACTAATGTGGCCTTGTTAAAAATCCTAATTATACCGAATGTTAATTTTTAAAACTAAAGCGCAACTAGTCATATACACTGTTCAAAACAATTAAAGGATATTGCGGTTTTAGGTGGATCTTGTGGCTGGGAAACTTTTTAGCTGATTGATACATGGTCGACAGACGTAGTAGGTTATATGAGAATAAATTACGCATGTTTGGCTGAAAAAAATGCATTTTATTGCGCATTTGTGTAGAAAAGGAAAAAAACACAATTTGCGCATATGAGAAAAAAAGTATAAGAAAAGGTGTTCTCTTCAAAGAAATCATTTTCTGTAGGGGGTATGGTTTCCACGGACGGCTACCAACGTTGAACGCCTTTGAGGCATGGAGTCAATGAGGCTATTAATCACGAGTTGGGGTATTCTGCCCCACTCTTCCAGAAGAGCTCTTTCAAGTTCTTGGAGAGTTTGTGGGGTGGTTGGCGGCCAGCAACTCGTCTTCCTAGAGCTTCCCAAACAAGTTCTATTGGGTTCTTGTCTGGAGAATACGCTGGCCATTCCATTCGCACGATTCTTTCAACGAAAAGGAAGTCATCTATATAGCGTGCACGATGTGGTCTGCAGTTGTCGTCCATTAGCATGAAGTTATCTCCAATTGCTGCAGCGTAAGGGACTACAATAGGTCTGAGGATCTCATCCCTATATCGGCGACCAGTCAGAGGTCCATCTCGAATGATGTAGAGGTCTCTGCGCCCGTCAATGAAGATGCCACCATACACTAACACTCTACCATCGCCAAAGCTGACACTTTCGTGCACGAACGCAGGATTATTCCTACTGCCACGGTCCCTCCAGATGAAAATACCCCTATTATCAGGATGAACTGAAAAACGGGACTCGTCAGAAAAAAGAACATTGCTCCATTCATTTCTCCTCAGTTCACACGATCTGTTGTCCACTCCCTGCGGTCGCGACGATGCCTTGATGTTAGTCTAACACATACCATCGGTCGGCGAGCATACAAACCTACACCATGGAGCCGGTTTAGGACAGTCTGAGTTGAAACCGTGGTGCAAGTAACCGAAAGAAGGTGTTGGAGAACAGTAGCGTTCATATTCCGGTGTCTCCGAGCCGTTAACACTAAATAACGATCTTCATGGGGCATTTTTGCCCGTCTACGGCGTTGCACTGGTCTTCGGCCTGCACTTCCAGTCGCCAAAAACCGGTTTCAGATCCTGGAAATCACACTTTGTGACACTCCAATGGCTTGCGCTACTTCGGCTAGAGTTTGGCCCCCTTCTAACCTACCGACAACTCTCCAAGCTTCTGAATCGGTTAAATGACTTCGCTGAGACATCGTACTCATCGAAACAAAGCAGTCACTGAATGCCGATCATCCTTGTCTTCATTGTCTTTTATTCAGTTGAATGTCCAATTTCATTCGCTGCCGCTGAAGCGACGTTTTTGCCGTCGAACTCAAAATTAGCATACTCCAGAGTATGAAAATCAGAAAAATTTGCATTTGTGATTCTCTTCTTCCGTTTTCGGCAAAAAAAAAAAAAAAAAAAAAAAAAAAATTCGATTATATCTTTATTTTATATAAAACTTACAATATCCTTTAATTGTTTTGAGCAGTGTATATTAGTGTTATTTTACTCAAATATTTTTAAGGTGTAACAATGGTTCTAGAACAGCTGTTCCCAACCTTTTGACTAACTTACGGTGCCCCCCCCCTCACATTTTTCAGCATACATTCAGTTTCATATTCTTCTACAATGAACATTTAGTCGAATGTTCTTCAAAATAATGTTACCATTAAAGTTTGTATGAGTATTTTAAGTGAAAATAGATATACTTTTGAGTAGAAATAAGGATAAATAAGACGATTTTTCGAAACATGCAACTACTTGCTCTTTGGTTTTATTCGCGCCCCCTGCAAGCGATCTGTGACAACAACAATTAAAAGATTTACAACAATAATAAAAAGATTTTGTTTTCCTTTACTGAGTATTACTAATGAGACGAAGCAGTTTAATGTCAACGGTTACTAGGTAATGGTAATAGCAGTATCTCAACAGACGGAATTACATTCCATTGAAAAATAGCTCTGGCTATCAGTAAAAATTAAACAATCGTAGTATGTTTAAATTAAAAATATTTGCCTCTAAATATTTAGAGCGTGTCGTCGCGAAAAATTGGGGACATCTATTCAACCTACTGTTACATAAAAATTGTGGCTGTGTTTAACAGAACGTGATGTTCGATTTCTTCTTGCATCTTCTTTTAAACGTGTACAACTTTACCTTGAAAAGAATAAGTTTTCCCAGATATTTTTTATAATGAAAGACGCAGAAATTAATTGGAAGTGTTACCTTTCCAGTTAAGATTTCTAACTGATACCTGACGTTTTCATTTCGATTTAATTCTGTCCTTGCACGGGGGAAAACCACACATTTTAAATACATTTTGAAGCTAAAAACATAATAATTACACCAAAACTCGAGAAAATAAAAAAATTTAATGATTCTTTAAGAATTGTACTATGGACTCATAACGAAGCTGTATATCGCATTAACCCTTTGAGGCGGAACCCTTTCCCAATGCTGAAAAAAAGGCAGCCGTATCCATCGTTCGACTTAACTACCAGCAAGATGGCGCACGATTGAAACGTTCATTGCGTGCCACAGATCTAGAGACCCTTTTTTGACGACAGCTGGCTGTGCGGCACAGCCAGCTGCGTCAAAAAAGGGTCTCTAGATCTGTGGCTCACGATGAACCTTTCGATCGTCCGCCATCTTTCTGGTAATTAAGTCGAGCGACGGCAACGGCTGCCCTTTTTTCAGAATTGGGCAATCTATACAACTGTTCTCGCATTCTTCCATTTTTCAGCAATGCCAGTGCTGTTAAAAATAATCGTGACAATTTTTTAAGGGATTAGATGTGCTAAAAAGTAAAGGATACTCATGGAGCTATGTCACCCGCAACTATTTTTATAGAAATCAAATCTATTCTTCGTGACTGGCAACAGTCAAAACGTCAGAATTTGGTGTTCCCAGATCGGGAACAATGTGCTTTAAAGGGTTAAAGTTGTATAAAGGCTGGCCGTTGGCTGAGTGGATAAGACACTGAAAATGGGGAAATGGCTGAAGCGTGTAGGTCCAGGGTTCTGGTCTCTAACGGTTATCTGGAGTTTTTTTTATGGCGGTTTTCGCCATTTGTGATATTAATACATTTTAGAACCCCTTAAACTCTCCTCCGCTCAACCCTTAACCGCTCCAACCCTTAACCGCTCAACCCTTAACCCCAACCCTTAACCCTTAACCGCTCAACCCGGTAAAAACCCTTAGGCAGACAGTCGTAGTGTAGTTTTGCCTTAACCATAAATCAAAACTAATGAAGTTTTATTAAAGAAAAATCAAGTGCAGATATTATAATACAAAATTGATTGAAAATGCCATATTTTAGAAAAAAAAATTACGTAACAATGCATCTTCCAGCATTTTCGAGTTCTTCGTAACTTTTATAGATTTTTCTGTTGGTAAGACTTTACCGTACTGCTTGTTTGCGTGAAGAGGTATTTGGAATTTTTCTTAAGTCCATGATACAATTTATTTTAAAAAAGGGGCTAAAGTTGCATCACCTGCTAAATGCATAGTGCATTTGCTAACGTTCAAAATTAACAAAATGCTTAACATTTCCATAATTCAGCAATTTCGGTAGTTTTTTCAAACCGAAAATGACCTTCTTGCACAGTCTTTTAAAATATCGTATAGATATATCTCAATGAATCAGCTTTTTTTAAAAAGAGATTTGGACTGGTACATCCTATTTAATTTATTTTTCAGTTTGAACAAGTCATTTCCTGGATGTGTTTTTCTGCCTGGAAACTTAATTGCAGCTGGAAAATTTTAATCACTTACCGGGAATAGTAAAAGCTTAAAAGTTGAGTTGGGAGGAATTTGAAAAATCATTGGAATGTTTTATTATTTTGTTGGGGTGGGGGTGGGGGGTAAATAAACTGATCAAGCATTCAACCAAAATATTTAAAATGTAGTTTAACGAGAATAGTTCCGACCATCTGCTCAGAATTAAATACCTCATCAGCCGTAAGAGGGAAGACTATAAAGTCGTGATGCTTCGTTAATTTTTAAAGCTTCTAATTCAGAGTAGGAAAATTGCGTAATTTATTTCGAGTTAAACGGTTTTCAATCGAAGTCGGTATTTTTAGCTGCATTAACCCGTTAAACGTTCTCGTTTAGCGCAGTTAATGGATGCCGAAACATGAGATATGGCATGCTTGATGAAAAGTATCTCCGATGAATAAAATAGGGAGTTTTTGCATGGCGGTTTCACTCACGGTAACGCTAACGTTAAATGTCATTAGACAGTACAGCGCATGCGCACGTATAAAGTTTCATGATTGGCTCGAAACTTCTTAATAGTGGATATCATTAGTGTTAACGTGGGAAGAAACTGTTTTCAAAAACTACCTATTAACTTAAAAAACAACAAACTGCAATAAAGCAGAATCTCTGGCGTACATTCTTAAAATATTGGTGCAACGTTTCACTAAAACATGGTACTAGAACGTTGATTCCACAAGATGGTGAATCCTTGTTCCACCATTTGGTTCTCAGATATAATTATACTTTGCTGAAGCACCAAATGCTAGAACAAGCTTTCACCATGTTATAGAGCCAACTTTTCTAGTACCATGTTCTGATGAAATGTTGCATCATATAATGTACACTGGAAAAAATAACCATGCTAGATTATATCACAACGTGTGGGTAAACGTAACGCCAACACGTTGTGATACAAGACTGTGAACATTGCACAAGGCTCTTCGTGATTGGCTTGCCAATGTCATTACGTCATTTCGTGAGTGGATTTACAACACACAGTGTTGTATTCCAACTTCGCAGCATTGGTGCTGTATTATTTTACAGCAAGATGTGTGGTAAAATTACAGTTATTTCTTACAGTGTATTTGTGAAGAAGAGAACTGTGAGAAGCATATAAAACTCATAGAAAAGTGTATTTCTCATCGTTCCTTTTAGAAATAAATTTAGATTGGCCCCAACATGGCCGAGTGGATAAGGCAGCGAACATGGTTGAAGGCTTGAGCATATGTCGTGTAATGCCAATATGTCATAGTTACTGGTAATGTGCTTATCCGTTCAGCTTCAAAATGTTGTTTAGAGGGGAAGTTCGTAGACAACCATTTTGTGTACTAATCTTGTTTTGTTTGATATAAATTAGTATCTAGGAAATAAGCTTAAACAATGAACGCACTCAAGAGTGCAAAATATTAGAATTCTTTTAAGTGCCATTATAAAAGAACTACAGACATTGCATACGTCATTTTCAATAAGGTAAATGGTACAGTGAATATTAATTTCGTATCAACTGACGAATATTTACAGAATTTAGAGCATCGATGGACAGGAAGATAAAAAGAACTTTAAAACGTCTTTAAAAAAGTGTTAAAATCTGAGAATGATTTTATTTATGTTGCAATGCATTTTACGTATACCATAAGCAATATTTGCATGCATTTTCATAAAGGCAAAATATAAATTTTACAAAGATGTAAATGCTTCTTTGGGATGAAAAGGGATATTTTTTTATTGTTTGAATATTCAGATTTTTACAACAACCACAAACATCAAAGTCACAAAACTGAGTTTAATATGAATATTTAAACCCGTCTAGACAGTGCAAGATAATATTAAAAAGTGTTTGATCATGATATAAAAATTCTTCAAATAACTCATCAAAAGAATGCGATCTTAGCCGATTTATTCATGTACTTTTTAATCAAGTGATTTTCTTTTTAAAGTTACTCCTCTATTCAAATTTTAAAATACTTCACTGATTTAAAATTACGAAGCATTGAATAAAAGTGTTTCAAAATATGAAGGGAAAATATGTCTAAGGCAAAGATTGTGGATATGTAAATTATCTTTTTTTCAGTGAATATCTTCTGGATCTTAAAATTTAAATTAACAGTAAACAAAAAATTTTACTTGCATAGCAAAATTTTACAGTTAAACTTTATAAAAATATCTTTTTTTGTTGTTTGCAAAAATATTTTAAAACTTAACATTTCTTTGCTTTCTGATAACCGAGCCAGCGGCCTACTGGTGGCAAGAACTCGAGCTTTAAATTTGTTATTTTGTTTTTACAATTTTGTTAGTACAAATGAAAAAAAAAGTGATGATAATTATGAGCTTACAATGTTTTATTTTGTTGCATAAATATATTAAAATTATTGAAGTATTCTCATCATCATTAGTACTTTTTAGAGCTGTCTGGTCTACTCTTTCCGCTTAGCTTGGTGTGTCTCCAGAGAAGTCAAAGTTCATGAAACAACTGCCGGAAGCTATACCTTTACGTGATTCGCCTCCCAGTACTTCTCAGTTCTAAAATGAAAAATCTTAGTGAAGAGCACATATCTATGGGAAAAGACGTCCGCAGACTGTCCTGAATCCCAAAGGATGCACACAGTAGAATCCACAAAACCAAAACAAAACAAGTAGGCGCGCAAACCATCAAGCCCAGTCTCCAGATGGCGTAGTGACTAACGAACTCTTCTGCTGCACCTTGCGTGTGGGTTCAAACATAGTTCCGTCTCTGCATAGCGGGTGACGTTGGAATGCCCCCATAATACAATGGCCGATAGTTCCGATCTCAGTAGTGGTGAATGCCTGATGGGGTAAGCGCCCGCTGTTGGGGAAAAAAAATAGTCTACAAACGGAACTCGGACACAACGACTTTTCTTGGAGAGTCCTGTGTGCAATTGCTGGAGATAGGAAGACACTCTCAAGATTTGACACTACATGCAGCGCATAGTTTCCAGAAGATTGCTAAAAATTTCGTAGGCCTTATTACACGAAGAAAATTTCGGGCGATTTTGTTGCTCCAACCAGTTGCGGGAACCTCTTTCCTGGAAATTTCCCTCCGTTACCTAGAGAACGGTCAATTCCAAATTTTTCGTGCACAGGCGAAAATATTGCAGGTTTCTGGAATGCCAGCCAATTGCAGTGCTTCCTATTCCTACGTCCCAAAGATGGCGGGCGACTCAGCAATACTGATGGTAGTGATGAGCGAAGGAAAAATGTCTCTCAAATGAACTAGAGATATGGAAATGGATCTGATTGAAAGCAAATGTGAAATTTCGCATTTATGGAACCGCCGTGATCCTAAATATTTAAAAAAAATTGCTGAGGCGATATGCTACTTATAATTACATGCTGTAGCAATCGCCAATTCGGCGAATCTCAGACGTTTGTGAGCATAGCCCAGCTTGTTCATCAGCCTGCTCATCGACTTGCCGGAGGGAATTTCGGTAACTGGTTGAAGCTGGTCAGTTTTGTTGCAGTCCCTTGCAACAAAACTGACTAGGTTGCAGTCCTGCTGCAAACCTGCTGGTTGTCCAGTCCTGCTGGTTGCAGTCCCTTGCAACTGGTTGCAGGTGGTCAGTTTTCGGGACTTATTTTTAACGCCAAAATTGGCGATATTTGGATCGATTTTATTATTAGAACCTGTAATGTTTGCTTTCACGCTTTAGTATTACGTAACAGAATTAGCATTACGCGATTGAAGTACGCAATTGATGGTGGTATTCTTATGGTGACCATACGTCCCGTTTTTAGGTGGCTTGTCCCGTTGTCCCCAAGCACAGCTTCGGGACACCGTAATGTCCCGTTTTCCCCAAGCACAGCTTCGGGACACCGTAATGTCCCGTTTTCCCCAAGCACAGCTTCGGGACACCGTAATGTCCCGTTTTCCCCAAGCACAGCTTCGGGACACCGTAATGTCCCGTTTTCCCCAAGCACAGCTTCGGGACACCGTAATGTCCCGTTTTCAGAAAATGTCCCCTGCAATGTCCCGTTTTTAGAAAGAGAGCAACCTACGGTAACGATTTCAATGAAGGCCGCTAAATATTTAAAATCGTCCAACGGCAGTGTCTGTAAAAAAAAAAAAAACCTAACCTCCTCCCTACCCTCTCGAGACGCAAAGAAAACGGTGGGAGATGTATTGTTATTGTGTTTGTTCATTTAATGTTCTTTTTTTGTCAACTATTTCAATTTATTTCTTTTTTTAAAGTCCTGTTCCTCTTTCGCTTAACCCTCCCCCCTCCTCGATCTTCACTTTATTTTCCCTTTTCACTCTGGTTTTCTAAGAATTTTTTTCCTTCGGAATGACAATTTCCTTTTCCGGTGTGTCTTTTTGTTACATTTCTCACTTTCCTACCTTTCTACCTTGTGTCGGATGGTGTTTTTGAAGTCGAAGGCCTACCCCTTGTACCACCTGAAACGTATGTCTTGCACTATTTTTTATAGAATATGTGTGTTTTAGCAAAGGTTTGTTTTTTCATTTTATTTTGAAATTAACATTAACACAAGCTTTTTCGCGCATTTTCTTAAAAACTAAAAGATACCCAGACCTGAAATTCAGTCTCCCTACACTATTACCTTAAAAACAGTACATGTCCCGTTTTGAGGAAGAAAATAAACACATTATTGCCAAAAAAGTAATAGATGTCTCGTTTTGAAGGAAAAAATAAATGGTCATGTTAGGTATTCTAGAATTGAAATGGAGTGAAAATTTTTAGAAAGTTCGGAAAGACAATAAAGGAAACGCAGTTCGACCACTTAGAGCCGTGTTACACTGTGCTATTTTGCTTTACGAATCATCGCTGTTTTGATTGTTTTTCGAAGCTAATTTTGGAAGCTATTTCTGAATACTGCATTTTTGTATTTATTTGTTGGTGCAGTTTTGAGACATCTATTAGATAATTTTGTACTTAAACAAAATGGAGACAGGTTTTATATACTTAATGTTCATTTAAGCTGCATCAAATCGTATCAATAAGTGCATATTTGTAAATGTAACTTCAAAAACATAAAAAAAATGTATAAAGCTTAAATAATATACTAGTGTGCTGTGAACATGAAGGCATTTTAATGAAGTTCATAGTTGAATTCCAATCTTTCTTCATGAAGCCATGATAATAAGAAAAATCCTTTTACATGTTAAGTGGCACAAAAGGGTAATTCTTTACTGTAATGGCAGCTACAGACTGAATTCTCGGAGGGGGCTATTGAACTTTTTACATAGGTCCATAAAATGTTCAAAATACAAATTGAACGTGTGAAATCTTGAGTTATGTGAATCTAAAATTGAAAACCAAAATTTCGGCAATGGCCCCCATGACCCCCCTCACTGGAGCAGCCTTTGCTCTATTGCTCCTTTCTCTTTAACAAAATACGAGTTTTGTGCCACATCAATATTCTTAGCTTCTGGTAAATTTTTTACAATGGCGTATGAAAAAACAGATTCTATCCAGATTATTATCAAATTATTTAACTAAAAAAGTGAGCTAGACTTTATGTACATTTAAATTGCATCAAATAGGATAAACATGTGTATATTTGTGAGTGTAGCTTCAAAAACATAAGGCTGGATAAGGCTTGAATGCTACTAATGTGTCCTAAAGCTGAACTAGAAAGTTTCGCAAAGATATTTTAATGGAGCTCACTATTGAATTCTAATCTTTATAACTGTGATACTAAGTACAATCTTTTTAGATCTAAAGTGGCACAACGGGTATTTACCTTCCGTGCAGTCTTTCTCTTTAATGAAATACCAGCTTTTCTGCCACATCTCAGTCTTTCTAATTTACGTAAGTTTTTAACAGTTGCACATGAGAAAAAAGAAGATCGTATCAAGATTATATAAAATAGCAATTACATTCAGTGTATGAAGTTAAACCACGCATGTGAGCTTATTGGTTAATATGTTCTTATGTTTTAATATATAGAAAAGAGTACAAGAAATGCTTCAAGAAAAATATTCGAACATTTCAAATTTAATTTCTTAAGAGCCACTCGTTGAATTTCATGAAGTAATTGAGATTTAAGACGGAACATTCTTTTTAAATAAATAAATTTTAATACAATTATTAAGAACCCTATTAAACGTAGAGAAAAAAGGGCTGCTATTTAAATAATCCTATTAAGATGACATGAAAAATGTCAAAAGAATACAATTTAAAAAGAAACTATTCATTTTCAATTATTTTTCTTTCATCTGTCATTTCATTAAGCTATTTTGTAATTGGAGATAAGTTAATATAAAAATATATCGGGTAATATCAAATACTGAGAAACCCCACGTTTAATTAGAATGCGATATTAAAAAAAAAAAAAAAGAAAAACTTCAATAATATGATTAACTAAGATCCTTTTTTCTAAATTGTATCCAATATCCCTTTAGCTTAAAAATTTAGACGACTTAAATTTAATAGGATGGCGAAATTTTAAAATTCACAATAGTTGAAAAGGAATTTTATTTTCTTTTGAATTAAAAATATGTCAACTGTTTCTTAAGTAATGAAATACTTTTAAAGACAGCAAACTGCAAAACTGTGGTATTTATCTTGGCAGATTACTTAATTCATGGCAACCAAGAAATGAATGTTTAAAGTAATTTGATGCAACCTATGATAGTTAACCCACTGTTAGGCGCGCGGACTGCGCTCGTAGACCAGGTACACTCACTCAAAAAAAGTTTTCTAGTAATAACCATATTTGCTATTTTAGCTGTGTAAATAGCTAGGGAATTTTAAAAAAATTAGAAAGAAATGTGAAAGGTTATTATGATGTATGACATCTTTCTCTTTTACTTAAAACAAACAATAGTTTAAATATGAAACAGACATAGGAAATTTGACTTCGAATACTTTTTTGAGAGAGTGTACTGTCTACGATCGTAGTCCAAGCGCCTAAAGGAGGATTAAAAAGCATGTAAAAGATGCAGTACACTCTTGTTAATCCGGCGAATGTTAGTCCGGGTCTTTCAGTTATCCGGCGCCCTCGGGAAACGTGTGTCATACTGTTTTTCGATCCTCCAACCACCGCGGGATGTAAACACACATGTATGCACTAGCGCTTCAATCCCACTTTCGTTATGGTTTGCTTAAAGTATCTTGTAGTGTATTTATCTAGTGTACTAAAATGTCAATCAAACTAATGCACATGATGTGAAATTTGTGACAAAAATAAAAAATCTTGATAATCCAGAATTTTTCGATAATTCGGTGGTTATATATGACGAATTATCAAGATTATACCGTACTTTTAAAAAGAGGAGAAGGATCTGTGTATTCGACCTGGATATTTTTAAGTAGCGTTTCAGCGTTTTTGGAGGAATATTTCACTAGTCACATTAATTACTAAACTGCCTGTTCAGTGCACTTTAAATGTCATTTATAATGAACAAAATGTGCTGACAAACACTTGCCCATCATTTAAAATGCGAGTTTAGTAGTTGTGCTCTAGTTAAACTAAATCAGAGCTTGAGAATTTCCTTTTTTAAAGCACCTCCTAATACCATATCGGGAGTGAAAAATGTTAGTTTGTCGAGCTTGCTCTGCACGTAGGTTTTCTATAGATCACATCCTTTGTTTTAACCCTCCATGCGTTTGCGACGTAAAATCCCGTCCACTTTATTCCAGTTTTCACTGCAATGCATCCATAATTTAAATTATTCATAACACTGAGATATCTTAACATATATTTTGATATTAAAGCTTATGTATATTTTAGGAGACTATTTTTAAATAATTACAAATCTTCCTATTAAATATATATATATTCTAATTCTTGCTAATAGCTGTTATATTTTTATGCGAGGTATGTCTTATTTGTAGTATGTTTTGTGTTTTACTTATTAGTTATATATATATATATATTTATTTATTTATGATTTATAAGCTGCATGAAAATTTTACTGTGAAAACAACTTTACATTATTTGCCCATTTACAAAACGCTCAGAGGGAAATACGAATAATTTCACAATGTCACTAGTTTTTATGTAATTTTTTCATAATACTTAAAGTACAATTCCTCGATTTATCGATTCAGCAATAATAGTCTGAAATTAAGATAATATTACCATTAACAGGAGTTCAAATTTTTATAATTTCAGTAAATGTAATACTTTTTTAGCAGGCGAATGTCTCTTAGTACTCATACATTTTAAAGTTTAAAATTTCAAAAGAATGAAATAGTTTTTCTCTATTTAACGATATCTACTTTTCTCGTAACTGTTATTTTTTAAGGGTAATATCATTTTTAATTTTTGCTATTTACTAATCTTATATCAAAATTTTTTGCTTAAAAATTAACTTTTTTTTAAATTTGCAAAACATATAAAATATGTTTAAAATTATATATGTTAAATATTAAAATCGAAATTTGGACAGTTACGACTCTCTGCTACTTGTTTAACATTAAAGCGCTGTTACCAAAGAAAAAATATAAATTGACTTATGATGTACTTTTGTTTAAAATAAAATAAGAAGCATTTTATTTACTCTGACTTCTCTCAAAACATGATGGCTTTCAACATATGTTTCAAACAAACAATTATTAGTGCTTGGGAAAGTAAGTTTAATAAAAATGAATTCTTGTGATCAAACATATTCTAAAATAACTCAGAAAAGATTATGAAATATACGTTGCGTTCTTTAAACTGTTTTTTAATATCGTACCGGAAAATCAACTGCAGATGACATTCTATAACCATTAATTTGTCTTTCAAATAGTTTTTCTTTGTTTCTGCCTACTACATTTTTCAAATAAGCAATTTTTATATTTCATAAAGTATGTTATTAAAATATCTGGACTGTTAGAAAGCAAAAGTAATAATTAAAAATCATTTTTTTTGACAAATGAATTTGATTACTAATAGGGTTCCTAATTCATTTTTTGAATGTATATATGTATATATCTAATTTATTAAAAAGTAATTGGGCATGTTTTCAATCTCGAGCAATGTTTTTAAAGTAAAAAAAAAATAAGTAAATAAATAGATAAACTCAGAAATCTCTTCTTTCTTTTTTTTCAAAATAACTAAAAGTAATATATCATCTTTTTTGTATGCACAAACCATTAAAACAGTATAATTATTTCAGAACAATTAGTGCGAGCTTCAATTCTGGAGAAAGTATTTGATTGCTATGTTATTTAAAATCTTGAATATTTAATTTACAACGAAGTATGTAGTAATCCGTTAAGAAAATATTTTAAATATTTCTGGACATAATTTATTTCAGTTAATGCATCTTCATTTTGATGAAAACTGAACTGTTCTTAGATTATCATATTTTCGAAAAACAAAAATTGTATTTCATGTAAATTCGTTTTAAAAAAGCAAGATTTCTTGGACACTTTATCCGAACATTCACTTAGTATTATTTAAAGGATGTCTTAAATTGTTTACAATGTAACACTTTTATAAAAATCAAATAGTAAAATATACTGAAAAACAAAATGCAAGGAAAATTTTGATTGAACAATAATATATTATAATTGCTCATTTGTTTAATTTATTTGTCTTAATATCTTCGTTTTATCTATAAATATTTCCCATGTCCAAATATTACAGTTTTTTCAAAGGTCTTCATCAGTACTCTCAGATAAATTACCATATTGTATACATTCCTTATGCACCAGCGACAATCTGTATCATTTTGGGGCGTAGTGTTTAGCCGTTTGATTTATAATTAACTTAATATCCGCATGCATTCTAGTATATTAACATTTAAAGAGTGTTCATAAGCTCGACCAAAAATTCAGATCGGTGACAAAAGGCATCAAAAGTCAGCCTCTTGATGCCTTTTGTCACCGATTTAAACTTACATAAGAATATGGATTCGCGAATCACGTTGATATTGTGAAAATCGCGAAAACCGAATGCAGCTTTTCGACGTCAAGCTGGAACGACAGAAGTAGAATGCTAACTACAAAATTATTTATTTAACCCTCTGAGGCTCAACCCTTTCCCAATGCTGATAAAAGGGCAGTCGTTGCCATCGCTTTACTTAACTACCAGCAAGATGGCGGATGATTGAAACGTTCATCGCGTGCCACAGATCTAGAGACCCTTTTTTGACGACAGCTGGCTGTGCGGCACAGCCAGCAGTCAAAAAAGGGTCTCTAGGTCTGTGGCACGCGATGAACGTTTCAATCATCCGCCATCTTGCTGGTAGTTAAGCCGAGCGATGGCAACGGCTGCCCTTTTTTCAGTATCGGGCAATCTATCCAGCTGTTCTCGCATTCTTCCATTTTTCAGCAGATGTCAGTGCTGTTAAAAATAATCGTGACCATTTTTTGACGGGACGTGGATTGCTGTCGTTGCGCTGATGTCAAAAGCATCCTGTTATCTTTCAGCGAGTCTGGGGCACGTTTTTACGCCGTTGTAGACTGTGCAATGACGTTAGAGGGTGCCCCTTCCAGCAGTTCTTGAAGTATCTACTCTGCACACGAATTACTCTGCACGCGAATTTCACTACAGACATTATTAAATTAATGTTTGTTCATCTTACTGTTGTGCAAGCCAATTTTTACACGAGTGTTAAGTAACACAAAAAGACTACAAATGAATACAGTCCTGTAGCAGAATTTTCTGTATCGATCTGATGCACCAAGACCACACGGCAAAATCATCTGCGACCATAATGAAAAATTTTTGTCTTTTAGATTATTGTGCAAGCTATCTAATAGTCTTGTACGCTTCTGCTACCACTTAAGTATTAAACAAATTCAGACATGTTATTTAACGGCACGAGAGTAGAAAATTAACATTGATACCAGAGAACTGGAACCATGAATTTTTAAAAATATATTCTAAATTCCAAGCTATGGCAATTAAAATAAGAGTATCTTACATAAGTAATTAGGTGATTATATGAAAGCATACTTTGCGGTGGTCCAGTAAGAATTAGTGTAAGTTAGCTTCAAAGTTTCGTAGATTTATTTCAATCTTTTTGGAATAAAAGTCACAAACATTTTTTGCCTTATTATATTTTTAAGTCATACATGAGTAATACTCCAGGTCAATAGAAATTTATGTAAATTTATAAATGAGTTATCAGTCTTTTAAATTAACAAAGTTATATGGAAACATTTAGATATTTATGGATTAAACATGCTCATGTATAAATTCATTCTTATTTTGAATCTTTATCTGACAGATTTTTTTAAATGTTCCAATTTAAAACAATGTACATCACTGAAAAGAAATAAAAAAAAAGGGAAATAAGGAAATTGGAATTAAGGAAAGTGAAATAGTTTCATAAATTAGTTTGAAA